>JAJHZJ010000300.1:3604782-4052282 GCA_023548195.1 Bettongia penicillata ogilbyi
TAGCTGAAATAATCTAGCATGGACAGGTGTCATAGGCTCAAGGATGTTATGGAAATAATTCTATGGGTTGGAAAGAAGAGAATTATTGGAGAAAAAGAATTGAACCATTGAATTTTTGTGGGGGGGGAGCTTTTGAAAGTGAATTTAGGTGTATGCATGGGACAGATATTTCTTATTTTTTGATAGAGATGAAAGTTGGGAATTTCATAAATCAAGTATTTATGTATATTGCTCTTCCAAGAAGTAAAAGAAGAGAAATAATTACAGGAAAAAGAAAGCTGTAGTTCTATTGTCTCCTGAAATTCTTGGTTTCCTTTGTAACCCAACTCAAGCATCACCTTTGTATATGAAGGCTTCACTAATTTCCTCAGTTGTTAATATCCACATTCATATTTATCTTGTGAACATTTCGTATGGAATTACACATGTAAATATTGTCTTTCTCCTTAGAATGGCAGCACCTGGGAGGCAGTGATTGAGTTGCTTTTGTCTGTTTCTCCTTAGCATAGTGCTTGGCCATAGTAGGTTTGTAAATGCTGGTAAGAGTTTGATTTCATTCATTCAAATCAGACCCTAGGATCCTAGGGCCTCACTGTCTGCCCCCTGAACCTTTAGGTTTTCCATCACACTAAGGCTGAACTCTATTACATGTGTTGTCTCCTCCATTAGAGTGGTAATGCCTTGGGAGCAGGGCTTGTTTTAATTTTTCTATTTGGTCCCCCAGCATTTAGCACAGTGCCTTACACCACAATCACAAAGCCATTCATTTATTTCCTGCTTTGGGGAAGAAACATTCTGAATGGTAAAAGACACAGAGACTCCTGGTATATTCTTTTCTAAACTCATAGTTTATGGCTTTAAATGTTAAGGGCACCATTTGTCCCAGAATCAGGTCAAGTTTAATCCTGACTGTCATAGGAGACAAAAGGAAGCCTGCCCAGAGGTGATTTTGTGGGCAATATTGTCTTGGTCAGCCAGGACTGCTGCTCCTCCAGGAGCATGACTTTAGTGTCCAAGAACTTTTCAATTCAATGTGACAATAAAAAGCATTTGAAATTGCCAATTCTTCAGAGTTATCCATCATTAAACACTGTCAAGAGAATTCTTGGTTGATAAAGAATATAAGTTAACAATACTTACTTTACACACACATGCCATCTTAAAAATAAGAGTGATTTCCATCTGTTTTGAAAGTTTTTTTCTTTTTTGAAATTTACCTCCAGTATTATCATCTAGGCAAATATCTAAAAGATAGGAGTAGAACAGACTGATAGTAAACAGAAATCACTGAGATTTTATTGGATTTTTTTTTTTTGTTACAGATCTATGATTTTATTTGTTTGGAGAACTCCTGGTATGAAAATTCTCTCCACTAATGCAGCTCAGCATCTTATTTATGACTTAGGATTTTTGAGAATTTAAGTGACTTACCGTTGGCCACATAATTAACATGTGTCAGAGGCAGTGTTTAAACCCAGAACTTCCTTCCCTCACTCTATTATGCTGGCTTTCTTGTTATACCTAGAACATTTTAATTGTTTCTTCTGTGAAAGAATTGCTTTCCAGGAATTACAGTGACCTGGCTACAGAACCATTTATTTACTTTTTGACTGGGTTCATAATACCAAACAGAAGAGCCTCATTTAAATCCCCTAATCCCCTGTCCCTCTTTCCCTTGATTCATTAGACTTCGGAAGTTCTCAAATGTCAGAATAGTCCTCGGGTGCCAAGATTTATGCTATGAAAGTGCATGTGCTGAAAATACATAGCAGCTTACTTGACTCTGACTCCCTTTCTCTCCACTCTTTCCATCCTCATCTCCATTATTAATCACTTTTTTTTTGTAGTATGTAGTGAAAAACCACTTGGGTTTACTACTTTTTCCTTCCAACTTGTTTGGTTATAAAATCAAAATTTTTGAACGGCATGAAAGAACAACAAACTTTTATTTGATGTTGTTGGATTAAGCCGTAGGATCCTGGACTCCTAATTTAGAGCTGAAAGTAACCTTTGAGAACATCCAGACCAGGAGTGTTTAAGTTGGGGGTACATGAGCAAATTTCAGGGGATCTATGACCTGAATGAGAAAAAAAATTACATCTTTATTTTCCCCAACCTGTAACTGAAATTTAGCATTTCCTTTGTTTATGAGTGTAGGTAACAAACCCACAGTGGCGTTAGCAGGACCTGTGACTTCGTCACCAAGAGAAATCACAGATACTACAGTTGTTGAAGCTATTTTGATTTTTTTATGCTTTATCACTGCTTCAAAATTACTGTTCTAATTAGACTTGCCGCTAACTGGAATGCGCATGGCCATAGTCCTTCTGACTTTGGTGGACTGGCAGAGGCTGGCCACCTCTCCGGACGTTCTGAGCCTATTAGTCAGTCAGTCCCCAGATCGCAAAGTTGCCTGTTCTTGTATAGGTAACCTAGAAATCTCAGCTGGTTTCTAGCATCCTCTGACTTCAGTTGTTTGTTGATCAATATGTGAAAGAAAGGAGGTGAATTACTTTTGTTGCTAAAGTTCTACAAAACTGGGAAGCTCATACGAGAAATTCTTAATTCCCTATAAGGCTCCACAACCTGTTGTGTAACTATAATTTGCCTGGATTTTAAATTCTATTTAATGCATTAGTAAAGAAGCACATGGATTACCAACATTATACATTTTAAAAGAAATATTTTGATAATTATTTTATTTTAATTGGTTTTCTTTGTTATTCTATGTATTTTATTTTACGCATTTAAAACAATTATACTGAGATGTTCATAGGTTCAACCACCCCCCAAAACATACACACACACACACACACACACACACACACACACACACACACACACGTACGATGACAGCAACAAAATCCCAAAAGGTTAAAAACTTCTGATCTAGACCAATTCTTTCATTTTACAGATGAATAAACAGATGTGGAAATGCATAGCTGGTCCTTAAAGGAAATATGGAATCAGTCAGAACTAGATAATTTCCTCAACATTGATAACATCTGATAGTTTTCAAGAGTTTATCAATTTGTTTTTTAGTTTTACTCAAAATTATTACTGTTTCTTACTAAGGGCTTTTAAAGTTCCCACTCCTTCTCTCTTCCCCCTTCCCATATATACAGGTAATTGGTTTAGGGCCTTGGGTGTTGAAAGCACACCTGATTTCTTTTTTGAAATTTCAAAGAGCACCTGAAGGTGTCTTTTTGAGGTCTGGGGCCATGTACAGAATGTTAATATTTATAGGCACACTCCCTTCTCCTACCTCTTCTGTCCCCTTCTCTTCCCAACCCTCCTCCCAACAATCTTAAGTGAAGGATAATTCATTTAATTCCAACCTGTCTGGATAAGTTAGGCCTATATGATGAAAATAAGTGTTGTACCATGGCCTAAAGGGCAAAATCTTCTAAGCATCAAGCTCTATCACACTAAGAGAGAAATGGTATTTTATATATAAAGATTCATCATGGAATATGCCACATGCCTAGTTCTCAGCTTTTCAAGGTCCCCTTCTTTTTTGTCATTCAAATTCTCTGCAGTTCTACCTTTGCCATAAAGCTTTCTAAGATGACAAAAAGGGGAGGATTTTTCCCTTTCTGCACCTCCCATTTTCCTGTTCCAGACTGTTTCTTGCTCCCATACCCTGGTCCCATATTCTCATCCGCTATTTTTACAGATTGTGATACCAGATACCTTTTGTGTGTTAACTGTTTTTTGTGTAATATGAATCGTGTTAAGTTTTATTTCTGTGACTATGTTTTCACAATAATCTCCAGGGGCTGATTTGCTTGGAAATTTTAATGAGTAAATTTATTTATTTCATTTTCAATAATCCCCTAGGTTTTAAATTTTTAAATAGAAAAACTCTTATTTAGAACCTGAATCTCCACTTACGAAACTAGAGTGAGGAGGATATCTCAGATGCTAAAGGGGGACAGAATGGAAATGTTTGTTTCTGACCTTATAAGTCTTAACATTTGTTTTTCTTTCAGTTTTTGACACTGTTGATCTCCACGAAGACCTGGCTATTTTCTCCTCTCAGGTTTTCCATGGCACTCTTCTGTCCTGGTACTCCTACCTGTTGAATACTCCTTTTCAGATTTCTCTGTTGGATCTTCTTGTCAGTACTACCAATGATAGGTGTCCCCTAACCAAATGGTACTCAACACTGCTAGAGTCTGTGCAGGACAAAGATAAAAATATTTCAAGAAGGGTCTTAGATAAATTTGAGGATGTTCAGTCCATGATGGCTTTTTAAATGGGAGTAAGGGCTATGTCAGCATTGTCTGTAATCATTGAGGATGTCATCAAAGAAGAAAACTGCCGTGCTATGCATTCCTCACTCCAATCCATCCTCCATTCAGCTGCCAGTGATTTTTTCTAATGCACAAGACTGACCATTTTGGCTCCTTATTCTATAAGCTCCAGTGGTTTTCTATTACACTCAGTATCACATCCTCCAAAGTTCTTAACCTGACCCTTTCCTACCATTACAGCCTTCTTTTACTCTGGTTGCCTTCATGTCCTCTATGATACAGCTACACTGTCTTATGTGGTATAATTCATTGTCAGCCATCACTTAGTAAATGTTCACAATCTGCTCTAATTCACACGTGGCAATCTGTCCCTTTATCTCTGTGCCTTTTCCATGACTGTCCGCAGTGCCAGAAACGCTCTGCACCTCCTCCCCTTAGCTTCCTTACCTTCCTTTGAGTCTCGGCTCCAGTCGCTCTTAAGCCTTCCAAGGGAGGCCTTTCCCTGTTCCCCTAAGCTCCTAGTGTTCACTTTCCATGTACTCTGTCTTATAAGTACCTACTTACTTATTAGCTTGTCTCCTCTATGAGCATGAGTGTTCATTTAAGGCAGGGACTGTTAATTCCTTTTGTATCTCCAAAGTTTAGCACAGTGCCCCATGCTTAATGCTTTGGATTGTTTGAAAGTATTTTTTTTTATACGAGTAGTTTTATAACACACACTCCTTTCTCTCTCTGTCCCCTTCTCTCCCTCCCTTTCTCTCCTCTCTGTCCCTTCCACCTCCCTCTCCCCCTCATTAGCTGTCTGTGGCTATGTGCCTACACACACACAAACACACACACACACACACACACACACGTGCACACACGCGCACGCACACACACCCCTATACCCACACATGCACACACAGACGCACGCGCGCACACTTTCTTTCTTTTTCTTTCTCTCTCTCCCTCCTTTCCTTCTTTCCTTCCTTCCTTCCTTCCTTCCTTCCTTCCTTCCTTCCTTCCTTCCTTCCTTCCTTCCTTCCTTCCTTCCTTCCTTCCTATCCTTTTGTCTCTACCTATGTTCTCCCTCTCTTTCTGCCCTAATATCTATCTATATCTAGCTGTCCATATACTCTCTCTCTCCTGAATTATCTGTCTGTCTGTCTGTCTCCCTGCCTTGTGATTTTCTTGATGCATTTCAGAGGCCTCCCAATGATTATTTGTTGTTGAGCGGCTTTGGTCATGTCCGACCCTCTGTGATCCCATTTGGGATATTCCTGGCAGAGATACTGGGATGATTTGCCATTTCCTTCTTAAGCTCATTTTACTGATGAGGAAACTGAGGCAAATAGGGTGAAGTGACTTGCCCAGGGTCACACAGCTAGTAAATGTCTCGTGTCAGATTTGTGCTCAGGTCTTCTGTCTCCAGGCCTGGTACTGTATCCACTTTACCACCTAATTGCCCATCAATGACAATACCAGATATAAAATAGTGGGATAGGTGGATGATTGGCCTGCAGAGAAGTCATGTTTTATAGTTTCTTACTTTATAGTGTGAATGGTTTGTCATCTAGTCTTTTGCCAAGAAATTTGATTTAGAGTTAATTAGTGCTCACTAATAACACATTTCCCCTCCCCTTTGTTTTTTTTAAAGTTAGTCTGTTCATTAAAGGCCTTATGAGTAACATATAAAATATGCTTTATGGCATAAAAACATATAGTAATTTATCACTGAAGTTGAAATGGTCTAAGCCACAGAGTTGTGTTCAAACTTATTTGCCAGTAAGTCCCCAGTATTAATCTTTCAGTTACAAGTTAATCTTGAAATAACTTCACACTTTTGAATCTTCCCCGAATACCAAAGGGCATAGTGTAAGTGTAGGAATTATATCTGTGATGTCACTGGTATTGGGAACTCCTGGTGAGGGAAATTCCTCTATCAATGCAGATCCCTTTTCTGTAAGGTGTAGTTTTAGAGCAAGCCAGTGGAGAAGGGAAGGATGTTCCCTTTCTGTCTCCATTTTTGGAGCATGAGGTGTCTGAGGAGAATAACCCCCTTCTGGTATCATGATTATTGTTGGAGGCTATAGCCCTTTGGAAGGTAAATAATTTTATAATTTATTATTAGTAAATAAAGAAATAATTATTGCATCTTCCTTGAAAAAATAAGCAAAAGAGAAAGCACAAACAAAACATGAGCTTACACTCTTAGAGCGTTGTCCAAGGTCACACAGCTCGGATGTCTTAGAGGTGGGCCTGGACCTCAGGTGGCTTCAAGGTTGGCTTTCCCTACTCTTTGCCATCCCCCCTCCCTCCAAGAGGCATATGCTGTGTTTTCAACAAAGAATACTGTTTTGAAGCACGGATTAGGTATGTGGGGTGCGTACATGCATTCATGTGTGTGTGTGTGTGTGTGTGTGTATACACACATATAATGCTATGTAGCTGGATATTTGACAAAGCTTTATATTTTCCCCTTTGATCAGATAATGGAGTCAGACATTGTTTTATGGAGGGTTATAATAGAGTTTGATAATGTGATTTACATAACACAATTAAAAAGAATTCCTGCTCTATTTGATGTCTTTTAAAATATCTTTGCCTTATAGTAGAGATATACATCAATACATAAATCTAGAATTGAAGTATAGCCAAGAAATTAAGTGGAGAGAAAAAAGGGGTGAGGAAGGGAAGAGAAGGAGGGAGAAAAAGAGAGAGAGAACAAGAATACACAATACATGAATAGTAAGTCATTTGAGTCCTCAGAGAAGTCAGGATGGAGTGGAGACAGTCTCTTTGGTAACATAGTAAGCTGACAACTCTCTGTGGTAATGGGAACAAGGAGAACGTGGATTTAAACCAGTTCCTTGATAATCTAAAATATATTTTACCAAACTCCTTCCCCACCAAACCCTTTTGTATTTATCACAGAAGTAGAAGGAACCAATCTAGTCCAATCTGTACCTGAACAACCATCCCAGATTATCTGACATGCCTTTTCTTGACACCTCCTCGTGAGGGGTAAGGCACTATTTCTTTAGGGGGTATGTGTTCAGTTTTGAACTGCTCTACTTGTTAGGAAGTTTTTCTTTTCTTCCTTCCTAAATCAGCCTCATTTTACCCTAGTTGTTATTTCTCATCTTGTCCCTCGAGGTCGAGCAGAGCAGGTCAAATTACTTTTCTGTATGATATCCTTTCAACCACTTAAGCAACTGTTCTTGCCATCTCCCTGCCCCCTGAACTTCTCTTCTCCAAGGTAAGCATCCCCAGTTCCTTCAATAAAGCATCCTGTGTCATGATCTTTGGCCTATCACCACCTTGGCATTCAGTGTTTTTCCCCCCTAAAGTATGATACCCAGAACTGAGTATTTTCCTCTAGATGTAGTCTGACTAGAGCAGAACTTCTCAGTGTCATGTACCCTGCATCCTCTGCCACCCACATTGCAGCAGCCTCATATTTCATTAGTTTGCTTTTTTAATTTTTATTCCTTTGCCGGGCTCTTGACTCAACATGACCTTGCAGGTAGGCCATTAAAACACCAAGTTCATTTTCAGATGAACTACTATGTAGCCATGCCTACCTCATCTTGAGCTTGTGAAGTTGAAGTTTTAAACTCTAGTATAAAATTTGAAATTTAATAGAAATAAATGCTATTTTTATTAGATTTGGCCCAGCATTCTAGGCAACCGATCCCACCATCCCCCCCCAGCTCTCATCTAGTATGTTAGTTTTGTCTCCTAGCTTTATGTCATCTGCAAGTTTGAAAGACATGACATTCTATGCTTTCATTCAAATCATTAATAAAAATGTTAAACAGTGTCATGATTAAGTAAGTTAAAAAAAATCCTTTCCTTGTTACTTTCTGAGGCTCCCTAAAATGGTTTGAAGTCTGGCATATAGGTTGAGGAGAAAGGAGACACAAGATATAAAAATCACTCACAGACTGGATAATTCGATCGGAGGCCAAGAATCATTTAATAAAATAAAAATGTTAGAATTTATATAGTGCTTTAAGGTTTGCAAAGCACTTTATAAACACCTCATTTTATCTTTACAACAACTCTGAGGGGTAGATACTATTATAACCCCCATTTTATATATGAGGAGTGGTTAAGTGACTTGCGCAGGGTCACATAGCTAACAAGTTTCAGGTTCTGGATCTGAGGTTTTCCTGACCCTGGTCCTGTGCTCTTTCCACTTCACCATATAGCTACCACCATGTGTATAGTGCTTTTCAAGCTACCCTCTTCAGCGCACTAGAAACACTTCTACAAGGTCTACACATAATAAACTCAATACATTCTTTTGATTTGTTGACCTTAGATGTTGTGGAAATCCAAGATTGTAAGCTGAGGTTTGTCTAATGTTAGAATGTCATGTTGGGGTATTGAATTCGGACTCAGAGAAGCATTGAATGATTGGGACCTTCAAAGTCATTATCCATTCCCTCTTATTTTACATTTAAATTAATTAAGACTTTTAGAGGTGATTAAAGCTTATCCAAGCTCACATTGTTAAAAATGGAGGGAGAACTGACTCTAAGGCCTACTTCTTCTAATGCCTGGGTCAGTTCTCTTTCCAGTATACCTTGTTGCTGATTTTGGGATTGCAGATGTGTAAAATGAGAAGTGAATTTGTAGGGTCATAGATTTAGAGGTGGGGGCAGCTAGGTGGTGCAGTGCATAGAGCACCAGTGCAGGAGTCAGGAGGACCTGAGTTCACATCTTACCTTACACACTTGATACTCATTAGCTATGTGACCTTGGGCAAGTCACTTAACCCCAATTGTCTCATCCTGGGTCATCTCCAGTCATTCTGATGAATATCTGGTCACTGGATTCAGATGGCTCTGGAGAAGAAGTGAGGCTGGTGACCTGCACAGCCCTCCCTCAAAACAAAGTCAAGTGCCAGTCATGTCATTATTTCTCTAATGGCATGGTCTTCTGCCTCAAGGAAGGACAAACACACACAGATTTAGAGGCAGCTAGGTAGCGCCATAGTTCATGGAGTGTCTGGCCTGAAGTCAGGAAGTCTCATCTTCCCGAGTTCAAATCCAGCCTCAAATGTTTGATAGCTCTCTGATCCTGGGCAAGTCACTTAATCTCTTGGCCCTTTAGGCAACTGTCTAAAAAGATAATTTTCAAGGAAAATGATAACCTATTGGTAGAGGAAGTTCCTCATTGGGAACTCCCTCTACAAATGAAATCACAGATGTGTTCCCTGTCCATTGTATCTACAAAGCACAGTGCCCAAACTTCCTGGGCTAATAAATGGGAAAGCTAGAATTTGAACCCAGGTCTTTTGACTTCAAAGTCCAGTGTTCTTTCCTTTGTTTTGAGAGTTCTCAGTGATGGAACCATAGAACATAGTTATAGAAAGATCTCATCATAACTGAATTGGCAAGGGCTATTTAAAAAAAACTAAACTTTTTCTGCCCTAAAACAAACAATCAAACCAAAAATCCCAAGGATTTCTTAGACGAAGTAGCTATTTGAAATGTTAAGGGTTCTCTGTCTTTCTAGGCCAAAAGCGACACATACACACACACAAACACATATATATGTATGTATATGTGTATCCCTCATCTCTTTCCTCTTTCTATATCACTAAACCTTGTTTCTACTTGCTAATTAGAAAGAGAAAAAATATCAATTAAGGGAAGAAAAGCAAAGGTTTCTTAAATGAAAGAAGTTGAGCTGTTGGGAACCATTTCTGTCAAGCATTCTTGTGCATATTTCTTTAAGAAATTTCTCTGCTGCTGGTGCTCCTGATACCCAGCACATTGATCACTTTTTACAGCCTTTGCCATGATAGGTGCAGTAGTGGCTTTTTTATTGAACCATAGATTGCAGCACTATAAAACACGCCCATTCGGAGGAGTAATGAAGGCCGTTTTTAATTGCACCCGAGAAGCAGGGCACTATTACTAAATTATACCTGTATCTCTATGGGCAGGAAGAGAGGAGAGGGAAAAAGTGTGATGTTGTATTCTCTTTGCCATTTGAGGTTGTAGGATATATATGCACTTTTTGTCTCTCTTGAAAGCTAAAATGAATTCAAAGTGTGCATTCTTACACACACATTAGCTGTGTGACCCTAGACAAAGCACTTAACCTCTCAGCACCTCAGTTTCCTTGTCTGTAAATTGAGGGAGTTGGACTCGATGACCTCCATAATCTTCTCCAGCTCTAATCCTGTGACCTTAGATACTTGAATTGAAATTTTAATCTCTTAGATTCATATCATGGGAGTCAGGATTTCCCAATACCTAATTAAATAGAATGACCCAGGAAATGAAGAGTTTAATAACCAGACTTTATTCCCTTTCAGGTCCCCCCTTATATATGTAGGTATGAGTGCTTCCCCCTCTGAGACTTATTATGGCCCTTCCTTAATTTAGGTGATGGGTTCATGGGCTGCTGTCGCTTCCCCAAAACACCAGCACCACACACACACACACACACGCACGCACATATGTGCACACGCACATATGCACACACACACACTCACACTGATAATCTCCCGGTCTCTCTCAGCCAGGTTGGTTTTCCAACTCTCTTCCACAATTTAGTTCAAACATTAATTAAGCATCTGCTAGAGCTTGGATACAAAGATAAAACCAAGATTGTTCCTGCCCTCTACGAACATAGAGTCTGTTGTAGGGAATACTGTATGCACAGATAAATAAATGCCAAGGGCATACACATATGTTTACATATATAAGTTTTACACCCCAGTAAATATAAAGTAAATTTGTGACCAGGGAGAATCTGGGTGCTCATAATTGAGGGGAAAGGCCTCTGGAAAGAGGTGGTAACACTTGAGGTGAACCTTGCAAGGGGCAACCATTCCGAGTATGAGGGACAGCCTGCCTGTACAAGGATGGAAGAGAGAGGGGTTGTCTTATATGGGGAACAGAAAATCAGGTCAGGTTGGCTAGAACATAGAATGCTTGAGGGAGAGTGAAGCATCATCTTCATGGAAAAATATGCTGATTACAGATAGCAGACACACACACACACACACACACACACAGAGATATGTATTCAAACACACAAGTCCCATGACTGGGCCTAAATTCACAACTGTTCCAGCTTCCAGTAGGATCTGTCAGAACTTGTACTCTGTTCTTTTGGCCCTTGGAGAATCCATTATTTTCACTAAAGGATGAAACATGGAAACAGGATTTTAGTAGAGAAGTGTGTATGTGGATATATGGATATATGTGTCTGTGGGCGGATTGTCTTTCTGACGTTTTCACGATCATTTCTGACAGGCAGTTGGAGTGTAGAAATTGACCTTAGTAGCTATACAGCAGCGGCAGCAGCAGCAACAAAATAACCCTCTGCTATTAACTAAACTAATTTCCTTTGTGACATTTCAGTGAAGTGATCTGATAAATGGTAACACTATCAGCCAATCCTTGGAAAATCTGGAGCAGGCTCTCCTTGTTCGACTGTTGCAATCTTCCTACTTTCTTTCTTTTTTTCTTTTTTTCCCCTTTGGCAGATCAGAGCTAAATCCAGATGCCTTAAATGTCAGGTGGTGTAAACATGTGTGTACATGATAGTGCATGAGGTTGTGTAGAGCCATATAAGTTGAAAACAGTTTCCTAGCCCTCAATTAAGTTCCTCATGGTCCTGAATTATGTTGCTTTAAATTAAGATCTTGCAGATTGGAGTCTCTTTGATAATTTGAAAAGCCATATTGGGCTATAATGAGGAATGTAATCTTCCAATTATGATGTATTTTATCTGATAGCAGTTTTGTTCCCTGAATTGCTGTCCCATTTTTGTGCATGGTTGATAATTGGCTTCAGAATCTGTGGTTAGAGAATGTCTGGATGCCTTCTGAGTGTGTCTGCCAAAGAGGTGAGGGGAGATATGAATGAAGAAATGGAGCCAGAACTCTTCAGTCTTAGCCCGAGCTCTTACGCTCACTTCCTCTGGTACCTGCAACAGATCTGGTCACTTGGATTTAAGAAGCATGAAGTAAACCTATTTCATATAAAGGAGGTTTGCAACAGATGAAAGCTTTCAAAATTGAGATCTATTGTTTAAATGCTAACTAGGGTTCTATTATTAACCTAGGCCAACCAGCGCATGCTCCTTATAATCAGTGTACAAAGATGGGATATTGAAATTCAACAAACATTTATAAGCATTCACTATATACAAGGCACTATGAAGAGGAGATGTCATTTAGTGATGACTTAGTGGTTCCACATTTAGTCTATCCCAGTCAAATACAGCATAAACAATGTTTGTCCCTCCCTTTCATCCATCCCAGTCTAAACCACTCTTCAGGACCCAGCTTAGATATCTTTTAGAAAGTCTTGCAATATTTTCTCCTTCTGAAATAGAAGGAGAAATTCATTTTTAGAAATGAGCTTTTCTTACTCAGACTCCTAACACTATTTTTATCTTGTTATAAAATTATTATTATTATAATATGATTCCATATTTACATGTGTCATATTCTTCCTCAGTTATAAGCTGTAGGGGACTAATTCTCTTAATTCTCTGCTTTATCCATTGTTGTTCAGTGTTTTTTAAATTGTATCTGACTCTTAGTGACCTCATTTGGGATTTCCTCAGAAAATATGCTGGAGTGGTCTGCCATTTCCTTCTCCAGCTTGTTTTACAGATGAGGAAACTTAGGCAAATAGGGTTAAGTGACTTGCCTAGGATCACCCCGCTAATAAATTTCTGAGGACCTTAGGAAGATAAGTCTTCCTAACTCCAGGCCCAGCACTCCAGTCACTGCACCACCTACCTGTCCTTACCCTACCCAATTGTAGATACTTAATAAATGACCATTGAATGATTAATTAATGTAATGGATAAATCAACAAACATTTTATTCAGTGCTCATTATTATTAAACAATTACTCTGTATCAGGCTTTGTGTTAAATGTTGAAGATAGAAAGAAAAATACAAAACCCAAAACCCAAAAAAACCCAATTCTTCCCCTCATGCAACTTACTGGCTTAATATCTGAGGGAGCATTTCTCAATGAGTACATACTTTATGAATATGAGTGATAGCTCTAGAAGGATGGGCATGAAAGTGGGAAGTGGGACTGGGAAAAAGTTGGAGAAGAAGGCAGCTGAAGTTCCTTCCAATTCTCATATTATATGATTCTGGCATCCAGGGATAAGATAGGAAGCAGCTGACTTTGGGAGAGCATATAATCCTTTTTCCCACCCCCAAGTAACGTTATACCTTTAAATCTGAGCTTCCTAAAGAGGATGATAAATCCTATTTTTTAAAGAATTACCTGGGAAAGTGAAGGCCATTTGCCAGATTTCTGTGAATTTAGAATTTGTGGTTGATCCAAATGGTTCTTGTAGAAACAAATTCCTGAAGAAACTTCTGTTTTGTGAGGAGCCATCCCCAGTGCATTTTAATCTCTTCTAGTGAACAGAGATAGCCTTTCCACTAATGTGCATATAGTTCTGAAACACTTTTAGAACCCTAACCCTCTGTTTCTTTTTCCAGATTTTTATACTACCATGAAAGCTTGATTTATTTTCTGTGGATGGCACATGAAGAGGAGGAGAAAATAGTATAATATTACCAGGGGTATTTGCTTAGGACCAAGTTTCTATTCCTAATTTTATTCTGTACTAATATTTCATTTTTCCTCCTTCATCTTCTCTGTGTTTTGGGTTAGCATTTCATTTTTGAACCTTCTGGTTGACATATTCTCATGAATCTATGATCGCGTTGTATCAGAAGGTCCCTTCAACAAACAGAGATTACAACCCATCCAAGTCTTGCCTGTTCTCTTTATTTCTCCTCTGTGTCTTGCCACTAATTCATCAGATGGAGCTCATGCATTGTGCTGGAAACATTCCTTACTTAGTACTCTCATCTTGGTGGAACATTTGACTGCTCACCTGTTATACCACTTTATCACATCATAATCTTCCTATCATAAAATACCTCTTTTGAGTTTCTTAGTATTTATATGCTATAATCTGCTCATGTCATTGACCTCTGTGTGATAACCATTTTTAATTCTTTGGAAATCATTATATGCCACATTTTGTTTCCATATGTCGTTTGTACATAGTTCTTTGCATATTGTTTCCCCCATTAATTTGTGAGATCCTTGAAACCAAGGACTGTCTTTTATCATTCTTTTTATCCCTAGTGCTTAGTACAATGCTTAGCACATAGTAGGAGCTTAATAAATGTTTGTTGAATCCCTGATATCGGTATTAAAAAGTCAGGCCTGATGGATGTAATCCAGAGTTAAAAGTAACCTTAATATCTGAATCTGCAAAGATAGGTTCAACCCTAGTTTATTTATATTTTAAAATATTTCTCATTTTATGAAATCTTTCGTTTTTTAGCGTCACATTTCTAAATGTATCCCTTCTCCCAAAATACAGTTGCAACTAAATCACAATGACTTTTTTTGATGGTATAAGCGACATTCCACATCCATAGGCCACTACCTCTTCAGCAAAGGACAGGAGGTGCATTTTCTTAAAATGTCTTCTCTAGGGCCTAGCTTGGTCATTCTGATTATGCTGTGTTCAGTGTCTTCTGTCTCTGTCTGTCTGTCTCTCTCTTGTTTATTCTTTGTTTACCTTGTCACACCCTGCTTTAGAGAAATGTGTCCCTTTAGCACATTATTGCTTTGAACTTTGAATGTCCGGGTCATGATCCCCACTGAATGACTTTCTGTTTTTGTGCAGAAATGCTCTGTCCCTGTAAAAGAAAAGGAGAACTGACATTCAGGAACCTCAGAAAGCTTAAGTTTGGGGCATTGTCAGAAAACATCCTGTGCAGCTTCCCATTGCTGGGCCTTTATTGAGGAGATGCAGTGGCCAGTGATAGTGGGGCCCTTAAGCAGCTTACTGATCCAGCAGTTTAAAGAATGTTTACTGGCCGCCTGCGCATTACTTCTGGTTGCCTGTCTTAATTCATTTTAGATTAATCTGTCTTGTAGTTCGAAGGAAAATGAATTGAGTCACTAACTTCAAGACTTATGTAAAATCTGTACAGTGCTAAATAATTGAATGGGGTTTTATGTACGGTCCTGAAATTGGAATGTCAATTTGACGCAAATTCTCCAAAACAGTGTTAGATGAGCTGATCCTTTCCTCCTATAAAAGCTTTGAAACTTATGTTCCTGTATTACTCTAGAGTTCAACAAACCCATTCACCTCCCTTGAAGAATATTCTGGGCCTAATATTTTCCTGAAAATATTAACTATGTAGGTGGCCCAGTGCATGGGTAGTAATATGGTGTAGTACTTTGTAAACCTTAAAGACCTACATGCTCATTACTCATCCATCAGATGAGGAAGATGAAATTGACCCTTAGTGGATGAAGAGGGGGTTGGGGAGGTGAGAAAAATATTAAAAGGCTTCATTAATTGGAATGGTGGGCAGTCTAACTCCCTGGTGATTTTTTTTTTAATCAGCCAAATAAGCTCTTCTCTCCCATCTCATATGATATATATCATATGCCTCTCTCTTCTTCCTTATAGTGCCTCTGAACTGAGGGTAGGGCTGCCAGCCAGACCCTAAGAATTAAAGGAAATGGAAGACTGCAGAAAAACGGCTACTATAGCTCATTGTCCTATTTTATCTGCTTCCTCAAAACACCCTTCCCATGTTCCACCCACTTGGACTCTAGTCCCTCTGCTGCCCTTAGTACATGAAAAGCTAGCCTTCCAATCTAGGATTTAGCCTTCTATCTAAAGGGAACATCTAAATCAACCTGGACTTGTCCCAGAAACCCCTTCTATAATGTAATAGGGTAGTAATAACTTCCACACATGCCTTAATAGGTTATTATAATGATCAATTGAATATAAGCTGCATGTAGAGTGCATTATAAACCTTAAATTATATAAATGTGAGATTTTTTTTTTTTAAAGCAAAGGGCACTGGCTTTAGAGTCAGAAGACCTGAGTTCAAATCTCACCTCTGACTCTTATTTCTTGTGTTACCTTGGGCTACTTAGTTTATCTCCCTGGGTTTCATTTTTCTCATCTATACAAAGAAGGATGTTGCACTAGATAGCTCCCTTTCAGGAAGGTCCCTTTCAGCTCCAGAGCTGGCATCCTATCAGTCTATAATTATTTTTTCCCTTGTGTCATATGCATGGTAGTATCTGTTTCTGAGAAATGAAGTGACTTTGCCAGTCACACAATTAAGTAAGTATGCATTCAGTGAGTAAGGATTCAGTCAAACCCAGATATTCCTAGTCACTGTGCCCAAGATGCCTAGACCAGTTATTTACTTTTCCTGTCCTCATTTTGTTTTTTTGTTTTTTTCTCAAAATGAGGAAATTGGATGAGGTGATTTTTAGGGTCTTTATCAGTACTAGTGATTATGATCCTAGGTATATTGTTATTAATTATCATCTCATCTTTTTGTTTGGTGGAGTTCAGATAGAAACAATTCCAAGGAAACAGCTTCTTACTATTCTTTCATGTTTAATGTTTGGCTATCTGTTGTATAGGTGGGTAACACAATTGTTTTACATAACTGAATGGGAGTATTGAGATGGAAGCTCTTTTATGTAGTAGACTCATTGAAAGCATATTCAGGACCATTACGTTGCAAACAGGATGATAGAGGTGATAGACATCACTTCCTGTTCCCGTATCGTTTTGATTTCTGCAGCAAGCTTTTCATTTCATGAAGTCTGGATAATAAGAGCAGTTAGGTATGAAGACATCTATTAAAAATATTGAGTTATTGCGGATAATAGTTTTTTGTCTAATGTTTCTCCAATTATATCACAGTTTCTATGTTGAATTTTCCAGCATATTTTGGGGCTTTCACATGGGGAATTTGTCATTTGTTTGTGAAGGATTGTGAATTTTGGTTAGGTAATTGTGGCCACCTAACCATATCTTTATAAGTATTCAGTAGTACTAGATAGTTGTAACTTGAAGTGGTAGGACACTCAGTTTCTACTATTTCCTTGCCAAGTCTACATTAATTAAAAAGAGTCCAGGCTCCTTGAGAATGATTTTTGTGGGAAGTTTTTGGTAACTCTGACCTGATTTTGTATTGCTATCACAAACTCCTCCATTTCTATAAATAAATTTGCATGTCTCAGCCATTGGATCTAGATAGATGTTTTTGTAGACATATTGATGGTTGAGTTTATTTGAATATTACCGAAGCACTTCCTAAATACCTACTATATGCCAAGCATTGTGCTAAGTTCTGGGGATATAAAAAAAGGCTAAAGACAGCCTCTTCTCTCAAAGACCTCACAGTTCAATGCTGTGATACCCTGGACAAGTTATTTAATCTTTCAGTGCTTCAGGCGACTCTCTAAGACTATAAATTTCAGGGCAGTTGTATGCCTGTACTGGTAGAGGGAATTTTCTCTCGAGGAGTTCCCTACAACAGTTCAGTCACAAGTCTGGACTGATAACAGTATTATTGGTTGATATGATAATATGGATAATGATGATGACATTGGACCACATCAACCTTTTCTCCCCTCACACATCTTTCCCACATATTTTCTCTTCTTTCTTCCCTCCTTTGGCCCCTTGGTATAAAAGCACTACCGGTGTCGTTTACAGAGTAGACTTGGGTTACACTATAGAAAAGCCTTCAATTACCAGGCTGTCTGATTAGAGTGTTACTGTAAACCTTGGCACTGGGAGACTATGTCACAGAAGTAGCCTGGAAGAAAAGAAGAAACTCAGGTCCGAGGTGGGTAGTGTGAAACAGGATAAGATGAGGGGTGAGAAAATCCTTAAAAGTTTTATGAGGCAACATGTAGTCAGTGATAACATAGGGAGGTTGCTTTCCAACTAGTGGGAATTGACGACTGGCATTCCTGCTAATGGGAAGTATATGGCTACACACACACACACACACACACACACCAGTTTACAATGAAAATATATCCTGCAAGCCCTCATATGCTAATATTGTACTAACTGCTAAACAGCTACTCCTTTTAAACAGGTGATTTGGGTTATCCCTGGAGGTTGTCAGGATACATTTAAGTAAAATTTATGTTGCTTCACTCAACTTTGTAACACGTGGAATTGGACTCCTTCCCAGGTTCTGGTCAAAATGATGTGTGTGTGTGTGTGTGTGTGTGTGTGTGTGTGTATGTGTTGGAAGGGACCACATGGGTCACCTAGAGTAACCACCACTCCTAAGCAGGAATCCCAGATACATTACAACCCCCTTAACCTTTGCCACCCATTTAAAGATTTCTAGTGAGGGGGAACCCAGTATCTCCTCTCTTGAGAGGCATCTGATTAATGTTTTGGATTGCTCTAATTATTAAGACTTGGCATCTAGGCCATGCAGTAGAGAGAGTGTTGGGTCTGGAGTCAGGAATACCTGAATTCAAATGTCATCTAAGATACTACCTGTGTGACTCTGAGCCAGTCATTTAATCTTTTTGCTGAACTTTTCTCACCTGTAGAATGACCTGGAGAAGGAAGTGGCAAACCACTCCAGTGTCTTTCCCAAGAAGACCCCAAATGGGGTTGTGAAAAGTCAGACAGACTGAAACAGCTGAGCCACCATGACAGCAGCAGCAGCAACCACAGATTATTAGGGTATTTTTCTTTATGCCAAGCTAGATCTGCCTCTTTGGAACTGCCCTCTCCATTGTTCCTAGTTCTGCTTCTGATGGCATCTAGTGGATAAAGCACTGACCTTGGAATCAGGAAGGGCTGAGTTCAAAACCAGCCTCAAATGCTTCCTAGCTCTGTGACCCGGAACAAGTCATTTAACCTCTGTCTGCCTCACTCTCCTTATCGGTAAAGTGAGGCTAATAACAAGTACCTACATCCGAGGATTGTTGTGAGGAGGAAAAAGATATTTATAAAACTCTCTCCAAACTTGAAGTGCTACATACATGGTACTGCTATTATAATTGAAGAGGAAAAGGAAGGGAATAAATACTGACAAGTGCCTGCTATGTGCCAGGAGCTGCGCGAAGCACTTTGAAAATGTTATCTCATTCAATCCTTACAACACTGGGAGCTCGGTACTATTTTTTTTCTCGTTTTACAGATGAAGAAATCTGAATCAGACAGGGGTTACTTGACTTGCCAGGAGTCACCCAGTTAAGTGTCTGATGTTGACTTTCAACTCAAGTCTTCCTTGTCTCCATGCCCAGTGTTCTAACCATTGAGCCACCTAGCTGCCTCTCATTGTTTGTGTTATTCCTTTTGTGTCTGAGCAGCTCCCTCTCTACATGTCAGCCCTTCAGACACTTGAAGCTCGTATCCCAGAGGTTTTCTCTTCTCTAGATTAAATGTCTCTAGTTCTCTCTACTGCTCCTTGGATGACCTGGTGGTCTGTCGTCACATCTCACCATCTTGGTTGTTGTCCTCTGGGTAGACTGGCATTTGGGAAAGGGAAGGGGAGGAGAAATTAGGAGAATTGAAACCACCCTTCTGAACTTTTAACTGCCAAACTTTTATCTTCTGCTGGGAAATGAAGACAACTGAAGGTCAATGCTTAGTGTGACTTGTGGTCCCTTGTGCTGCCTCTGTTCACATTGACCGTTGCTCTTGGATTTGGACTGGATTACCTTCCTATTTACCCACCCTGGGCCTCTTCCCCAGCACCTCCCCCCTCCATGGGAACAGACACACACTTGCTGTCTGTTTCTCTTTCATTCTCCCTCAAATACTATCACACAACCGTAGCTAGAAATTCCGGACTCCTAGAGATTCTGGGCTCCTAAGCAAAAATTCGCTAATTAGTTAAATAAAGTCCTAGCCATTCAGGAGTTATTTGAGTGCAGTTTGCCATTATGGCAAGGGAAAAAGGAGGCAGCTGGCAAAGGGTGAGCTGGGGGTGGGGAGGAGGTCTTCTCTTTAACTTTACCTTGATCCGTTTTGCTTCTGAATTCTCCCATTTTGGAGAATCATATGACTAACCCTCCAGAAGTTAAAAGGGACTGTGTATACATATGATCCACATGAAAGTGCTTGATGTGAGCATAGAGAGAGTAGCTAATATGGAAATGTCCTTTTTTCTTTAGGAATTCTAACTAACTGATAATATACTCTAATTTTTATCCTTTATTCAATTAATGAATCTTTTGAAGATCTCACTTCAGTGAAGGGGTTCTTAGCTCTTTTATAGCCAGAATAGATTAGTGACTAGGGCACTGGAATCAGGAAGATTTCAGTTCAAAATTCTGTCTCAGATACTTAATAGTTGAGAGACCCTGGGCAGATCACTTAACCTTTTTGTGCTTGTCTCTTCATATATAAAATGCAGAATTTGGACTCCAAGGTTCTCAGTGGGCTCTAAAGCTATGATTCGAGGCATGTTTTGCCTCTCTTTCTCCAAGCCTTCGATTGCCTCTGTAGATGGGAGCCTAATCCCATCGCCTCTGATCCCCTTTATTCTCTTGAACATTTCATTTACCAAAGAATGTAGTTTCCTCTGAATCTAGAAAACAATCTCCTGTGGGTAAAGAGCCAAAGCAAATAGACTTTCTTGCTTTGCAAAGTTGGCACTGGATGCTCTCACCAACAAACAAGAAATCACAGTGGACTCGAATGGGAGCATAGGACAAATAAGCTGACTGCAAAAAAAAGAAATTTACTTCACCAGCCTAATATAGAGAGCCCAGTAAAGAATTAGTGTTGGAAGTATAAATTGGACACCATAACTGTCCAACCATCAGGTTATCAAATTATTTTTCTCCTGAAATTGGTGCAGCAAAGACGTTCTTACAGAGAATTCATAAATAAAATTATGTTGGACAAAAATTATTTTTCTAGAAGGGCAAAGGAGTTGATTTATTTCTATCTGTTTGAATCTGTCAGACTGACTCCCACTGACAGGGGCATCGAGGACCCTTGTCAATGCTTTGCTTCTCTAGATCTTACTGGGAAGAGTAAGATTTGGGTGGCCTGTGAAGTTAATTAGAGTCAAGATGAAGAATGCTTCAAAGAAGAGACAGGAAAAGTGGAGGAACCCCCATGGTTAATGTTGTACGGAATTCATTTGAAGCTGGTAAACAAAATTTATAGAAGACTTAGTGCATGCAGAGCACGAGCTTATTAGAAACTGCGTAAAGGGTGAGGAAAAAGGTGGGAGCCTTTGGGAAATCGATCTGGTAGAGCAAACTCTTGACCTTCCCAGAACCTCCTGTGTAGTTCAAGAGCTGCCTTGTACAGTCCTGAAATAGCAGTATTATTTAAGCTGAATCCATACAGAGTTGTAAGGCAGGAATGATTAGATCAGATGATGTTCTCTGAAAGAGGAAGTTTGGAGCCCTGTCAGCTGGGAATAGACCTCAAGAGTCCTATGCTTTGGTAACAACACGTCACATGTCATGAGGTTGAGGTGGCTATGTTTTCCTGAAACAACTTTCTGCCCTTTTTTGCCTATTGATTTCTGAGAGATGCTTGGTCAACGCAGAAATTTTCTTGCTCTGTAAGTCAAGGGAAAGGAGAGACAGAAATCATTCCCATTATGGGTGTTCGAGAGAATCCCTTCTTTTTTATCATCGTTGTTGCCATATGGTAGAAAGGGGTCTCTGATGAATCAGATAACATGAATTCTAGCCATGGATCTGTAGGACAGATATGGGGGTTAGTAATGTTAGGAGGAAGCCAGAGGGAGGAAAACAAAGATGGAGAGGAGTGGCAGATGTCCAAGTAAGTTCATTCCTAGGGTTGAACTTCTCTCTCTATCACTGTGTAATCACTTCTTAACACAATGGAATGCTTAGCAATCTTGGTCCTTGTGTCTAGAATTCAGTGTTCAGAGCACTCTATCCTCCCCAACCCCCAGACTTCCCCTAGATCTAATAAAATGTCACAAACCCAGGAAATTCCTTTGGCCAGACTCTGTCTTAGAAACTACCCCCGACTTGGCCAAAATGATTTTTTTTTCTAAATTCCTTAAACAACACCCACATGGGCTCAGTCTTTAAATGTCCTGTTAATTATCAACAGCAACTTTGTTTTATAGTCAGGTGAAAGTCTGTAGTTCAGTTTCGAATATAAGAAGAAACAATCTTCTATTACAGTCTAGGAAATTCGTAGGAAATATAATTGACCTGTTTTGGACAATCAGTGCCTACTAGCCCAGTTTCATATGCAATTAGGGGTTTAATAATTCTTTTTGAGTGATAAGATAGAACAGTAGAATGTTCAAGATGGAGAGTACTATGAGCTAGTTCTAGAGAATCTAGGTAATTTATAGTCTTCTCTATGCCATAAGCTTTTTAAAACAGTGACTACATAGGGTTGGGTGAGACATAAAGTTAGAATAAAACACAGGCCTTGTACTCAAGCACCCGACCATCTAGAAGAGGGATGGGCCATATAAGCAAAAACCAAATAGTAATGATAATTGTAATGCTTAAATATTTGCAGAATGTTTTACTGACATGATACATTTGATCCTCTCAATTCTGTGAGATGGGTGCTATTGTCATCTCCTCCTTTTTTTTTTTTCCACATAAAGACATTAATGCTGAGAAAAATGAAATGACTTGTCCATTGTCATACAACTTATTTGTCTGAGGCAGAATTTGAACTCAGGTCCTCCTGATTCTAAGTCTAGCCTTCTCTGCAGTATGCCACACTGCTTTCTCATAACTAGTTGGTAGCAGAGCTAGACCAGATTTTCTGACTAGCCATATATTTTTAACTAATACTTCAGTATTTCTAAGTATCATGTGTAGAGGAAGATGATGGAATAGTGCAATCGAGTAAGTCAGAAATTCAGATTGGATATTTTCTGATGTCCCTTACCATCAAAAGGCATTGTGGCATCTTGTGGCCGATGAGGACAATCCATTATATGTAGACTCCTGGAGCTGGAAGATACCTTAGAGATCTTAAAAGAAAAAAAAAAAGCCCTGGACTAGCTCTTCATGGGACGGCATCTAGATATAACTGTACTGCAGACTTGGGACCCCTGTACTTGGTTTGGAATTCAAATTTACTTTAGAGGTTATGAAAGGACTTTAAATAATTCATGATTTATTTATAGCTTCTGTATCATCCAATCCAACCTTGACTTCTCCCAGAGGAAGATGGTCAGGCACTAATCCAAAAAACTCATCCCAGGCTATTCCTACATTGATTAGAGGGA
Source organism: Bettongia penicillata ogilbyi (assembly GCA_023548195.1). Taxonomy (NCBI): domain Eukaryota; kingdom Metazoa; phylum Chordata; class Mammalia; order Diprotodontia; family Potoroidae; genus Bettongia; species Bettongia penicillata. The sequence continues at coordinate 3,628,114 of JAJHZJ010000300.1, forward strand.
TATTGTTATGTGAGATCATGCTTTCATTAAAAAAAATGTAAATGTGATTTCTTATGGGGACAGGGGATGGGGGGGAGGGAAGTGAGTAATGAGAGGAGGAGGGGAGAAAAAAGTCATAAATAGAAGCAAAAGAAATTCCCAGATACTTGGTGTATATTCACTAGTAAGAGACCTCATGTATACACTATTCATAAACAAAAACAATAACAGTAAAGAATGACTTTTTAAAAACAGTGAAAAGAAAAAAACAACACATTTTGAGATATTCCTTGGGTCCTGAAGCTCAATTCTGATATTTGCTGTGGTTAAGAAAGCCTGTTCCTCCCAGATAAGGAAGGGATTGGAGTAGTCCAGACTAAAAGGAATGTAGATTGAAAACTAGCTCCTTCTTCAGTGGGACATTCCTCTCCTTGTTGCCTGGATTGAAATAGCATAGAGGATTAAGTTCCCATAGTCCAACACAGATTCATTCACTTGCTTTAGCATATTCCTTTTGTAGAAATGAAGAAACCATTTTAAGGTAGACATATGAAGAAATTAAGTTTTCCCCATTTGGATTCTTATTTTTTTTTATTATAGTTACTTCCTAGTAATGACCCCACCTCACCCCCAGTCTTACCCTGATAGGACCCTTCTTTGTAACTAATAAATACAGTGGAGCATCAGAAATCACACTCCCTCTATAGGAAGAAGAGAGGAGAAAATGTGTTTCTCTGTCTTCCTTCTTTTCGGAGGTGGTAGACTATGGTTGTGGAGATCCTGTATATCTGTCATCCTGTCAGACCACCTCGATATGTTGGTTAGTTTTGCTAAACTGCTTTCTTTCTTTCCTTCTTTGCTAAAAGGGAACACCTAGGGAGTGGGGGGAACTGAGTTATAAATGGAAAATAAAATGATATTAGGAAAAAAAGAGCCCAGTAACAATTGAAAAAGAAAAAATGCCTTGTCCCACAACTATAGTTCTCCTCCTCACCACCACCATTTGGCTTCTATAGTGCCAAGCTTTGGGTTGTTTTGAGGATAAAATGAGATTAAATTTGTGTACCTTGCTTAGAAAACCTTAAAAACTACAAAATTATCACTTGCTGCTGAAGTTATTGTGGAACAGGGATGCGGACTGGACCTGTCATTTTTATGGGTGTGAGGAATCCCTCCCTGAGGAATCTTCCCCTTACCAATGCAGGTGGGCACATTTTCTGCAGTTTAAAGTCTTAGAATTACCCAGAGGACTGAGGGGTTAAGTAACTTGCTCAGGGTCATGTGTCAAAGATGGCATGTGAAGCCAAGTTTTCCTTGCCCAAAGGCCAGCTTTCTATTCACCCTACCATATCCGTCTCTCGTGAGAGTTTTTATTAGGAAAGGTTAAATGCTATTAGCAGTGTATTTGTAGTACAAATGACTTGGAAATTTAAATCTATGTTTTCGGCCCTAAAGGAAAGCCTCCTATTATTTTAAAATAAGCCAATAAAGGACAAATTACAAATTTCAGAGCTAGGAAAGGATGATTGCTATTGATTTATCACTGGGTTTTAGGATTCCCTGTAAACATGTAGTTTGCCACTCTTCAAGAGGACCTATGATGATGAATGCTACCCCCCCCCCCCCCACAGGGTGATGCTGGGACTGCAGGTCCAGAACAAGATGTGCAGTTGCAGACATGGCCAGCTGTTTTGCTCGACTATAATTATTCTTTTAAAGGGAGGGTTCAGAACATTTGGGAGAGGGGTGAGCAGGTGTGTGTGTGTGTGTGTGTGTGTGTGTGTGTGTGTGTGTGTATGTAGAGTTTTAGTAGACTAGACTAGTAGCCTAGAAAAAAAAGCAAAGAAAGAGTAATAACATTGAAACATTTTAAAAAAATACATAGTTGAGAAGGAAGTTCTGATGAAGATATAGACAAGCAGGATAATTTTGAAAGCAAACATTATCTGTTATACACTTTGTAATGTTAACTGGCTATCATATACATATGCATGCATGCATATATTTGTACATACTACATATATATACACAGACACATGTGTGTGTATCACTCAATATCAATGAATTGATCAACATTTATTAAACAACTACTATGTGCCAGCACTGTGCTAAGTTCTGGGAATACAAAAAGAAGCCATAGACAGTTCCTGTCCTCAAAGATCTTACAATCTGATGGAGGAGATAACATGAAAACAAATATATACAGAATAAGCTATAGCAGGATAAATAGGAAGTAATTAACAGAAGGAAAGCACTGCTATTATGAGGAGATGATGAAGGCTTTCAATAAAGGAAGGGATTTTAGTTGGTACTTAAAGGAGGCCATATCTATCTATAACCTGTGTGTGTTCCAAAACTATTAAAGCTTAAAATTGTACTAAGAGTTTTGGGACACCTCATATGTATTTTTAACCCTCGTCCCCTGCTTTAAATATTATTTATTTTTTTCATTTACAGGTAAAGATAATTGATACCATTCATTTTTTTCACATAAAATTTTAAATTCCAAATTTTCTCTCTCCCTCTGTCTTCTCTTCCCTTCCCTAAGATGATAAGCAATCTGGTATATTGTATATGTGCAGTCATGTAAAATTTATTACCATATCAGTCATGTTGTGAAAGAAAAAGAGAATAAAAAGAAAAAACTACACACACACGCAAAAGTGAAAATAGTATGCTTTGATCTGCATTCAGACTTCATGAGTTCTTTTTCCGGATGTGGATATTATTTTTCCTCATGTTAATTATCTAGGATCAATGAAGTCTATTATGATTGATCATCACACAGTTTTGCTGTTGCTGTGTACACTATTCTCATGGTTCTGCTGGTTCCACTCAGCATCAGTTTGTGTAAGTCTTTCCAGTTTTCTCTGAGCCTGCTCATCATTTCTTATAGCACAATCCTATTCCATTACATTCATATACCACAACTTGTTCAGCCATCCTCCACTTGATGGGCATCCTCTTAACTTCTAATTCTTTGCCACCACAAAAAAAGCTGCTATGATATTTTTGTGCATGTGAGTTCATCTCCCTTCTTTATCTTTGGGATACAGACCTAGTAGTGGGATTGCTGGATTAAAAGATATGTACAATTCGATTACCCTTTCAGCATAGTTCTAAATTGCTCTCCAGGATGATTGGATCAGTTCACAACTCTACCGGCGGTGCGTTTGTCCCAGTTTTCCCAGATCCTCTCCAACATTTGTCATTTTTCTTTTCTGTCATATTAGCCACTCATAGGTTTGAGGTGGTACCTCAGAGTTGTTTTAATTTGTATTTTTCTAATCCATAGTGATTTAGTGCATTCCCCCCCTTCCCCTCATATATCTATAGATAGCTTTGATTTCTTCTTCTGAAACCTGACTCTTCATATCCCTTGACCATTTATGAGTTGGGTACCTGTATATATTTTAAATATAGCTTGCTCACTCCATTGCTTTACAAAGAATATGTGTGGACAAATCCTTTATATGTCTCTTATTCTACTCAGTTCTGAAATGGTTTGTTTCCTAAACTTGCTTAAGAATCTAGCCTGTAGTCTCTTGCTTTTCAGCTGTAGCAGCCAACTTTTGGGAAGAAACCTTTCCTACACTCTAGATTTCAACCAAACTGGCCAGCTTGAATCAGTTAAGTAGTGGCTAGGGCGCTGGCACTGGAGTCAGGCAGCACCGAGTTCGAATCTGGCCTCAAACACTGACTAGCTTGTGTGACTCTGGGCAAGACACTTAACCTTTCTCAAACACAATCTTCCTCAGTTTCCTCAGCTGTAAAATGGAGCTTATGATAACTCCTACCTCCCTGAGTGGTTGTGAGTATCAAATGAGATACTATTTGTAAAGCCCTTAGCATGGTGACTGGCATATAGTAGGCAGTTAATCAGTACTTGTCCCTTCTCTCCTCTTTTGCTGCTCTGCCAGTTTGGCATTCAGCGCCTGCCTCTGACCTTTTGCATAGTCTGTTTCCTATACTCCGAACATCTGTCCTCTATGGCTTGGAATTCTTTCTCACTTAGTTCAGGTATTCCCTCCCTTTTCAGTCTTTCTTGTATCTCATTACATGTTGTATCCCCGAGGTGATGTAAGTTTCTTAAAGAACTTAAAAAAAATCTTTGTGTCTCTAGCATCTGGCATATACTATAGTGGCTTAATCAATCAACAATATTTATTAAATGTCTGCTCTGTGCCAGACACTATGCTAGGTAATGAGAATGCAAACACCAAAGTGAGACAATCCCCAAGGAAGTTGAGGAGGGGGGCGGTGTGCATACAGCATGTTCACAGATAACTAAATATGAGATTTTAGGCAAAATAAATACAAATGCTTGTTGAATTGAATTGTCCTCTGTCAGGTCCATCTGTTTCTGTGTGGCCGTCTGGTACAAGAAAACTTAATGTGTTCTTCCACAAATGGTAATGCTCATGAACGCATTCAAATAGTGTAATCCAAAGGATAGCGGAGGCGCCTCTCCTTTTAATTGTTTCATTTGAGTGGTCCAGGCTTTGCTTTTAGTGGAACCTCTGACATACTGAGTATGGAGAAAGCCTTACTAAACTGTCAGGAAGTGCAGATGAAACCAGAATGGGATACGTTCTATGGTTAACTCCAGGAGTTGGGGAAAGAGTATGAAATAGAGAGACGCAGAAATGGAGACCATTAGTACAGTTGTAGTGAAGAGATGGTGAGCAGTCTTGGCCAACTGTCTATTGTTTAATGAATTACATATTTTAGTGAAATCTGAGGACCCCAAATATATTTCCCTGTAGACGTTTCAAGAAGAATAATTATTGATGTCATAGGACTGTGATCTTGCCCAACGTATGTACGCTTTCCAGCTTTGTAGATTGTAATCTATCTGTGACTTCTTGTCCGTTGTCCATCTCTTCCAATAAATCCTTCCCAGGAAATACCCTTGTTGTGTTGAGTGACTTTTCTCTGCATCTTGATGTTGTGTAGAGATAAATAGAGCAATATTTATTATATTCTACCTCGTTGCTTATGGATGGAACTTAGGCTTTCATTGGTGTAGGGAATCCCAGAAAAGGACATCACCTTTAAAAATGCATTTGGGCACCTGTTCTGCAATTTATAGCTCTAGTGTTAGAGAATTTAGAGCAAAAGAGACTTTATAGTCTCAGGGCTTCTTAAACTTTTCCCACTCAAGACTGCTTTTTGCATTTTGGAAGCATGGGGTGAAGGCATACACAACGCAAAGTGTGCTTGCTTTGTGTTCAGAATCAGGGCTGCAGTAAAGTTTCATGATGAAACATGGACAAGTGCTCCCCAAACACCTCAGATTCATTATGAGTTTGATTTTTAATTAATTTGTGGTCACTGAGGTTCCCAAACATTTTAACCTTTTACTGTTGCCATGGGGTTAAGACCCACAGTTTAAGAAGTGCTGTCTAGCTAGGTATTAAAAACCCAGTGTTGATGAACTTTTTTTTTTTTTTTTTTACATTTTGGTAGCTTTCATTATAATTGTTTTTTTTATTCTATGTGTTTTGTTTTATCCATTTCAAAACTACATTTTGAAAAGGAGTCCATAGATTTGTTTTAGATTGCCCAAGAGTTGCCTGTGGCACTGAGACATTAACTGACTTGCCCAGGGGTCCTATAGACAGTATATGTCGAGAGTTGGGACTTGAACCCAGGTGTCTTTTGACTCCCTTGCCAGCTCTCTATTAAGTATCCAGAGCAATCTTTCTATATTATGTTTTATTATATCATATTATATGTATTTTATTTCATGATGATACATTTGATCAGCTCTCCAAAAGGATTATAGTTGGGCAGTGCATGATGAAGGATTTGCACCACTTGGGACTGTGGGTGATTGAGTAAGTGTCCATTTAAAATAACTTTTTCAAGTACCCTGTGAATCTCCCCTTTGTGCAGTTACTAAGGGAACAACATTGGCCACTGTTAGCTTGCTCTTTGTTGCCTATTACCTGATTCTCTGTTTTTAAAGTTACCCTTTGAATAAGGAGGGAGAGGCACAAGACAACTTCACTATTGTAAAACCTGACTTTATGGGAAGAGATCCAAAATATTCAGAGCTATGGATTAAGCTCTGGCCCTTTAACTGTTTCTCCTTAGTTTCAAGTGATTATTATAGTGGCTTGGAATTCAGAAATCATGTGTTTGGACCTCAATTCTGCTTTTTAGTGATAACGAACTAGCACTTATATATCCCTTTGAGGTTAGCAAAGCCTGTTACGTAAATAATCAGATATATTACATATATATATATATATATAATCTCGATCTTTCTATTATCCTTACAAAATCCCTGTAAAGGAGGTGATATTATTATCTCCATTTAACAGAGGAAGAAAATGAACCTAAGAGAGATTAAGTGACTTACCAAGAGGCACCCAGCTGATAGGTGCCTATGGCAGGATTGGATTTCAGGTCTTCCTTACTTTAACTCTTGAGCTATAGCCACTATTCCACCTAGCTGACTCTGTGAACCCTAAGTCACTTATCCTGTCTGTGCCTTATTGCCCTCATTTCCAAGATAAGAAGATTGGACAGAGTAATATCCAGTGGGCCTTTCCTACCCTATATCCAATGATCTATTTGCCTTTTTTCTTGTTTAAAAAAAATCTTTCATAGCAAATGAGACCACAAAAATGATATGCGAGAGTCTTTGGTGAATTTTTAAGTAATATGCTTTGAGTTTCTGTTGGAAAGCAGTAAACTAGATGGATTTAATACAATCAGAGTTTGGCAACAAGTAAACATTACCTGATCAGTTTCTCAATTGAAATGATCAAGCCTCTAACTGGTATGTTGTCATAAAACAGATGAGTGGAACAGACTTTAATTTTCTCCTATACCTATATCTGTTGGAAAATATATAGGCAGTAGAATTAATCCTTTCAAGAGAAGTTGGCCCTTTTAACTTGATATTTCTTTATTGGTTTAACTAACTTATCAGTTTTATTTACTTTTTTTTTAAGTGCAAGGAGTTACTGCCAGTCCCCATTTGATGACACTGAAAGGCTCAATTCATCCCTTCCCTGTAATTGGGTTCTATTCTAACGATCTCCCTCTCTAGGTACAGCTTAGTGTGGAGATAGTGTAACTCTTGGAGTTAGGGAGATCTAACTGCCTCTGATATTTAGTAACTGTTTAGTAGCACGTCATTCAATCTCTCATCTGTAAAATGAGCATCATCCTGTTGGTATTGTCTATCTCTAGGGTGTGACGCTCTCTTTAAATACTTTACATGTACTATATAAGTCTCAGTTGTTATTTTGTTTTTCACATGATAGTCTATGGGGATGGAAGAGACTCAGGGCTTAGCTAGTCTAACCTCTTTATTTTACAGATGAGAAATTGAAGCCCAGAATGTGTTACTTACCTAAGTTCACATAATTAATAACTAGCAGACCTAGAATTTGAGCCCCGATTCTCTGATCCCAAATCTGGTAATATTTTTGTTATACTATGATACTTCCACTGTATATGTGTATATAGAACTATACACACACACACATACACACACACACATACACACACAAATATATAAAATGTATACATACTTCTGCAAATGTATATATCTCCTATATATACTCACTCTGTGTCATTTACATAGTGATGCTTACTGCTTGTATGACTTTGGGAAAGTCATTTGTCCTCCTTGGGCCTCAGTTTCCCCAGCTGTAAAATGAAAGAGTTGACCTAGAATGACCTCTGATGTCCTTTGCAACTTGAGCTCTATATAGCCCTATGATCCTTTAGTTCACTTTGGACTGAGAAATCAACCTTGATAATAAAATTAATTTTCTCCTAGGTTAATATTGCCTGCCAGTGTGAAAAGGCTAGGCTTACCTTTAAGGTATCTTTACATGGAGCTGTCTGTCCAGTGTGAAAGGAAGTTTCTGTTTCAAGCAGGTTAACACATTAGTGAGAGTTCATTGTTTATTATTTTGAGTCTGTGAACAAACTGGCCAGAATAGGGCATGTCCACCCCCTGTGGTGTTTATGGCTTGCCTGACTTGTTTATGTAGTAGACTAGTATTGGAGGAAAGCAGAGCTGTAATAGAAATTTCCGGTGTTTTTCCCCTTTATTCTATAGCCTTAAAGATCGGTTCCAGGGATTGAGTATTAAAATGATGATGGGCTTAAAAACTTTCTTTTAAGTCTGTCTTTGTCACACTGTCCCCCTGCTAATGAGTAGAAAACTTGAGTATTTCCCTTCTCCGATACCTTCTTCACTGAACTGCCAAAGTGGTAATCGTGAAGCCCATTTCTGATCCTGTCACTCTCCTGTGCCCAAACTGGTATCAGCTTCTTATTGTCTAGACGCGAAAAGGCAAATATTTTATATGGCTTCTGTTTATACTGTGATTTCTATTGTTTACCAGGCACTTTGCTCACAATGGCCTTATGAGTAGGTGTTCGATTTACTATTATTCTTATTTTAAAGATAGTAATAGAAGCAATAATAACTTGTAGGTAGTTAGGTGGAAAAGAAGATAAGAGCGTGGGACCTGGAGTCAGGAAAACTTGAGTTCACATCCTCAATCACTTACTAGCTAGATGACCCTGGACAAATCATTTAACCTCTGTGACTCAAACTTGGTTTTATCTGATTCTTTCCACTACACTGAATTATAATCTGGCTCCCACTGAACTTTCTAGCTTTGCTTTTTTTCTTTCCTTGACATTCCACAAGCTGGATTATGTCCCCTAGTTGTGGCATTGTCTCTTCCCTCATCACTCATTCATGGAATATACTCTTCCTTCTCTGCCTTGTGAAATCTTGATGTTTTTTCAAGGCTCAGGTCAAGTGCTTTGTAGAGACTTCCCCACTGGGTTTCCTCATTCCTCACATGTTTGCAGAGCACTTTGAATATCATTCCTCACCATCACTCTCTACTTTCTATTCATACATACATACATGCATGCATGCATACATTTGCTTGTAAGTATGTACTCATACACATATATGTATCTACATATAGATATATCATATATGTATTTTAGCTTTTTAGTAGAAAGTCATCTTCTTGAGGGTAGGTGCTGTTGGGTTTCATTTTTATCCTTGGGTACAGTTCCTTGTACATTTGTCTGGACCTGTGATTTCCCTATTGTAGGAGGCACATCTGCTCTGGAGTACTGGCATCTGCAGTTAAGACTATCTTAGAGAGTTGTATGACCCGCTGAGAGGTTGTGGTTTGCTCAGTGTCACCTAGCCTGTATTGTCAGAGATGAGATTGGAGCCCTCTTTTTCCTGTCTTGGATGTTGGTTTTCTGGCTTCTGAAACAGGCCATCTTTCACCTTTTACTTAGGAGGAATTTAGTAATTTGTTAAATGGACTTTTCAAAAGTTTTCTGAAGTTGTTCTCTTTATATGGGTCATTTTATATAACTTCCCATTTTCTGTAAGAGAAATATCTCACGTGCTTCCCCAAATCAATCAGAAGGTTTGAGGTTGGACTTTTCCACACTAGTAACAGATGCTAAAACTCCACTGGGCATGTGGAAGAAAAGAGGCCTACAGCCCTTTTTTGGAACCCTGCCAATGGCAGACCAATCATTCTTTCTGATAGTGGCCTTAGTTTCATGTGGTGCTCATCCAGATACTGGCACACAGGACAGTTATTTATTCTTGAAAACCTAAATCCCTAAGCCCAAGGGAAAATCAGCGAAAATCATGAATCAGTTGTCGCTCACTGGGGCCTGCATGCAGATTCAGAGCTTCTCTCATTTGGTACTGACTCTCCTAAACATAAGCTAAGGGAGGAACAAAAGACACTCCTGTTACATGTAATTGCAATAGAAAACAAATATTGATTGGGATCTCCACTAAGAAGTTGAGTGTGAGTGGGTTAGGCTCAGATGTTTAAATGTGCTTTGGGAAGGGAATGGAGAAACCTGTTGTTTGTGCTGGTAAGATAGAGTAAAAGCTGTTATCTGTTTTCTGGGGAGTTTAAATCAAGAATTCTAAATAAGGGTGAGAGGTTAAGGAGTGCTAGGGGGAGGGCTAATAAGTAATAAGATAAACTGATAGGAAGGCCAAAGCTTGGGAAAATATGTGATTTTCAAGGGGAGTCGTCTCAGTTGTTTTGATTATATATATATACATATAGCACTTTAAAAATCTAGCTTCTCCCACTTCTATTCTACATCTGCATCATATTTTATGGATCCTTGTTTATTTCCCAACCAAGCACGAAACCCATTTAATTGAAAATGAAAACAGCAACAGCTGACGTTCCATGGTGTTCAGATTCTGAATTCAGACCTGTCAGCTGAGTATTCTTATTACACTGGTGGAAAAATGCTGGCTTAATTTCATTGCATCTGACTGTTGACTTAAGTTAGAAATTTCTCAGTCACTGCCACATGTACAAGGTACTGTCAAATGAGCGTTTTCTGTAACAAATTTAGGCCTGCTGGCTCATATCTTGAGATTTTCTGAAATTGTTTGTTGCACTAGGAATTTGCCTGGATTGAGCTGGTCATTATGATACAGGATTTCTAAACTCCTTTTTATAGTTTCATTTTAAAAAAAGATTTAAGAAAAAAGATACCGTTAAATGTTTTGGGATTTGCTTCCTTTTCTATAGTATGCTTCTAGAAATTTGACTTCTTGAGGACAAGTTTTCTAGCTTTACCAGAATGTCTGGCTCTAAGGTCAGTGATGTCTTTAATCTCTGTTCATGACAGTGGGACAAAGATGGAATTTAGGCTACAAGGCTGCACTCCAGTTCTATTTTTTTCTATAAACTTAATCATCAACACAGAATTTCCAAATACAAAAACTGGGAAGACCATCACATAAAGCACTGTGAACTTCTACTACTTATGTTTAAAAAAAGAAAAGAGAAATTTCTATCTATTTCTATCTTTATACACACATATCTGTTCAAATTTAACAGGTAGAAACAAAATTATTCTGTTCATGTCTCCTTATTTTTTTCTTCTGTGCCTTTAAAAATGTTTTATTGATTTTTTTCCTCATGTCTCATCTCACTCACTGTTTTCCCACCCCATGTAGAAGTACCCCCTCACCACCCTCCCCCTTTAAAACAAATAAGTATAGTCAAGCAGAGCAAATCAGCACATTGGCCAAGTCAGAAAATGCATGTCTGACTGTGCCCCTCTGAACCATCTCCTCTCTGCCAAGAGGTGGGAGGCAGCTTTCATCATTAGTTTTCTGAAATCATGATTGGTCAATGCTTTGGTCAGCTCTGAGGTCTTGATGTTTTCCAGGTCCGCATGTATGATACCGTGGGTGCCAGAAGTTTGCATGTCTCAATGAAGAGTGAGGATTGACGAAATATACCACCACAAAGGTTTCCAGATGCTACTTAGTGTCTGGAAATCCAGAGTTTTTTATTTTGTTTTTCTGCAGCTTTTGACTTCATCCTCGTTTTTAAGCTCCCTCCTCTGATGCGCACCAATGCTTCCTCTGAAACTTACAGTCTCCCATGCACATTAGAAACTCTTCCTTCTGCTATCGTAAATATTATGGGTTGCATTAAACATTGTTGTATATGACTCTGAGAGGCCGTGACTTATTGGTAGTCCCAGAAAATTAGCATTTGTTAGTGGTGGAATCTGAACCCAGGTCTTCCTGTTTCCTAGACTAGATGTCTATCCACTGTGTCACACTGACTTCCATCCACAGGTTGACTGTGCATAATCCAGCCCTGAATATTGCGATTTCAGCTTTTTCCTTAATTTGCTTAAGCCATATACCCTTTTGCCAGGAAGGAAATGTGATTTAACAGCATCTCCCCTTCTGCAGTCCTACAGACCTGACTATGCTGCTCACTCTATCCCACTTTATCTTTCTTTTTGCTTTTTGTACCTACATGTTTCAGCTGCATTCTAAACTTCCTGCTTTTTTCCCTCACAAGTTCAGCACCGTGCTCAGCACATGACTATACGCTTAGAGGCACTTAATGAATGACTAAATGTGAATATTTTTTCCCTTCAAGAAGGAAGAAAAAAGCCAGAGGCTGCTCTCAGACCACCCCTTCTGCTCAGCAGTGGTCTTTCATATTTTTAATAGCTTCCTCAGAAAAATGTCAGTCTTCCTTCTTTTGTCTGTCATGATAGAGAGATGTGTGTGTCTGCTCATGGATCTCCGTTCTCCAAGTTTTTTCTGACTTTACCCACTGGTAGGAAAGGGACGACAGAACCGATTGTAGCTCCCTTATTTATTTAATCATGGTGACTTAAATAAAAAAGAAAAAAAAATTCAGAGAAAAATGCCCCCCTCCCTCCAAGTCCCCATTTGTAATAGTTCAACAAGTTATCTGCAGAAAACATCTGTCTCCCAAGGAGTCAATGTAATTTAGTTGCTGAACTTGTTTATGTACCCCCCTGGTAGAAAGGAAGAGTTTTTGCCACAGAACAGAAGTGAAATCAGCAAGATGCTGTCTGGGAACTGAAATATTGAGTTTTGTGAGATGACAGTCAAAGGCGCAAAGCTGGTGTTTTTCTGCTTGACAGTGTCACCGTTGTGGTAGCAAGAAAGAATTCAGCAAAGAAGAGAGTCATAGATACTAGGTCTACAGCTGTCTGTTCTCATGTCATCCAGGCTTCTCCATTCTCATTGTTATTGCAGTCATTCTACCATGTACTGAGAACCATCTTAACTTCCTCTCCTTAGAGTGGTTATCTCTCTTGGGCTGATTATCTTGTCATAAGACAAAGGGGCTGCAAAGGAGGTGTGGGTGAGGAGTGTCTACAGAGGCTCTGCTGGAAGTTGGAAGCTCCGGAGGCCTGGGAAGGAAGCAGAGTGCTAATGGAGGAGGCCTATAAGCCTCTTTTTTCTTAAAAAGATTCATGGCTTTCCCTGGATTAGAGTAATCAGGGCTAGGGGAAGATTTGGGGCCAAGCCTTTGTATCGGTATATCAATCTTACTTCCAAAATTTTAGCAACTCTAAAAGAGGAGGTCCCAGGGAGGTTTACTTTAACAAATATTTACTCTCCCTAATTATGTGCCCAGAAGCAGATCTCCTGAATGTTTAATGCAACCTGTAATATTTACAATAGCAGAAGGGCTTCTAATGTGCATGGAAGGCTTCTGAAGTTTCAGTCATGATTCTTTCTAGATAATACTTGGCTACCTAAGAGCCCAGAAGTTCTGTTCATCTGAGCCACAGGTCCCATTGATGGGAGGCAGAAGTTAAATCACTCATGTTGTGGTGGTGAAATATGATGGGTGAGGCTCCCAGTTTTGCTAAAAGTTTTGTACTGGGGATAGATTCTGGCTGAAGTGTAGATTGTGGGGAAGGTGAGAGATCAGAGTATACATTTGTCACCATTTACCTAGCTTGGTTTGAGTGGTTGACTTGAGTCCCTGACAGCTTACCTTCTCATGACCTGTAGAATAGAAGAAAGAACAAAGGCAGTGAAATCTGAGGGCTTGGGTTCAAATCTTAGCTGTGATGTGTGACCTGGGGCAAGTCAGTCCATCTCTGGAGGCCTCAGTTTACTCATCTCAAAAATGAGAGAGTTGGCCAAGGTGGCAATGGAGGTTCCTTCTAGTGCTTCAAATCTATGAGCTAATGGTTTTGTTTTTTTTTTGCTTTTATTTCTTGGTTTGTTTTTCAACTGTCTCTCAAGCTAGCCTTCCAAATATAGAGAAGAATGGTTTGTTTTAGGTTTAAGAGAGAAAAGAGTGCTTTATCTCCTCATACTGGATACATGAAACACCCTTGGCTCTAATGGGGTCCATCTCAAGGGGATGCTTCTACAATCTTTCTATCTGTAAATCTGGGCTCATAATAGCTGGCCCCCATTTTTCTCAAGGTTGGGCAGAGAGTTGGGTTAGTATGACCAAAGAATCCATCACCAGTTGGCCAGCCTACTTGTGATGAACCTTCCTGCTTTTAGCTAGCTTGGTCCTTGAAAAGCACATTACCCAGCTGTACTACGGTTAGGCCTATACTCAAAAAAGAGCAAAGAAAGAGGAGAAAGTCCTTTATGTACATATACATACATATGTGTGTGTGTGTGCGGTAGCTCTTTTTGTAGTTGCAAAAAAACCCTGGAAACTAATAGAAAAGCAATCAGTTGAGGAATGGCCGAATGAACTGTGATACTTGAAATTGATGGAGTACTGTTGAGCTCCATGTGCTCATGTAAGACATGAAGAAATAGATTATTTCAAAAAAACATAAAAAGGCTTATGTGAACTGATGGAGATTGAAATGAGCAGAACCAGGAGAACAGTTTATATAAAAACAATACTGTTGAAATAAATAATTTTGAAAGCTGTAAGGACAATGGTCCATACAAGGGCCATTCATGACTCAAGAGGACTGAAGAAAATATATCCTATTCATGACAGAGAGGTGATGGACTTAGGGTAAAGGATGATATCTATATGTGTGAATACATACAACCATTAAGAAAATTTGTTTGCTTGACTCTGCATGTCACAAGAAATTTTGTTTTTTTTTTCCCTGTTGTGTAAGGGATGGGAGAGAGAGAAAATAGATTTGTTAATTTAAAAAAGAGATGTAAAATATTGCATGTACTTTCAGATAAGGTCACTGTCTTACTAGTTTTATTTAGCTATTTTACTTTATTACAAGAGACCTCTGATGGAATGGGAGGAATATGTAAATGCCAATCATGTCCAAACAAAAATCATCAGTAAAACTGAAAAAAGCAACACCAACATGGTAACATCAAATTATCTGTAAATTGGAAATTGCTAGAAATTTTACTCTCCTAACATAGACTTGGGCCCTTGGGGTCAATTCTATGCTGCAATGAAGTATTAGAGTGAGACTTTTTGGAGAGGGAGCTCAGAGTTAATTAAATAATGTTTGACAATTTGCATCCATGGAAAGAATACTGAATTTGGAGTTGGAGGACCTGGCTTCTAATTCCTCTCTCCCTTTAGTATGTCCCCTAGTCCACAGTGCTTCAAACTGTAGGTGTTCATCCCCTTGAAATGTATCTGTTCCAGTCACTGGAGATGATGTAAAGGATTAATGAGCATTTTGTTGGTTGGGGAAGATTTTTTTTTTTTAAGGTTGATTGGCTTCGGCATATACACAAGCCTTTATCTCTTAGACTGGAATGATTCACGATGTCATCTGGGTGCTCAGAAGCTCAGCCTTTTCTTCCTGTCCAACTTTATTGTTAAGATTCTGGTTTGATAGATGCTGAACGGGTGCCCAGTAGTCGGGTGGTCTGGGTTGTATGGAATTTGGTTAGAATTAAGTCCGTTGTTCCTCATCTGTGGTCTTGAAACAAATTCGTTCTTATGTTTATTTTTATTGTTCTTAAGGGCAGTGGAAGATAACATACTTTGAAAAAGCAACAACTCTGCATCAAGCTATTAAATCCCATATTCTTCCATTTGTGTGTGTGTATGTGTGTGTTCGTGTTCTGATTTATGATTTAAAAATGGATGATGACGTCTGATGCACTCTCTGGGTGGCAGAATAGCTTTTCCACGCAGGCTATGTCATCTGTTGTTCTTGCTGGGCTTTGACATGAAAATGTAAAATATTAGCACCTAATCCTGGCTTCATCCTCAGTTTTCATATTAAAGGCTCACCTATAGCTGTGGAGTTTGGGGGAGCTTAGAGTAAGACTTAGGATTCTATGGCCAGGCTAGGTGTACATGATACACTGCTTACCCCTTTAAAGTCAAGTGAGATTCAAGGAATCAGCCAACATCTATTAAGCATCTAATGTACTGCAGGAAGATAGGCTGGAACCAGATTACAAAGGACTTCAGATGTCAACTTAATAATAGTAGCTAGCATACATGTAGTCTTTTAAGGTTTGCAAAGCACCTTGCCTGTTGTCTTGTTTTATCCTCATGTCAACAATGTGAGGTAAAGGCTATCATTATTCCCGTTTTACAGATAAACTGGGACTGAGAGGTTAAATAACTTGCCCTGGGTTAGAATTAATAGGTATCTCAGACAAGAGTCAAACATAACTTCCCCTTCATTCCCTCCACCATCCCCCATTCCAGATCCAACACTCTTTCTATGATGTTACGTAGCTGACAGATTCTCATTGCTAACCAGGGGAAAAAAATACCTTTCTATATATAATAATAAAAATACTAACAACAGCATAATAGCTGCCATTTATGCAGCTTTATGCCTTCCAAAGCACTTTATAGACACCATTTCATTTGATTTTAAAAATTTGATCTTTACAGCTGCCCTGCGAGGAAAGTGCTAGTTATTATCTCCAATTTATAGGTGAGGAAATTGAGGCCGAGAGATTTTTAAATGACTTGCCCAGAGTCACCCACTTAGCAAGTGTTTAAGGCAGGATTTGAACCCTTGCCCTTTTTGACACCAAGAGTAGTGCCGTATCCATGGGCTATGCTGCCCCCTCTCTGTAGATTGCTGCCCCCTCTTCCTGTCTTTGATTTAGATGAGCAAGAACATGTCTCTGGGTGTCTTGGTGAAAGACAATAGCAAAAACAACATCTTTCAGGACTCTACTACTTTATTATTAGCTTTTCCATGCCAACTAGGCCAGTATGTCACATCGGAAGTGACCGTGGCTATTATTACTCCTGGGAGCTCTGCCTGCTGAATTTAGCATCAGGGGGATTGGGTTTGACTCTGAACTGCCATTTTACTCCCTGTGGGACCTTGTACTACTTAAACTGTGGGCCTCCTCCATCTATCTCCTCATCTGTAAAATGAGGGGCTTGCACTGGATATTTAAGGTCTCTTCCATTTTAAAAACTGGGATTATAATTTTCAAAAATGGTGCAACTGGAAGTGACAAAGCTGAGTATCGTGTAGGGAGAAGAGCTGTCAAGTTATACTTCCTTGAAGGAAAAATGGGGCTGGGGGAAACCTTTGCTTTTTACCCACCTCCGCCCCAGACATGCCTTTCTCCTCACAACTCTGGTTGCCATGATGCTGATTTGGAAGTGGTTACAGTCTCTTACAGGTCTTGAGTTTGCTTCTTTTGTTGTTTCTGGGTGAAAGGTCATACTTACAAAAAAATACTATACTGAGTCTTCTGTTTATGTAAAGCAGAAAAGCCCAGGATTTGGCCCAGATTCTGCCACATGGTAGCCAGTAAAGCCAGTGTAGACAGAACCCAAGTCATTTAAAAAACTGCTTTGTTTCTAAGATATGCAGATGACTTGTCAATCATGACTGCTGTGGTCCAAGGAGTGGTGACAGGAAGAGAAAAACAAGTCAAGTCAGCAAACATTTCTGATTTACTATGTTTCTACATTGTGCCAATTTTGGTGGGGAGAGGGGGAGAAAATCAAAAAGCAGTCCTTTTACTCAAGGAGCTTATTTTCTAACCTGAGAGACATTAGTGTCTTCCCTTGACCTAATATTCAGTTGGGGAGAGGGTTGGAGGTGATGGGGAAATATATGTGCAGATGAATAAATGCAAAATATACATGGGGTGGGGGGGCAGTAACAACATCCCCACATTATTATTGGGTCTTTCCAGGTGACAGCACTTGAAATCACTCTGGAAAGAAGCTAGAGATTTTAAGTGATGGAAATGGAGGAAGGGAGGGGGAGAGAGAGACAGAGACAGAGAGACAGGGAGAGGGAGAGACAGACAGAGACAGATAGAGACAGAGACAGAGAGACAAGGAGAGGGAGACAGACAGAGACAGATAGAGACAGAGAGACAGAGACAGATAGACAGAGACAGAGAGACAGGGAGAGAGACAGACAGAGACAGATAGAGACAGAGAGAGACACACACAGAAAGACAGAGAGAGACACACACACAGAGAGAGTCAGAGACAGATAGAGAGACAGAGACAGAGAGACAAGGAGAGAGAGAGACAGACAGAGACAGATAGACAGAGACAGAGAGACACACAGAGAGAGTCAGAGAGAGAGAGAGAGAGAGAGAACATTCCAAGACACAGACATTCCATAAAAAAGGGAGCAAGGATAACTGTGGAGTTCCATATAAACAATTCATTAAGAAAAACATATTTTGAGAGCACCAATCCATATAAGAAAAGGGCAAGCTAAAATTTGTAATAGAAATAAGCACTGTGCATTCATGTCCCATCTTTATGTCATTTCATAGGCTCCATACTTGTAATGCTCATACTCTGTCTTGTCAGGTGGCATCAGCCAGTCAATAAACATTTATTAAGTACCTACTCTGTGCCAGACATTGTGCTAAATGCTAGGGATACGAAGAAAGGCAAAAGAAGATCCTTGTTTTCAAGGAGCTCACAGTCTAAGGGATGGCTCCCCTTCCATGTTCTCCTTAATCCAAAAACACCAACAAGTTTTTCTTCTTAGTGCTTCCAATCCAGAACCAAAGAAAAGTTGCCCACCAAAATGTTGGTACCAGTCCCAGCAGTTTTCAAGATAAAAATCACAATCATTCCATTCAAAGTACTTTCTTGCTTTATGTCCTCATTTCTTCTAATTCTTGTGTGGTGTTAGCAGAAGGTAGCTCAGGAATCACTCAAAGTTGAAGATTGTTGATATCTAAATGCTTCAGATCCTTAGATAAGTTTGCTTTTTGGAAGAAAAAGTCTACAGACATTTTCCCTTTTAATCCAAGTCCTGAGACTATGAAAATCAATGCTTTTAATCTAACTCTTCCCCTCTCCCAACCCCTTCTCACCGCCAAGCTCTGTGGTCAGATTAGAGGGCAAGTGCTTAATCTTGTTAGGCAAAGGACATTGCAAAACCCAGTTGTCTTGTGCATTGGACATTGCAAAATACTGACATGTTTGTGGCAAGTTCAAGATTTCAGATTATAGTCGTTCCCTGACCCTACCCTAAGAAAGAGTGTTGGATTTGCAGCTGGATGACCTAGGTTTCTGTCACATCTCTACTTACTTTCTGTCTCGAATAATTAAACTCCCTTCCCTTAGAAATAGCAGAGTTGGAATGAGTGGTTCACTGTACCTCTAAGGTAGCTTCTGACTCTGTTTATATTACTACTTCTGTGTAGTGGACATGCAATTTAGACTCATTTGTCCACTGTCCTCAAACCTATTTAAATTTTTTGCCCTGGCCCAAATGCAGAAAATAGGCTGTTGACCAACATCTAACTTTCTGTGTGAATTGCATTTGGTCATGAAATTGGTTGTTATTTTAATGCTAGGCAATGACAAAAACTGAAAAAAGATATTATTGTGCCAGTGGATGCACCGTGAATGTCTTTTAAAATGTCAAATTGCTTGCCGTAAGTTTTATTTTTCCTCCCGAGGTGGTGATCTTTAAAAAGAAGAGTAAAGGCAATGGGGAGGTAGGGAAGGAGATGAGGAAAATAACCAAACCCGTCAACAATCCACATGAGCCTGTGAAACTTGGAAACTTTCAGCCCAACTGTTAGAATTCTTAATGAGTTTCTTAAAGCCTACTTTTTATGGTGAATTTCTATATAAATTCTCTTAAAAGTGGGGAAAAAGGGGGACAATTGGGCAGTAGAGAAGGAGTTCAGGCCAGTTATTTTCCTCATATATAATTATTAATTTTTTTTCTGGGGAAATTGGGCTTATGGGTTTATTGAAATGAAAAACTCCCAGAGTAGAAAATCCTTCCTCAAATACAGATCGGCAACGCTGTAATTTAGATAGTTAATTAGGGCAGCTCGGTGGCACAATGGATAGAGCATTGGGCTTGGAATCAGGAAGACTTATCTTTCTGAATTCAAATATGGCCTTAGCTGTGTGACCCTGAGCAAGTCATTTAACTCAGTTTCCTAATTTGTAAAATGAACTGGAGAAGGAATTGGCAAATCATGACAAAGTATCATGACAAGAAAACCCCAAATGGGGCCACGAAGAGTTGGATACAACTGAACAAATAAGTTGAGGGACGCTGAGGGACCCCAAGTATTCTGGACAATTGGATTTCTCTCTATTCAATCATCCTGTCTTCATAGTACTTTAAATATTTCTTTTAATCAAGGAAAGGTGATGCTATGAAGTTAAGAGGTGCTGGCGTGGGAGTCAGAAGACCTAGGTTCCAGTTTTAGAATGTTTCCCCTCTTGGGCCTCAGTTTCTTCATTTGAGAAAGTCGAGGGTTAGCCAATACAAAGTTAAAGGTCCCATTGTGTTGCTGTTTTCCCCATTGCACCATGCTTCTGTTCTTCTTACTGCCACCTCTTTGCCCTCAAGGAATTTACAAGTCTGATGAGTATGTGAATGGTGGGATACAGGCACTGGGGTATAGGATGTGGACAGGTGAATGTGGGGCAAGGTAGAATATGATATGGTGGAAAGAAGAGAGGTCACTTTTAGCCAGAGAGGAGAGAGCTTTCATGAAATGGTGGGATCTGAACTGGGCCTAGGGGAATGATGTCAGTGGATAGAGATGTGGATGGAGTAAGTTCCAGGCTGATGGTCCAAGGGAATGCACAGTGGTGGATCCAAGCAGGAAGAAATCAGAGAGTTTTGCCAGAAGTTTTGGAATAACCCCAAGAATATGAAAGCGTGAAATACAGAATCAAATTGTAAAGCTATAGACTGGAACCAGATAGCAGAGGGACCTTATCCAATAGCCACTAAAGATTTTAGAGCAGAGAAGCGGCATCAAGGCAGGTCTACATATTAGAAAGATTATTAGGATACATGAGTGAAAGGTGAATTAGAGGGTAAAAGAATGAAAGCAGGGAGGCTGGCTATTGTAATACTCACTGCAAAATAGTGATAAAATATTTACTAAAAATTTATGGTATACCAGGCACTATAGTATGCACTGGAGATACCAGTTCAAGGAATATGATACAGTACTTGCCCTCAAGGACCGTACATTCTAATGGGGGAAAACAGAATCTAAAAAGGAGCTGGAATGATGGGAGTAGGGCATAGAACAGGCTGGGAAGTGGTATGGAGGCCTGGGCTTTGGGAATATAAAACAAAAGTAGACTTTTCAGAGCTGGAGACAGAAGTAATGAGTGCTTGACTTAGCAGGGTAGGGAGGGCAGTAGAGAGGAAGGGCAAATGGAAGAGGGATCTTGGTAGCAACAGGGTCCTTACCCTTAAGGAGTTCATTCTACAGGGAGAGGATAACTGTACACCAAGATATAGACAGTGTGAATGGAAGGTAGTCTCAGAGGGAAAGCACTAGTAGTAAAGAGGGTGTGAGTGAATTGTGCAGCTAAGTGGTGCAGTGGATAGAGTGCTGGGTCTTGAGTCAAGAAGACTCTTCTTCCTGAGCTCAAATCTGGCCTCAGACACTCACTAGCTGTATGGCCCTGGGCAAGTCACTTAACTCTGTTTGCCTTAAGTGTAAAATGAGCTGGCGAAATCACTTTAGTATCTTTTGCCAAGAAAACCCCAAGTGGGATCCCAAGGAGTTGTAGGCAACTGAAAAGTAGCAACCACAACAAAATTGGGACCCAGAGAGATTAAGTTTCTCGTGCAAGACTGTGACTGCGCGGGTACTAAGTGTCAAGGGCAGAATTTGAACTGAGATCCTTGGTCTCCAGAGCCAGTGCTGTTTCCATGGTACCATGTCTGGACATCTCTTCTGTCTAGTTTGATGGTGTCTTGTTTTCCTGTAGAGTATCCTAGCTATCATGCTGTGATCAGGTTGTTAATGAGAGAACCAGAGGGATGCCTGAACCAGCGTTGAAGATAAATACTCCCAAACACAGGCGGAGCAAAAAGGACTAATTAAAAGCTCAGAAACCTTTGAAGTCAGGGCCCAAAATTTCATTTTATGTGACACCTTTGTTTAAGGTGAACTGTTTATTTATAGGCAGGAGAAGACAAATGGTGTATTTTATGGGAAAGTAAATTGGCGGGTATTTGAGTTCAACCTAAAGACACACTGTTGCGGGATTCTGAGATAGGTCTGTGTCCGTCCTCTGGAGTTATTTGATGTGTTCAAATGGGTTGCATGCTCAGAAAGCAGCATGATGAGATGGACAGAGTTCTAGGTTCTAATCTTGGCTTGGCCATTGTTCAACAAGGACACTGGCTACCTGGGTGACCTTGGGCAAGTCATTTAACCTTTTGAAGCCTCAGTTTCCTCATCCATAAATTGAGCAAATTGGACAAGATGACCTCAGAGGTCCCTTCCAGCTTTATGTGTGCATAGATGTGTGAGAGAGATTCAGCGTATTTTTTACTTGGAATGGGGGATGAAAACATCACCTAAATTTTCAGAGAGTAAAATTTTGATTTGTTGTTGCTTATTTTCCTTATAATTAAAAATGAGAATTAAAATGAGGAATGTGAATTTTTGAGTCAGCATATTTCAAATAATCACTGTCTGATGTTATGTAGAATTTTGTCTTATAATGGCCTCTGTTGTTCCTGTACAAGCCAGTTGTCACGTAGCAACAGTTTTCCCAGTCATTCATTAGCCACCCAAATTCCCTTTCCAATCTGGTTGCCATGCTTGGGATTTGCAAACTCATTTCCTTCCCTTCCCTCCTCCTTTAAATACTTGGGAAATACACCCATTCTCATATTGATCCAGAACATGGCCTGGGATGGTAGGACTGAGTAGGAAGGACGAAAGTCACTTTATTACCATTGACCCACCAAGCTTCAAAGGTTAATAATAATGATAATAAAATATTTGTAAAGCATTTAAAGTTGATAAATTGCTTCACGTAGGCGCTCCTTGTCTTTTCATGTCATGGCCCCCCCATGATGCAAATACTCTTCATCTTCTGGCTTCAGTCAGTCAATTAATCAAATGGTCAATAAAGATTTCTTAAGTTCCTGCATCGTGGCAGGCACTGTGCTGTTAAGCGTAAGGGATGCAAAAAGAGGCGAAAGAAACTCCTGCCCTGTAGGAGCTTTCGCTCCCTAATTGTAAAGTCCTGCCTTTTGCCAGAGTCCTTTCCTGGACCCTCCACATCTAGTGCCTTTCCTCTGATATTAACTGCCACTCACGTTGTACCTAATTTGTATATAACATTTTTTGCATTTTGTCTTTAGAATATGAGCACCTCAAGGACAGTGGAGATGGTTCTGCTGTTCTTGGGATCCAATACCAAGATAGTACCAGACCTATAGTGAGCACTTAATAATAAATGCTTGTTCACTAAGGACTAAGAAGTCCTCTCCAACTCTAGATGTGTGAATCTGTGGTTTGAAACTAGTTCAACCAAAGAAAAACTGTTCAACTCTTTTCAAATGTAACCAGAACAGGAGGTGGCCCAGGCTTTATAGAGATAGTAAGAGATTAAATCCTCCAAGTCACTGAGCAGTTCTCTATACTTGGATGGCTTGTAATACATTGTTCTAGAATTCTAAGATCCAAGGCATGAAATCATAACTGCCTGCTTGGCATGGAGTAGGCGCTTAATAAATGCTTGCTGACTGACTGACTGCTAGATGGAGAATTTGTAGTACGTTAGAAGAACACATTAACTTGAAAACAATTGGAATGTTAATGGCCAAGCCCTGGCATCCATTCATTAAAGCAGGTCCCCAAGGAGCTATACCAGGGAACTTGGAGTTAGCTTAGTTCCAGTTGCTGTATGCACTTAAAAGACATAAAACTTTTCTTTTGCAATATTTTTCTTTCAGACTGGCCTTCCACTCCCCCTTTCTGCAATTACAAAGAAATAATAAGGTCGCTATGTGTTTGCACACTAAGAGAAGGAATGTTAGTTTGATTCACATCATAACATTACTCCCCTACCTTTGAACAAGATTATCATAAAGACCAAAAAATAATTCTGATACATAATACAGGACCACAGACTGAATATATGTTTACCAAATGGTTGTTGAAGAAGGAGGAAGTAATGGCACATAGAAGTCAGAACAGAAATAGCTAGAGGAGTCTAGTAGCTTTCATTTTATAGGGTGAGGGGCAGCGGCAGAAGACAGTGAATTGTTCATGGTGAAATAGCCAGTAATCCAGATGGGTCTGCAAACCATTCTTCTAATTCCCAGTCTAGGACTCTTTTTTAGCATTCCATGCTCCTTCTAAAAGGCATAGAGGTAGTGCAGGTAGAGCAGTGGGCCTGGAATCAGAAAGACTTGAGTTCAGCTTCAGCTTCAGATGCTACCCAAAAGATCTTGGGCAAGTCATTTAACTTCTATATGTCCCAGTTTCCTCACCTGTAAAATGGGGATAATAACACCCCACAGGATTGTCATGGGGTCAGTCAGACATGTTTTTAAGTGCCTGCTATGTGCCAGGCATTGTGCCGATTGCTGGGGTTACAAAAAGAGGCAGTCGATAGAATCAGATGTCAATGTTTGTAATGTGTTTAGCACCATTCCTGGCACATAGAAAGCACTTAATAAATGCTTGTTTTTCCCTTCCTATTAAATTCTTGCTGACTCCATCTGATTTTGCAAAGCTCTAAGTGTGGCATAAAGTTTAATTACTGTTATTGTTACAGTTATTAACTATGGTTACAAGAATCACTCAGCACCTCACCCACTACCTAGACACGAGGGCCACATTTTCATTCACCTCCCCTCCTTTGATACCAGAAGTAGCTAAGTTTATCAAGGGACTAGGGTCCATAGTAGCTGTAATGCAAAATATTCAAAAGCAAAGTTTGGCTTTTAACTTTTTTCAACCACAGGTTCATATTCTGTAAAATGTCATAATAGTAGCATCTACTTCACAATATTGTTGTGAGAATCAAATGAGGTGCTGGTAGAACTCTAATTTTATTTGTTTAACTGTGATTTCATTTGCATAGAGAATTGTAGGGAGGAACTTCCTCTCCCAATGCATATTTGTACCTTTTCTGGGATTTAGTCTTGGAGAGATTATCACCACTCTGTTTAGAGGCAGGACCTCAGCCCAGGTTTTCCTAATGTTATCTCATCACTAATACTGAACTTTCATAGTACTCTTTTTTTTATCCCCTCCCCCCACCCCAATACACTGAGCACTCTAATTTTCCCTATCACCAATCTGCCCTCTCTTCTATCCTCCCTCCCTTCCCTTGTCTCCATCTTCTCTTTTGTCCTGTAGGGCCAGATGACTTTCTATTCCTCATTAACTGTATGTCTTCTTTCCTAGTAGCAACAACAATACTAAACAGTTGTTCCTAAAACTTGAGTTCCAAATTCTCCCCATCCCTCCCTCTCCACCCATTCCCTTTGGGAAGGCAGGCAACTCAATATAGGCCCTATCTGTGTAGTTTTGCAAATGACTTCCATAATAGTCGTGTTGTGGAAGACTAACTGAATTACCCTCCATCCTATCCTGCCCCTCATTGTTTCTATTCTGTCTTTTGATCCTGTCCCTCCCTGTGTGTTGATTTCAAATTGCTCCCTCCTCCCATTGCCCTCCCTTCCATCATCCCCCTCCCCTTGCTTATCTCCTCCCCCACTTTCCTGTACTGTAAAATAGGTTTTCATACCAAAATGAGTGTGCATTTTATTCCTTCCTTTAGTGAAATGTGATGAGGGTAATCTTCTTGTATTTTTGTTTTTTTTTTTCTCAGCTCTCCTCTTTTTCCCTCCACTAAAAAGTCTCCTACTTGCCTCTTAAATGACATATAATTTACCCCATTCCATTTCACCCTCTTTCCTCCCCCTACCTTTCTCTCTCACCATTTACCTTAATTTCTTTTAAGATATGGTCCCATTCTATTCAATTCACTCTGTGCTCTCTATCTCTGTATGTGCGTGCATGTGTGTATGTGTGTGTGCATGCATGTGTGTACATGTGTGTGTGTGATCCCACCAACTACCCAGATACTGAAAAGTTTTAAGAGTTACAAATATTGTCTTTCCATGTAGGAATGTAAACAGTTCACTTTTGGTAAGTCCCTTCTGACTTCTCTTTGCTGTTTACTTTTTCATGCTTCTTCTCATTCTTGTGTTTGAAAGTCAAATTTTCTTTTCAGCTCTGGTCTTTTCATCAAGAATGCTTGAAAGTCCTCTGTTTCATTGAAAGACCATATTTTCCCCTGAAGTATTATACTCAGTTTAGCTGGGTAGGTGATTCTTGGTTTGAGTCCTAGTTCCTTTGACTTCTGGAATATCCTATTCCATGCCCTTCGATCCCTTAATGTAGAAGCTGCTAGATCTTGAGTTATCCTGATTGTATTTCCACAGTACTGGAATTGTTTCTTTCTAGCTGCTTGCAAGATTTTCTCCTTGAGCTGGGAGTTCTGGAATTTGGCCACAATGTTCCTAGGAGTTTCTCTTTTTGGATCTCTTTCAGGTGGTGATCGATGGATTCTTTCAATGCTTATTTTGCCCTCTGGTTGTAGAATGTCAGGGCAGTTTTCCTTGATAATTTCATGAAAGATGATGTCTAGGCTCTTTTTTTGATCATGACTTTCAGGTAGTCCCATAATTTTTAAATTGTCTCTCCTGGATCTATTTTCCAGGTCAGTTGTTTTTCCCATGAGATATTTCACATTTTCTTCCACTTTTTCATTCTTTTGGTTTTGTTTTGTGATTTCTTGGTTTCTCGTAAAGTCATTAGACTCCATCTGTTCCATTCTAATTTTGAGAGAACTATTATCTTCAGTGAGCTTTTGAACCTCTTTTTTCATGTGGCTAATTCTGCTTTTGAAAGCATTCTTCTCCTCATTGGCTTTTTGAACCTCTTTTGCCAATTGAGTTACCCTATTTTTCAAGGTGTTATTTTCTTCAGCATTTTTTTGGGTCTCCTTTACCAAGGTATTGACTCATTTTTCATACTTTTCTTCTCTTCCCAGTTTTTCTTCCACCTCTCTAACTTGCTTTTCAAAATCCTTTTTGAGCTCTTCCAAGGCCTGAGCCCACCCGACAACCCCCTGGGATGTCTGGGATACAGAGGCCCCACCCTCTGTGTCTTTTCCTGATGGCAAGAATATTTCCTTGTCATCAGATCCAAAAGTTGGGATCTGCTCAAAAAAGCTCTCTATAGTCTTATTTTTCTTCCCTTTTCTAGGCATTTTCCCAGTCAGTTACTTGACTTCTGAGATTCCTGTCCACCCCCCGCCTAGATCCACCCAGCTAGTGCTTGGGGTCTGAGATTCAAATGGGCTTTCTGCGGCAAGTGCGGCTGCTATTCAATGTGAGCTTTAGTTCTGGTGCTGGGGTGGGTGCAGGGCCGCCTCCCAGGCTCAGTTCCCTCAGGGGCTTTATGCAGAGACCTTCAGTATTGGAGCGGGGTGGGGCAGGGCCGTCTCCCAGGCTCAGCTCCTTCAGGTGGTTTATGCAGAGACTTTCAGTAATGAAGATCCTGCCTGCTCGGGGAGTCCCGGGGTCCTCCGCTGCTGCCTCTGCCTTCGCCGCTTCCTCCCGAGGGGGCCCAAGCTACGGAGACACCCCGCTCCCCGCTCCCCTCTTGGCCAGCCCAGCCGTCTCTCTCACTGACCTGTAGCTTCTGTGGGCGGAGTGACCTTCCCGGCCGCCCGGCCAGGGCAGCGCTGGGGTGGGGTCCGCTTTCCGGGGACGACGGACCCTGGGGACTGCTCTCCCAGGCTCTCTGGAATGGAAATCTCTTCCACTGTGTTTCTGCACACCCTGCAGTGATCCAGAACTTGTGGGGAGCTCTTCTTACATTAAATCCATGGGCTGTGGGTTCGGAGCTAGCATACAGTGAGTCTTTCTACTCTGCCATCTTGACTCCGCCCCCTCATAGTACTCTTTTAATAATAATAGTGATAATTTAAGATAGTTATTGCTAACAGATAACAATGGTACACATTTATGAAGGTTTTAACATTCACAAAGAACTGCACCTACATCTCATTGGATCCACACAAGCATCTTGTTAGATAGGTACTATTATTATCATCCTTTTTTACGGATGCAGAAACTGAGGTTGACAAAGGTGAAAAGATTTACCTAGGGTCAAGGAAATCCATATCCTCTCCATTATTCCATGGTATCTTCACATTCAGACTATATCTTATAATTATTTTTGAATATGGTTTATAAACCCTTATGACCCACTTTGCTAATCCTATAACATTCTCCACCAAAGTCCCCTGTCCTAACTACCACTCCCCTATATGTACTGTCCCTCCCTATTTGTTTTTAGTTTTATATTTTTAATCCTAGGGTTTAGCACAATGCTTGTCATATAGTAATTGTTTAATAATTTTTTTTCATTCATTCCCACCCACTTAATTTTACATTTCAATTTGAACATAAGAATTGTCCAACCTGCTTAGCCCTTCCTATGTTCTGAGCACATAAGGGGCAAGGTCTGGATCTGTGATTTTGTTGGCATAACAAACCAACTCCTGGGTGAGAAAATTTGCTCTGTCCCTGCAGTTCTGCACTGCTATTTATGGTCCCATAGAGTTGCCTAGGACAATGAGAGGTTAAGTGATCTGCTCAGGGTCACACAGGCAGTGTTTTTCAGATGTGAATCCAGTTTTCCTTGGTATTGAGGAAAGCTCTCTATCCAGAGATAGCTGCCTCTCCAGAATTAATAGCACATAGTAAGTATTTATTGAATTATATCAAATTGGTAGTGTCTGAATTACTTTTTCATTATTTTTTTTAAAAAGCCTTTAATTTCTCACGCAAGAAAAAAGTATCCATCAGCATATATGCACGCATAATTTGGTGGGTATAGAGGGAAATTTTAAAATAAATACTTCTTTAATCACTGAGACACAAAGCATCTTCCTAGAAGAGACTTTATATGGCCAGTCAAGCACATGACAATAGCCCTGTCTAAAGAAGAAATGTCTGCCTTTTGCATGAATGACAACTGGTGATAATAATAAGGAAAGCAGACAACTGGGCCCTCTGCCTTGTTGTGCTGGACTCAGCAGGGAGCTCCCCTCTCAGCGTGAATGTATGTTTGTACTGGCTGTACAGAAGCCCCAGTTTGGCTTGCTTGTTTATCACATGGAGAGCACTCCTAACTCCACTGAGAAACCAGACTGAACTTTTCCATGAAAACCTTACATTAGTGAGTATAACAAAAACAAAAACACACTCCAGTCAAACAAACGAACCTCCTTAATTAACGTTCATGTGGGTTAAAGCACACCAGACTGAGTAAAAATCATAGATGACAGAGAAATGTGTAATTAATATGGTTCTCTGATTAATTTTCCAAGGAGGATTTCTCTGTACTAGGATATATGTCCATGGGTAATGAAAGTCAGGAAAGGAAATAGGATAAGCTGTAGTTGGAAAGATTTATAAAGAAGTTTCTCATGGTTTAGTGAATTATGAATGCAATTTGTAGAGAGAGATGAAATGAAAATGAGTGACTGAAAGAAAAGGTATTTATTAATCACTTCCTGTGTGCCATAGGGCAGCTAGGAAGAGAAGTGGGGGGATTGAGGGGCCTGAAGTTAGGAAGATTCATCTTCCTGAGTTCAAATCTATCCTCAAACATTTACCCTGCACAAGTCACTTACCCCTGTCTGCCTCAATTTCCTCATTTGTAAAAAATGAACTGGAGAAGAAAATGGCAAATTGTTCTAGTATCTCTACCAAGAAAACCCCAAATGAGGTCTTAAAGAGTCAGACATGGCTGAAGCAACTGAGCAAGAACAATTCTCATGGTTTAGTGGGTAATGAATATAGCTTGTAGAGAGGTTAAATGAAAACAAGTGAATGAATGAAAAAGCATTCATTAAGTACTTACTATATGTTATACACTGTGATGAACATCTCTAAGAATAGATGTTTAGCATCAGGGCTGGTTTGAGACTAATTTTGCCTGAAGGTTTGGGAGGTGGAGAAGTATGGAAGGAAAAGCTGAGGGATACCTTAAATAAGATACCCACCTAGGAACTATAAACTGTTAACTGGAAGACTATGTGTGAGATTATAAAACCCTTTAGAGTAGAGCGTGTTTCCTTTTTGTTGTTGAGAAAGGGTTGTTTCTTTGAGGGGGTTGAATAATTTACCTTAGTGTTTATTATAATATTCTAGAGCTGGAATAAATCTCTGATTCCATCTGGTCCCTTATTTACGTCAAGGAAATTAACATCTGGGGTGGTTAAGTGACTTGGTCAGGTTTACACATATGGTAGGTTTCAGAGGCAAGATTTGAACTCAGTTTTTATGACTCCAGAGCCAGTGGTTTTGCTGTGTTTTCTCCCTAGAGGTTATCGAGAGCGAGAGTTTTTAACCTCAGTGCTTGCCTGTGAGTGACTTTGACAGTCAGAGTAATATTTTTAAAATGCATGGAGTTAGCTGTATTTTTATCTAGAGGATCATGATACTTAGAATTGGAAGGAACCTTAGAATTCATCTTGCCCAACCCCTTATGGTATAGATGAGGAAACTGGGGGCCCAGAGAAGATATGGAACCCTATCAGCATTGTAACTTTTTAGGCTAACAGTTACTTAACTAATTGTAAGCATAAGGTTTGTTTGATAAAATTTGCAAGGTCATTCTAGGTGATTTGTCTTTCCA
The DNA here is from genome assembly GCA_023548195.1 of Bettongia penicillata ogilbyi. Classification (NCBI taxonomy): domain Eukaryota; kingdom Metazoa; phylum Chordata; class Mammalia; order Diprotodontia; family Potoroidae; genus Bettongia; species Bettongia penicillata. The sequence continues at coordinate 3,658,340 of JAJHZJ010000300.1, forward strand.
CAATATTCCCCCCCCCCCCCAAAAAAAAAATCCTATTCTGATTCCGTTTGCCATTCTCTCTCTCTCTCTCTCTCTCTCTCTCTCTCTCTCTCTCTCTCTCTCTCTCTCTCTCTCTCTCTCTCTCTCCCCCTCCCTCCCTCCCTCTCTCTCTCTCTCTCTCCCTCTTTCTCTTTCTCTCCTGCTCTCCCTCCTCTACCCTTTCTCCCTTTTGTGTTTATCATTATCTCTATCCCAAACTGGTGAGAGTTCCTGAGACCGTTGACTTGATAGAGTCAGTAACAGTATCTCATGGTCTGGTGCAATTCTGTTAAAGGGCATCTTAAAATCAGTGGATATTGATGTGAAGCTTTGACCCTTTCTGGATTAATAAAACGCTTCCAGCTATTTTAGACAGGAAACCAGGGTCCTTTGCACTGCAGGGGGTGCCTGCATTAAAACTGGGCTACTTTTGCTCAGTGTCTACAAACCTTACATGAAAGCCTCTATTCCCAATTCACCTTTGAAAACATCTGTGTTAACTCAGAGCTTTGGGGATGAATTGGGGGAGCACGGGGCAGAAATAAACCAAAATGCTCTGTGGCTTAAATGGTATTTTTCCCTCTGGCTTTTGTTAGAGTGATCCAAATAAACAGGGCTTTATGTGTGTATTTTTCTAAAGCAGTTTGGTTCTTCTACATAGTTTTGGGAAGATCAAAAGAGCTGGCTTATCTATTCAAAGGAAAAGATTAGGAACCAGGCTACTGAACTTTTTTTTTTTTTGCAAGATAATGCATATGCCATAAACTGTTTTGCCAGGTCTAGCTTTTTTTTTTAAAGGTTTAAAAAAACAACCACCCCCTTTTAATCAGTATTATTGACTGAGAATGAGAATGAGAAATAAGCTACCATGAAAGACTTAGGTGTTTTCTGTCTCTGTTCTCCCTTTCTTTCCCAGTTCTTGTAATAATTTGGTCATCTTTTCTGCTTGAGTTCTCATGCTATAAAACCCTAAGAACCCCCAAAATTGGCTTTCGAAAGTGCCAATTTGCAATGGGTAATCAAAAAAGAAAATGAGCCCAAATGGGCCCAAATGATCCTCTGCTCTTCTTTAACCCACACTACTCAGGGATGTGGTTTGGGTTTGATGTGCTGCTTTGGCCAATCAGGTCTGCTTCTATCATCCGTTTAGAGACCTTCAGTTATAGAAGCAAGTTGGTGTGATGGAAAAAGCACTAAAAAGATGTGAACTTAGAAGACCTGGCTGTGTGTCCTAGCTCTCTTACCTAGTAGTAGTGTGACATTGGGCGAGTGGTTTTCATAGTGGTGATAACTTCTTTGAGCCTCAGTTTCCTCATCTGTACAATGGGGTTAATAGCTATACTGGATTGAGGTGAGGATCAGATGAGTTAGTGTGTATTCAAGCACTTAGTAAACTGAAGGTCTGTGCAGTGTTTGAGCATCATCATATTTTTTATATGGGCAATGGAAAAGCAAATGGCGAGTGTGAATAGACTGTTTATCAACCAAGAATTGAAGGAGAGAAGTAGAAAGTCTTTTATTAGGGAGTTGTAAGTTTGGGGGGGAGAATGCAAAAGATGGGATAAAAGGAAGGGATGACTGCTGGACTTAGGTGCAACCCTCATATCCATGTGGTTTTAATAGATCTAGATGAATTCAAGTCAAGTCAACAAGTGTTTACTAACTGCCTGCTACAAGTGCTACATTGTGCTAAGTTCTGAGGATATGATATGAATGAGCTCACAGTCTAACGGGATAGATAACATGCAGATAACCATGTCGAAATTAAATGCTTACAGGAATCACTGAAAATAGTCTCAGGAGGAAGGCACCTGGATTAAGGAAGTCTGGGAAAGGCTTCTTACAGAAGATGGAACTCTAGCTGAGACTTGCAAGAAGCCAGGGAAGCCAGAGGGTGGAGAGGAGGATCGCAAAACCCCCCCCCCCCCCCAGCATATTGGAGGATTCCTGTTGAATCATGGAGAATGAGAGGACATGAAAGGGTTATAGTCTGCATCATTGGATCTGTCAAAGACATCGAAATACCTATTTTACACTTTTTGGAATAACCAAAAGGAAAAGAACTGAAGTTGATGGATTTAATGTTGTATTTATCATTCTGTGTATTAACTTTGTTCCTACCACTGTGAGTTTCCATTGCAAAAGGCTGACTGCAACTGCAACCCAGTGGTAAAATTTGTGAAACCCATCCCCGTAGATGAATTGTTTCCGTGTTGACCATCCCTTGGCCAGCTTTTGAATACGTATTATCCCCTAGTAGCCTTTTACCCAGAGAATTTATCTTCTCTGAGGAGCCTTCCTGGAACCTACCTTCTCCATCCTCACTGACAGGCTCCATTGCCCACCTCTCTAATTTCACATTATCGGTCCACATCCATCTTCATGCCCTTGTAATTTGTGGCTTCTGCCTTTTGGGGTTTGAGATTATTATGTTGCCTTCCATTCAAAACTTTTATCAATTAAATCCATGAGTTTAAGGTAAGAGACTTTCTGCTATTACCTTAGTCATTCTTTTACAAAAAATTAATGTGTAGTAGAGGTATCTGTGCAGGTATCTTAGTTTTCTTTGACTGTAAGCTCCATTAAGGTGGGTGCCACCTTCTCTAAACTTTGCTCCCATGGTACCGAACATTGGGCTTTTGCACAATGGGGAATTCGGTTAATTCATGCAAGTTTTCATTCATTCAGTAGGCATTTATTAAAGCATCTGCCATGATGCAGTGGCAAGAACACTGGATTGTGGTCAGATTTCCTGGGTTCAAATCCTGACTTTACCGTCACCTGTGTAGCCTTGGACAAATAAATCACTTAACCCTTTTCTGGACCTCAGTTTCCTTTCCTGTAAAATGAGGGGGTGAGCTATAATGAGCTTCAAGGTTTTTTCCAGTTCTGAATCAATGATTCTATAAAAACTATACTGGGCTAAATACTTCCTTATAGGATGTATTTAAGGATCCTTAATAAGCATCACTCTTCTTATAATAAAGAATGTTTTTCCACTATGTTCTACCATATATAAGAAAGCACTGTCCTAGGAGTTTATATACCAGGGTTCTGCTTTTGACTCTCACTAATTAATCAGCTGCGTGGTCTTAGGCAAATTGCTTTAACTTTTTAGGACCCTAGTTACCTCATTATTAAAACTGAGACAATCTCTGTGCTGCCTTCTGTCCCTTTCTTCTGGTAGGGATTGCCTCCCCATTCCATCTTTCCTGGGCTGCCAAACCTAGCCAGGTTGCCTGGGTTCCCTGGTACCTGTGTAAGAGGCCTAGGAGAGGGACAAAAAGAAATAATCAATACTTTGTAAGTGCCTACTCTATGTAGCGTGCTAAGCCCCAAGAAGCTTTAGGAGCTAATTGTGAAAACATGTCCCAGTTGAGGGGGTGGCCATTGATGAAAGCATGCCTTGTGTTAAATTTCATGATATTGTAGGCAACGTAATGATACAGCTTTAGAGTGTAGTCCCATATTTATTTCAGAGCACATTTAAGGCATTAAAATGCATGAAAATAAGGGAAATATGTTCTTGCAATGAATGTTCAAGGAGTCTTTTTGCGCTGTAGTCATTAACAGAAACTTTTCAATTAAAGTGTTTTACTAAACCAATTTTCTTAACACCTGTTTCATAGTTTGTTTTTTTTTTTCTAATTGGTCGTTGATATGGCCACTGACATTGCCCCCTTATAATTCTGCTACTCTGGGGAATATGGGTGCTCACCCATAGCAACCTTAGTTAGATTGGTGGGAGAAAAGGATTATGATAGATCTTCAAGTGATCCAAAATTTCATTGGTGACCAGTAATGGTTATTAATGTTCCCACTGGCACTTTCAGACAGTGTCATTAACACTGGAGTTAGAGAAATCTATGCCTGTGCTGCAAGGTACTGAAACTGGTACTCAGCTCCAGAAGGTGGAGAGGTCGGGGTGGAGTGAAGCAAGGTGCCTTCTGTGTCAGAAGCAGTTAAGACGTGTTTAAGAAAAGTTAAAACCCAAATCCCTCAAGTTCAGGGATTTTTTGGGAGGGACGTGACTCACTATTTGGAGAGTGCAGTGTGACCCCCCATGTTATCCCATGCTCATTCTCTCTTGTCTCTTTTTCTGTCGGTTAGCTGGAGAAGGGATTCTCATTTCACTGTTATCCCCTCCCTCTCCTCATGTGTTGTATGTCTTCTCTCTCTATGTTTTCCACCCCAGATTCTCTCTCTGCCTTGATAGATTTCTTTACGAAGAGATATTTGTATAAAAAGCACAAAATGTATGGTAAACTAGCAGCAATGAAACAAAAAAACCCACTTTGTTATTTAGTTACATTTGTTTCCAACATGTTTAAGATAAAAGTATACATGTGAAATGTGATGTTGACAGGTAAGGTCAAGATCAACTGTATAGTGTCTAAGTAACATTTGGAGGAAGGTGTTTCTTTTATATCAGATACTTACTCCCTGATCTAGAATATTTGTTCTTTTAAAAAATTCTGAACTTATACATGAAGTAAAATGGATATTTCCATATCCATAGTAGAATAGAAAAAAGGATTATATATGAAACTACAAGTATTCTTATTCTAGACTTTTTTCAAGTATCTAATAAATTCAAGCTGTAACTTTCAAAGCTATCTTAATAGATTGTGCTTCTTTCTGGAAAATTTTGTATTTGAAACTGACTCATATTGTTCCGTTGATTCAGTGACAGTTTGAAAGTCATAGAATCTCTGAGTTGGAAGGGACAAGGAGCATCATCTATCAGCTCACCCATCTCACTGTGATGTAATGTAGCATCAAGGACACCCAGAGATAGGGGACTTAGGTATCTCTGGGTGACCCTGGACAAATCATATCATCTTGTCCTCCACATCCTCATCTCTAAAATGGATATGATAATAATCATACTACCTATTTCATAAGCTTGATGGAAGGAAGGAGGGAGGGAGAAAAAGAGAAGAAAGAAGAGAATGAGGGAGGAAGGGAGGGAAGAAATATTTATTATACACCTACTATTTACTGGCTACTGTGCTAAGCATTTTACAAAGATTATCTCATGTGATCCTCTCAACAGCCCTGGGAGGGGCTATTATTTCCCCTATTTTAAGGTTAGGGAAAATGAGGCAAACTGAGGTTGTGACTTTCATAGGGTCACACATATTAAGTATGAGAGTCAGGAAGTGAACTCAGGTCTTCCAGACTCTAGACCCATTACAGTACGCTCTATCCACTGTGATATTATATAAAGTGGTTTGTAAATGAAAAACCTCTCTGACAGTGTAAATTGTTATTATTTCAAAAATCCCTTTTTCTAATCTTTTAAGCATCTTTAGAGATGCATCCAGTACTAGGAAACTTCAGACTTTTCAAAGTTCTGTTCAAAGTGAAGAACTTGGACAATGTACATAATAACTTAGTAAGGTTCTAACCTTACAATGTAAGAATTGTTAATTATAATAACTTATATTTTATACAAGTCTTTAGATTTTACAAAGTATTATATAATGTAATCATCACAGCTAGTCAATAGGAGTTACGGTCAGACCTAGGTTTTCATTATGGTGAGACAACTCTCGGTGTGGTAATTCTTTCCATTGATGCATATCAGTAAATCACCTGTGACAGTCATCTAGGGGGAAATGAGAATTAAGTGATTTGTCCAGGGTTACGAAGCTATCATGTCACAGGTAGGACTTTGATATATGTCTTTTCTGAAGCTTTCTGGCCCCTCAGCTCTGTGGGGTAGGTATTATCATTTATATATCATCCCTTATTTTTTTTTAAAAGGGATAAAGTGATTTGCCATAGGCTACATGCCAAGTTAGTCAGAGCCAGAACTCCACCTTGAGTTAATAGAGATTAATAGAGTAGCTTTGTTAAAACCCAAAGGGAGAGATGGGCCAGACCTTCTGATTCTGAGTCCGGTCCTCTTCCCACTTTTCTGAATTAGAATTATATAGGTTTCTACATGTTACCTTCCTTTCTTAATAGCTCTCCATAGTCTGCTGAGTCTCAGATGCTGTCCACTTAAACTTATCATTAGTTAATCATTCACTGACCTTGGATTTTTGTGCTGTATTGTTATTATGAACCTTACCCATGTTGAGGGATCACTTTATTCTTAGTCTGATGTTCAAAATATGTATGATACCTTGCAAAATGGAGAATTAATTGTTCAAGTTGTTCAGAGTTCAGCAGTCACAAAAGTGGAACCCTCATTTGCCTCTGAATTCAACTCATAAACAACACAGGAAATCCAATATAACTACTTCACAGCCACCTTGTTTTTTTGATCACAAATAGTTTTATCTGTCTTCTTTATTCACAAAATGTGGCTCCTGATAGCTTTGATCAATTTCAGAAATCAACTCCAAGAGATAATGTTTGGCTAATATCAAGGCTGTTCAGAAAATCTTTTGATCAATAGCAGTTTCACTGAAGTGGGATCTCCTGAGGTGGTTCTTGAAGGAAGGTGTCACCTTTTTTTGATTTATAATTTTTAGTGCTCTTGGGGAAAAAAGATCATATAATGTAAATAACAACATTTAAAATTTTTGATTACATTATAGTATGCTGCAATATATAACTGCTAGCACTGAATTCCTTTTACAAAGTACTTCCTCTGAGAAATAGATTATCTGTTATTAACAGAAAGGCGAAATATACCCTTTAACTTTGGCATTACGGTACTAAGGTTGATAATTGCATTGTTTTGTGGCTTCACAGTGACATTAGTTTCTGCACCTCTTTATATGATAGTCAATAAAGTACTCAACCAAACAATTTTGGGTACTTCTTTTTTGTTGAATAGGACAGACAAAAGCCTTCTCTAACATCAAGATAGTACTATGCCCTGCACTACCTCTTATGAGCTGTGACCTTGGACTTTTATGTTGTTGTCACCTTTACATCCTGTTTGAAAATTGAATAATTCTATATAGCTTTAATGATACCAGCCTGTTTTAATAGTTATTGATAGGTCAGTTCTCTGTTTCTTTACCCTGTCACTTACACCAGTCTTGGAGCAGTCTGTTCCAATTTCTAATGCTTCTTTTGCCCAAAATTCCTCTCTTTAGTTTGCATATTTTTTTATGTACTTATGTATGTACATTTTGCCTAACCCCCTCAACCTCTAATAAAATGGAAGGTTCTTAAAGATAGAGATCTTTTATTTTTGTTTCTGTATCTCTAGTACCTCTTATAGTGCCTGGTACATAGTAGATGCTTAATAAAGGCTTGATCTTAGAATTGACATCTCATAAAGCAAGCATATCATCTTTGTTTTCATTCTCTTGATGTTCCAGTCATTTTTTTGACTCTGACATTCTGTTTGTGGGTGATGAACCTATGAAAAAATATTTATTCCTGTAAAAGAGCCATGGCAGTACCACAATGGAGCAAAGACTTTCCTCATCTTCAGAGGCCTATTCTCTGCTTCAGTGGGCATGGCATTGTCATCAAATTGCATCCCTGGACATCCGCCTTAAGGGGAAGTCAGCACTTACAAGGTGATATATATATGAACTAAAAACATAACAAAATAAAAAAGAAGTTGACCATCATTCAACTGTACTGTGTGTGCATGTGCGTGAATGATCTACCCATCGCAAAATCAGATCTGCAATTCAGTAGACATTTCATAGCATCTGTAAACATTATATAAATATGGGAGTGAGCACTTAATCCTAGGTTAAGACTAGGGTGTTTCAAAAGTTTTAATGGAGTTTGAAGTGTTAATAATTTCAAATTAAAATTAACAAAATCAACAAGTATTAAATCCAATGATTAAATTAATAAAAAAAACTAGATCATAATACCTTAACTTTATTAAAGCTTGAAACTGCACCATAAGTTTTGGAACACCCTTTATTAGGGAAGAAATTTATGTGTTAGGTTCCTAATATTACTTAATAAGTCCTGGGCTTTCTATCATGTAACTCAATTCAGAAAACATTATTAAATATGTACCAGGCATTGTATTAAGAGCTGGAGATACAAAGACAAAAGTGAAATATTCCCTGCCCTTGAAGAGTTTTATGTTCCGTTGGACATAATGTGATTATTAGAAAACTGCCTGAATCTCTTAGTTGACTTTAAAAAAAAAAGGAGTTCTGAATGACTCAGATAATAACTGCATCCTTCCAGTAGCCCTGTGATGTAAGTGCCAATATAATTCCCATTTTACAGTTGAAACTGAGGTTGAAAGATGAAATAACTTGCCTTGAGTCACACAGACCTTTCTTCCCTCAGTTCCACTATTTTCTCTACCTCCTCACTTTAACTGCCTTGGATCCCTCTGTTCACATGGCAGATGGACTTTATGTTGCCACATTGGTTGGCGATCTCATGAGGACAGAATCCTTGTCTATATGGGTCCCCTAAAAGTAGTGATTACCTGTTGGAGTTCTTGGCACCACCAAGAATCCAATGGAGATTGTTCACACAAGAATGAGCCCCAAATATACTTAAAATTAACGAAAAAGAGGTAGACATACAAACATAGAATCACAAAGTAGTAGAGCTTCAAGGGACTATAGAGCTTGTGTGGTCTAGACCTTTAACTTAGAGCTGCAGAAACTAAAATTAATGTAGAAATTAAAAATTACTTATTCATAGTGAAGCATTTCCTAAGTTGTAGAGCCTGGTGAAAATATCCATACTTCTGAGATGAGGCAGCTATGTTACGATCAGTGTATAGAGCTCTGTGAGTTCAAATCTGACTTCCAGTGCTTTAATATCGGGAGCTTTAATATCAGATGCGACCTGATCAGGGCACTTAACTACTAACTAATTCAGTTTCCTCAACTGTAAAACTGGCAATGATAATATAGCACCGACCTCACGGGATTGCAAGGAGGATCAAATTAGATAGTATTTGTAAAGTGCTTAGCGTAGTGCCCAGCACATAGTAGGTACTTAATTAATGCATGTTCCTTCTCTTCTAATCTCATGCAAATCAAAAGGATGTAGAGAAGTTAGCGGGGAGGAGGAAGAAGCAGAGTAATGGAAAGAGAAATGGGAAAATTCAATGTGTTGAGCAAAAGCAGGTCTAGATCAGGCTTAATTCTATATTAGATGTCTGGATCAGGTCTTACTTTCCCTGAATCTAAGAGAGGTTCACTAAGGGGAAAGGTTCTAGGTATTACACTATGTTTTCTACCAACGATGTTTTTGTGCTTGGAAAAAAAAAGGCACTTATAGTATAATGAAGTTACTCCCCTGATACCTCCTCACCTCTTCATGCTATCTGAGCAAGAGTGGTTTTATATTTCCTCCTTTAACAATTGACCTTTCTTGCATCTCCCTATTACTTACTAATTTTATTTGCTTCGAGCACCCTTGCTATTTATTTGCTCCTCAAGCAGAAACACTGAATATTTCTCAACAACTTTTACTGCCCTGGAAAATAAATTGGCAGGCGTTCCAAAGCATTGCAGAGGGCACCCTGGCCTCGGCTACTCCTGTCTGGAAATCCAGGAGCCTATTTCACTGCTAAGCCCTATTTCATTTTTCTGTTTATGTTGTCACTCGTTATGAATTATCCTCTCTGTGATCCTGAATGGGTTGGCATGGGCCTTGAGAATGAAAGGAGTGGGAAGAGAAGCGGGGAGAAGTCAGGGAAAGGAGGATTGTTTCTGAAAAGATTCAAACCCAGACAATTTTATAAGCATCTATAATTTACCATGTTGCAATTAATTCATTCAAAAGCATTTTTGTTCTGTGGGTCTGGCAGAACATTCTTTTCAGGTTGTCCATCAACAGTATGAATTTGAATATCTTTGGCATTTGATTGCAGTTACATCATTAGTAATCATGAACAGTTTATAAACTTTGAATTTTATCTTCATTAATACACAAGACTCAGAGAAGAGTATTTCCTGAATATAAATGGATAGCTTCTATATGTCATCCTCAAAATTCCATTTTCCCTTAACTGAGAAAACTGCTATAACATAGGATTTAGAGCTGAAAGGGAGTTCAGAAGTCATCTTATTCAATCCCATTTTTTTGGAGGCAGAGGAGAGCGTGGACCAGGCTGGATCACACTTGTGATTTTATGGGTATGAGGAACTCTTGATAAGGAAGCTGTCAATGAAGACCTGCATTTGTTCTGCAACTAAATGTCATAGAGGGTCATCTGGGGGCATGAAGGGTTAAATGAACAGATGAGGAAACTGAGGCCCAGAGAGGTGACATTACCTGTCCCAGGTCACACAGGTAGTAAATAGCATCGAGAAGTCCTCTTTTCCAAATCCTTTCCTTGGTTTTTAGGCCTCACTGCTTTGTTATTAAATTATACTGCCTGGTTCATTATGGTTATATGCTTAAGAATTTTTAGCAAGCAACCTTACCACTATTATTGTTTAAGTTTTTACCATTTTGCCAAAGTTTCTGGACTAACAGCATTTCAGGAACCTGCCTTAAGGGGTTGTTGCGCCGGTCCCTTCTCAAATAGGAAAATCAGTAACATCTGTTCATTCACAAAAAGACCCTGAAGAATGATGAGAACTACAGATGTACATGTGAAATGTTATAAGAGAGCAAATGTATTCCCCCTCTTTTTGGAGTGTTTGGATGACTATTATTGGGGATACTAGTTATTACCTGTCACTGTTCAATTTCAGCAGCAAAGGATGAGCCATGAGAGAGAAGAGAGGGCAGTTCCCAACAGGGTTGGTCAATAACAACCTCAAGTTGACGCTCACCCAGTCGGTTTTACTCAGATGGGCTCAACTAGGTCACTGTCATAGGCTCATCTCATTTTGGAGTTGCATAGGACCCTTGAGATCCTCATTTTGCAGATGATGAGGTAGAGGATGAGTGACTTGCTGAAGGCTTTCTGGTAGTTGGTGCTGCAGAACTTGTGACTTTCCATCTCATGTTCTTTCCAGTCTTGTCCCTGCTGACTGCCTCTAGCTATTTAAATCAGGTAATCAAGGAATTCTGGGTCCAGGCAATGAAGGGTGTATTTCCTAGTTGTAACATTAAAAAAAAAATATTGGTTTTCAGGTCCTTTGAGGCACTCCTAATTTATACTTTTATCTTTATGTCGGAAAAAATGCAGTAATTCTTTTCCCCCTGTGTGGTTTAGGGTCTACTTCCTAGGTAGAAATCTTTTTCAGTAAGCTTTTTTATTATTTCTCCCTCCTCTTCTCACTTTTCCCTCTCCCTTCCCCTTTTTTCTCTCTCCTCCTCTCTCTCTCTCACTCATATATTACACACAGATTACCTGTTGAGAAGTCAGAGGAAGCGTGAATGTGGCATTTTCATACATTTTCCAGAATTTAAAGAACCTTCCAATATTGTCCATAAATAGTTAGGTAGAGGGCCTGTACAGACTGAGACTCAAGTTAACTGCAGCACAAAAGGTAGAAAATGAAGGTCAGGGGGATTCATAAATAGTTTCTACTATAAAATGATTTGATTAGTCTCTCTCCTTAGCTTCTTGGGTTGCCTAAAATGAAACATCTGTGGTCATTGTTCAATACTATGTAGACCTAGGAGGCGTAAGAAACTGAACTAAATCTGTAATGATCAGTTTACTGTAGAAGTTACTTCAAAAGTGAAATTCCACGTATTAGCATATCTTTTTGTTGTGTGCTTGGTGGTGGTGGTGTTGTTTCATATGTGTCTGACTCTTTGTGACCCCATTTGAGGTTTTCTTGGCAAAGATCCTGGAGTGGTTTGCCATTTTTGAGGAACATGAGGTGAATAGGGTTAAGTTATTTGCCCAGGGTTTCCCAGCTCTGTCTAACTCCAGGTCTAGCCTTTATCCCCTGTGCCACCTAGCTGCTCCCTGTTGTGTGTTGGTTAAGAAACTGAAAAAGTTCATTCCTTTTATGTTCTACTCCTTAAAAATATCCCAGTTATTAGTGGGTTTCTTGTTGTTTGAATTCCAGATAAAGGAACCTGGGGTTCTTAACTTGACATCTGCAGACCTCCAAGGGCTTCTTCATGTGTAGGCTTCAATGGGGAAAAATACTTTATTCTTATTTTTCTGACCTCTACTAAAATTTAGTATTTCCTTTAATTATGAATATAGTCATCAAACATTCTGAGAAAGTGTCCATAGGCTTCACCAGACTTCCAGAGGGGTCCATGGCACACCAAAAAGCTGAAGAACTCCTGTCCTAGACTCAGTCTCTGCCCTTGAGGCGCTTACTGAGCACCTGAGGGAGCCTGTTTTGTGTTGTCCTCTAACTGTGGCCTTTTTATGTCTCTTTTTCCCTCTGTCTATAAGACTGGAATCGAAAAAGCATCTTTTATGGGGAAGGTAGTATGTCTGATAAAGTAGAAAGGGATTTTAATCTCAATTTGACCTTTACACATCCCTTATCCCCTTTGGATCTCATCTTCCTTACCTGTAAAGTGACCATGTTGTACCAAATCATAGATTGAGAGCTGGAAGGGTCTTTGAAGTCATTGAACCTACCCCATTTCCCTTTTATAGATGAGAAATTGAAGGTTGAAAGAGGTTAAATGACTCACTTAGTATCATACAACTAGTAGATTTCTGTGGTAGGAACTGAACACATGCCTTCCGGACTTAAGGTCTCACACTTTGCCTGTGTTCAGAGTAGTGGCATTGGCAGTTTGCTAATGATTGTATTTGGGTTTTTGGCTGTTGCATTGCCAGGTTGTTTGTAAGTTAAGCTAAAGCCTCAAACCTTTCTTTCAAATGAAGTGCTTTCTAGCCATATTTTTCCATTTCTGTATTTGTGAAGTTGATTTGTTTTGATATCATGAACAGAATTTTACATTGTTTCCTGTTAAGTTTTCATCTCTTTATATCTGAGCCATCATTCATTAATTATAGCTCATTTCTAGAATGCTTTACAAAGCATATCCTAGTGAGTGAGGAAGGGAAGGAGCTTTTGCATCATACCACCCTTGTGAGGTATAGGTTGTATTAGCATTATTATCCCATTTTAAATGTCAGAAAACTGAAATGATATTGGTGATGGCCACATCAATAGTAAGGAACAGAGCCAGGATTTTAAGGCAGATCTTCTGAATCATGGATCATAAATTCAGAGCTGGAAGGGACCTTAGGAGTCATCAAGGCTAATGATGTCTAATTCAGAATTGGATTCCCATGGGCCTCACATTGACTTAGAAAATCACAAATTAACATCATCTGTATTATATTGTATTTTTATATATTTTGTTAAACATTTTCCCATTTACATTTCTATCTAGTTTGAGTCCCATACAGTTTCCTAGGTGTACTCTAGGCCAACTCATTCATTTTAAAGCTCAGGAGACTGAGGCCTTGGGAAGTATAGTGTTTTGTCCTTAGGTTACCAGGAATTGAGAGAACTAAGACTGAAGTTGGGTCATCTAATCCAAATCCAGGTGTTTTTTTTCCACTGTCCATGCTGTCTCATCCATACTCTTTCCACTGTACTATCAAAAACTCAAACAGCAGACATACTGTCTTTCCCATGGAAAAGGGAGCATTCCTGGCTCGATGGTCAGTTAGATGCATGTTTGGGGTGCTGTTTTCCCAATACTGATGAGAGGTTCGATTGAATACTAGCCATATACCCTCAGCCAGGTTTACCTGTAAAACGTTCCTGAAATAGCTATTTGGCCTGCTAAGACAAATTCACAGCCTTTCAGATCAACATTCTCTCCTTTTTTTGGGGAAACCTGGTTCTTATCTCTTTGGGTATGTGTGTATGTGTGTGTGTGTGTGTGTGTGTGTGTGTATGTATGTAAAAGAGAGATAAGAACCAGGTTCATATATATGTGCTATATATATATATATATATGTCATACGCATGTGTATGTATTGTTTGTGTTAGAGATAAGAACCCGATTTATTTGTTGTTCAGTCTTTTTTCATTTGGGTCTGATTCTTCATGACTCTTCATGGCAAAGATACGGGAGTGGTTTGCCATCTCCTTTTCTAGCTCATTTTACAACTGAGGCAAACAGTGTTAAGTGACTTGCTCAGGGTCATCCAGCTAATGAGCATCTGAGGTCAGATTTGAACTCAGGAAGACAAGTCTTCTTGACTTCAGGCCCAGCACTCTATCCGTTGTGCCACTGCCTCGCTGTCTAATCATGGCATATATGGCTATAGATAGATATAGATATATGTGGTGTGTGTGTCCGTGTGTATCAGAGAGAATAGAACTAGGTTTTCATATATGTGTGTGTGCACAATGTCTATGAATATGTTTATATATTCACATATATTATACATGTATGTATGTAATACAGAGATAAGAACCTTTTTGCATTTATATGCAATTATATGCAGTTATATTATATTATATTATGTTATGTTATATTATATTAGTGTGTGTATCTTCTAGAGAGGTTTTCCCAAATTGTGTAATGTTAGGTCTTTAAAACATCCAGACTTTTTTTTTTCAGGAGAACTTAAGTTTTGTTAATGCTGGTTGTTTTGGTTTTTGTTTTTTTGTATCCCAGTCATTTTATAGAAATGACCCACCCCGAATCAATCCTCAATCAGTTCTGTTCTGTGAAAAGGGAGAACACAGAAGCCAGGCAAATAAAGCGTCTAACACTGATAATACTACAGTAATTTGGTATGTTTTAGTAATTCTCCACCTCTCAGAGAGGTGGAGAAGGAGACAGGTGAGAGGAAGGAGACATTTTCTCCAACATTTTTATTGGTGGCATTTACCGAATGTTCTTTAAGTCATTATGTATGTTGTTCTTATAGTTCATTCAATTTCGCCCTGTACCAGCTCATACTTATCATTCCAGTTTTCCTGAATTCTTCGCCATCAGTCTTTTTCCCCTCACAAATTATGTTCTATTATATTCATATCCCACAAATTGTTCAGCCATTCCAGGATTGATGGGTGCCCCCTTAGGTTCCAGTTCAAAGTGTCTCATGTTTTAAGTAATTCTTTTTCTTGTGGCTTGTGAGGAAGGGGCACCATGGTTCCATCTGCTCCAGGCCAAATGGAAAGGCCTGGGACCTGAAAAGAATAGTGGGCCTGTTTATTGACTGCCCTTCTTATTTCCTCAGGCATTTGGATTCATTTAGTTTGATCTGGGGACTCAAATTGACTTTCACCTTACCAGGGACACCCTTAGGTATAGTGTGGAAAACTATAATCATCTTTCTTTCCTACAATTTCTTCTTTTCATGCTTTCCTCTGCTGGGCTCTTCGAAGGATTATTTATGAAGACCTTTATGGTGTGTTATGATTTAATCTGATCGGGTTTGAATTTCCCTAGATGTGTTAATTACCATTGGCACACAAGTGCGACAGAAAAGCGAAAACGATTTTCATTTGGGTGGGTTGAGGGGTTTGTTTAAAATGCACTTAGTGCTATTAGGATGAAATCAAAATACAGGGCATGGCAATTATGCATGAAATAAAAGATTACCTGCCCCTTAAGTATCCAGTTTTTCTGATAACATTGCAATAAAGTCTTGACAGAAAATTGGTTTCTCCATTGCTGTGAAGGCTTTCATTTAAAGGAAAAGTCAGCTATATATACTAAGTTTAAAGATAATAAAAAAGAGTACAGAAAGGGGGAAAAATAAATTTTGTTAGCTGAAAAGTCAGTGGAAAGTTCTACATGTTTTAAAAATAAGTTGCTTGTCCTTTTCCCATCAGTCAGTCATTCAATAAGCTTTTATTAAGTCCCTACTGTGTACCAGGCACTGTGCTAAGCATTGAGGATACAAAGAAAGACAAAATATTTTTTGTTAATTTAAAAAATGTTTGTCATTGGATGGTAGTAGAAACATTTTTGTATTTAATTAGAGAAGATGAGGTCCAAAATCATATTTGAAAGAACACAAAAATAGAACCATTAGAATTTCAAGTTCAAATCAGATCTTAAAATTAGATCATCGTCTCCAATTTCCCTATTCCTCAGGTGAAAAAGATATAACTTCAGAGGTGAAATCATATGAGTTCAGAGAACCTAGATATGTATTCTGACTATGTTTGGTTTTCTTTCACTATACGGTAGAACCTTGGTTTATGAATTTAATTCTTTCCAAGATTCTGTTTGTCATGTGATTTGTTCATATTGCAAAACACATTTTCCCATAGGCAATAATGTAAAGTTGAATGATCGGCACCGCATCCCAAAAAATATTCATATAAAATAGTCAGTTACAATTTTAAGTAAGTTTTTTGTCCTAACGCTCCTGAAATACAGTAGCAATGAATAGTACACAATACAAACTGAAAATAAAATAAATTAACCTGCACTTTACCTTTGAGAAGAGTTGTGGCTGGTATGAGAGAGACAAGAGGGAAGAGGAGGAGAAGGGGGAGAAAGCATTATTGCTTGGAAGGAGAATCTCCTTCTTTGAGAACATCAGGGATTTCAACAGCAGGAGTGTTCTCTTATCTTGCATTCACTGAAAGTAAGGCTAATTCTACTGCCTTCACTTATTTTTTGTTTTTTAGAATCACTTTCCCGTTTTGACTCGCTGATTTTTTTTTCTTTACTTTCGCTTCTGACTCGAAATCTATCTAAAGACATTTGTTTTTGATGTTTTTTCAGAATGTCATGAAAATATGACATTGCGTTGTTGTTAAACGTAATTCCTTCATGAGCCGTTCAAGTCCAAAACATGATGTTCATACTATAAGTTTCTATTCATCCTGCAAGACAAATTTTATGAAAAATTTTTCCTTGTCCAGTGAAGCGTACATAAACCAGGTTACTGAAAAACCGAGGTTCTACTGTACCTAATTATAGCTAGATGGATCGGTGGTTAGACTGCCAGGTCTGGAGTAAGGAAGACTCATCTTCTTGAGCTTAAATCTGGCTTCAGAAACTTAGTGTGTATCTCTGGTCATGTCACGTAACCCTATTTGCCTCAGTTTCCTCATCTGTAAAATGAGCTGAAGAAAATGGGAAACCACTCCAGTATCTTTGCCAAGAAAATCCCAAGTGAGGTCATGAAGAATTGGACGTGATTGAAGTTATTGACCAACTACAGTAATGACCCAGTGACGGATAAATAAACCCTAAACTTTGATCAAATTGATTGGGACATATGCATATGTTTAACATGTTGATGTGGTCACTCATCCTCCTTATTTTGGAACAGCTCAAGGGAAAAGACTACTTCACCTTTGTCTTTGTATTGCTACTGCTTAGTAGTGTCTGGTGCCTGGTAAGAACTAAATCAACACTTGTCAGTCAGTCAGCAAGCTTCTATTAAGGATTTATAATGTGCTAGGAATGGTCTTAAATGCTAGTGATCCGAAGGCTAAAACTCAGTTCCTGCCCAATGAAACTCATAGTTTATTGGGAGAGAGAACATGCAAATAACTGTGTACATATAATATATATAAGTGGAGAGGAATATCCCTGGGAAGGTAATTGCAGTGGAGGAAGTGGTGGGGGGAGGGCAGAAGGTGGGCTTTGATCTGTATCTTGAAGGGAGCCAAGAGGTCTATTTGATTATATTGTTTTCATTGAACATTTGCATGCAAGACATATTTGAGTATTTTGGTATCTTGCCTTCAGTGTGAGAGGATATCATTGTTTGGAGAGGGGATGTTGCACTGTTGAAGGGAAGAGAGGGTGATGGCAATGTGGCGTTTCTGACAGGGCTGTTGTCTCTTTATAAGAAATGTGTCCTGTGGATTTTCAGCATCACCCCATTTGCTCCTTATCGTTCTACTTCATTCCCTCCCCATTTGGCAAGAGATTAAGTCATAAAACAGTTCTGTTCTTGGTCGTTTGGCTAATTAAATAAGTGATTCCTGGGAACATTTGACTTTCATGGACTTCATTTCACCAAAAGAGAATTTTCTTTTTCTGTTCTCTCTACAAAGTAAAGTTTTCACTCAAAACATCACTGTCTTGGTCCATAATTAGGTGATATTTAGTAATGGTGCCTGAAGTGGAATTAAAGATTTGATGTGGAAGCCATTATTGTATATTTTCTTTGGAGGTTAGAAGTAATCAAGGGCAAAAGATCTACTAATTTCCACTTTTAAGGGGGAAAGCCCCATATTTTTCTGTTATATTAGATACTATCATTTAACTACATAGTGCTTGATGCATAGTAGCCACTTAATAGGCTAGCAAAGTGACATGGTAGATAGAGTGCCAGGTCTGGAGTCAGGAAGACTCATCTTCCTGAGTTCAAATCCAGCCTTAGACACTTAATAGCCATGTGACCCTTGGCAAGTCACATAACTGTGCTTGCCTCAGTTTCCTCATCTATCAAATGAGCTAAAGAAGGCAGTGGCAAACCACTCCAGGATCTTTGCCAAGAGAACCCCAAACTGGGTCATGACTGAAAATGACTGAACAACAGGCACTTAATAAATGCTAGTTGCCTGACTGGAAATTCCCATCGATGAACAATTATTAGAAGTTCTTTAAAAAACTACATATTTAATATGATTAACTAGGGAAGGACTGTTGAAAGAGGAAGGAGGTAATAGGAATTCCAGAAAAAGGCTTTATTGAAGCATATAAATTACTACATAAATGTCACCTATGACTGTCAAAAATCTGACTATAAAAATCGAGCTTCTTTATTCTGTACAGTTTGTGCTAGATCTAATGTTGAAGCTCACAAATTTAATTAATAAACAAATGCAAATGATCAATTCCACCTGAGAATGTCAGCTTTGGTTTAACGATCTCGGGAGGTAACATTCAAACATTGAGTGCAGAGACTATTTCAGCTCGTTAGTGTCCTGATGTTGAAGGGGGAAACTTGGATGGGCGGCCTTGATGGATTTCCAGCTTGTAATTGAGCAGTGATAATCAGAACATATGTGTTATTGAATATTTGTATTCTGGTGGTGTTGGCTAATACCTGGGACTGTGGCCATTCTGTAATCTAATACCAATTCAATTTTTTTATGGCTGAGATTAAAGTAAAAATGGGTATCCTAACTTAGACCATACTAAAATTTTGGCCTTTGTCTTATAAATAAAATTGTATAATAATATAATTATGGGATTATGTTTGTATTATGTTCTCATGTTTTTGTGATTACCATTTGGAAATACTGACAAAATAAATCAAGCACACCCTGAACCCCAAACTCGGTCTGAGAAGTTCCTTTTCTCTTGTGGGTGATGGGCAGTAATCCAGAGGTTAACAGTGTATTCTCTTGCCAGTAACAGTAACCCCGCTAAAGGCAAGATTGACTTTGGCTATGATCCATCCTCCCAAATGGATTTCTGAAATCTTACAGGTGGTGACTTTTCTTCTACTGAGTATTTTGAAGATGAGGAATTGACTCTGAGTTGAAACACATTGTACAGACCTTATTTTAGAAACAGAATTAAGTGCATTGACTCTTACTTAGTTTGTTGAATTATTCTTGTAATAGCTAGTCTTCTTTCCATCTGTCTAGCCAAGTTGAGCAGATATTTAGGAGACAGTGATTAGCAACCATCCCTAGACATTATTTATGTATCCTTTTAAATGACTACAATGTGAAATGCAACTCCACTGAATCAACACTTAGATTATTGGGAAAGCCCTTGGTAGTGCATGGTATTGTTCAGTTGTGTCCGACTTCACATGGACCATAGCATACCAGGCTTTTTTATCCTCCACTATCTCTTGAGGTCTTTCCAAGCTCAAGTTTGTTGTTTCCATGGCACTATCTATCCATCTCATTCTGCCCATCCCTTTTCCTTTTGCCTTTAATCTTTCCCCATATCAGGATCTTTTCCATTGAGTTCTGTCTTCTTCTTATGTGGTCAAAGTATTTAAGGTTCGGTTTCAGTATCTGACCTTCCAATGAATAGCCTGAATTAATTTCTTTAAGTATTTCCTGATTTGATCTCCTTCCTTTCCAAGGGACTCTCTAAAGTCTTCTCGAACACCACAGTTTCGAAGTGTCGATTCTGCGGCGCTCAGCTTTTCTTATAGTCCAATTCTTACAACCATGTATTGCTACTGGAAAAAAAATATAAGTGACTTTACAGACCTTTGTTGGAAATGTGATGTCTCTGCTTTTTAGTATGCTGTACAGAGAGGCCAAAATTTACCTTATTGTTTAGCATAGGTATTACAAACCTTAAACCAGGAATTCTTTACCTGAGGTTCATGGATAGATTTAGAAGGGAAGGGAGAGAGGTCCTTGAACTTGTATGAGAAAAAAAAATCATCTTTATTTTCACTAACTTTTAGTTTCCTTTGTAATGCTATGCGTTTTATATATTTGAAAACATTATTCTGAGAAATGGGCCATGGGCTTCACCAGATTCCCAAAGGGGTCCATGACACAAAAACAGATAAGAACTCCTGCCTTAAACAAAGAGTGAACATTTATCAAGCACCATTTATGTGTCAGGACACTGTGCTTGACTCTGAACAAAGACAAAAGTTAAAAACAACTCCTGCCCTCAAGGAGCTTCTGGTCTAGGTAGGAATCAACTTGTGTGTGTTGTGTGTGTCTGTGTTGTGTGTGTGTGTGTGTGTGTTTGAATGAGATATGATGTTACTTGAGGAAGACAGTAGTTTTGGGTTTGGTGTCAGGATCAGGAAAGACCTCATACGGAGTAGCACTTAAATTTCCAAGCACTTTAAAAACACTCCCTTACAGAGGTCCAATATACTAATTAAAATCTTTCTATTTATTGAAACAGGTCCCTTAAGGATTTCTCTAAGCCATATTAAGAATGCACATTAGGCGAGGTTGAGTTACAGTTGCTTAGTAAAAGTAACACTTGCATTTATCTTAAATTTCTATAATTCAGAACTTTCACCAGTTTAAGCTAGCTCCCAAATTAACCAGTTTGTCAGGGTCTTTTCTTTTCTTTTCAATTTACATGTCGAATCCATTAACTTGCCTTATCTCAATAGCTTTATATGTAGCAAAAACAAATCTGCATGTGGGATAGTGGTGATGCTCTTGGGAAGGTGGTTGTGTAGAGAAGTCAAAGCAGCATCTTATCATCTGTATATACTTAATGGAGATGACCTACAGACCATTTCTATTTTTCAAAATAGTATATTCCTGGGGACTCTAATGGAAAAGATTAGTGGAAAATAGATCCTATTTTCATATATAGCCATAACGTTAGCTGGTCGGGACTCTTTTTTTGCCATTATATGCCATTTTGGTATTACATGGTTTTCTTGTCATTTTTGGAAAGTGAAAGGCTGACTTGCTTTACACAGTGGCCTAAAGGAAACTGGTAGCTTCAGCAAATAAAACTGATTAATCAGTGGGACCAGGGAGTGATTTGGGTGGGGCAGGATACAGAATAGGATGAATTTGAGTATGGGGAGGAGGAACCAACCTTCTT
This sequence comes from Bettongia penicillata ogilbyi, assembly GCA_023548195.1. Taxonomy (NCBI): domain Eukaryota; kingdom Metazoa; phylum Chordata; class Mammalia; order Diprotodontia; family Potoroidae; genus Bettongia; species Bettongia penicillata. Next base: position 3,679,589 of record JAJHZJ010000300.1, read on the forward strand.
TCTGATGTTCAAAATTTCTTGCTAATGTTAGAACTGTAACTAAGAAATCTAACACCCCGGACAAGTACCCCAAGACATGTCCTGAAAGAAACTCTCTAAAGTAACATTTATTTTGGGGGCAAGAGAGAGACCCCAAATACTGCTAGGTTTCTGCTGGAGGAGGGACCCTGGTTAACTGAGCCAGAGAGTATATCATCTGGCAGTGGGAAGGAGAGAAGGCATACCATCTGGTGGGCTCTTATTTTTATTTTGCTAATTAGGTGCTAAGGTCAGTTGTTTCTAACTCCTGGAGGAGTATGAATTCTGTCAGTGTCTTTGCTGCCCAGCCTTAATTACGACTCTGGTTAACATGTTACATCTCCTGATCAAAAACAATGAAAAAGAAAGAATGACTACCTTTTCAGAATATCATCTTACTGTTTTAATCCTTGAATTTGTCATTGTAGAGAGACATACATTTCTTTCACAGTTTTCTGAATACCTTTTTAGGAAAGCACAATATCATGGGGCCTCTTAGCTTGCAAAGAATTTCTGTTTGCATTGTTTTATGAAATATTGATGTATTCATTTTACGTGATATTTCAGGTATACAAGGTGCAGGGAATACAAAGGCAAAAAGCATAATGGTGCCTGCCCTCAAGAAACTTACATTCTCTGGAATTTTTCTTAATTTTTAAATTTCAAAGCTTAAAGAGTTTCAGTTTTATGGTCATTTTTGAATTTTGCTTTTACATTTTGTGCCTGAATAAAGTATCTTGTACAAAAAACCTGTGCATCAATAATTCATCTTAAAATGAGTAAATCTGTTGATGCTTTCATTCTACCATTGTTCCTCCTGATCTAATTTCATTTATTGTCTCCTGTGGGGAAAAAAAAATCAATGCTTTCATTTTGATTTACATGATTGAAAATTGACCTAGACCATGAAATATGAAGTTCTCCTGGAGTTCTCCTGGAGTTCTCCTCTAACATGCTGCTCACCTTATCAGTTGGAATTATCCTCATATGAAAAAGATATTTTTTTCCTTGAATTTTCATGCCATGCCATCCGAAACAAATAAATCAATGCTACTAAGCTCTGATCATTGGTCAGGATCATTGTCTTCAACAATATTAAGTTGTAATTCTCCTTTCCCCCGAGCCCAGTTGGATAAGTACAGTTATTTATTTAATTTTGTATGATTTCATACTGAAAAGAGTCTATTTGGTAAAACTTTTCAGTTCTGGGGAGTTCAGAAACCAAAAGAGGATTTTATTGGCAGATTTAATTTTAGGCATCCCAGGTAGAGAAACTCAGACCACAAGTGGAAATTACTGTTAGACTCTGTACTGGTGGTTTCTGATGTCCTTCCTCTCCCACCCTTTAAGTAGGTTGGAGTTGAGCAGCAACTATGCCAGCTATGTAGTTGTACATAGAGTACCCTCAGAGATTGAGGGGATGAGGTTTCTGTCTTTCTTCTCTACCAGAAAATCTCCCCATACACGACTTCCTTTGGGAGATGTAGCTTCCTTCCTATGGGAGGGCAAGGCCACTCTTGGATGATGTAAAAGTATCCTTTTCTTGATGTCCCAAGTAGCTGCTTGTTGGAGGATGCCCCAGCACTGCTTCTGTCAGATTCAGGCAAAGGTTCCCTCAGCTTAGAACCTTCATCTTTTCCAGTTTCCTTATATGTAAAGGATGAGGGAACCTTCATCTTAGGGGCTTGAGCATTTCTCACCAGCACCCAAGATCATTTGTAAAAATATCATCTCATTGCCAAATGAGATAATATTCGTAAACTATTTAGCACAGTACTTGGCACATAGCAGGCATTATATAAAACTTGTTCCTTTCCTTCCCCTATTTGTAAAGTACAATAATTGAAAACATGAGAGTAGACCTTCTCATCCTGTTGCTTGTCGTATTAAGCAGGATCAAAGCTGCACTGAGGTATTTGCCCCTACAGTGCCTGCTTTAGGGTTACAGGAGGCCCCACTTGGAAATCTCTAAGTTCTTATCTGTTCTTCCTATGTTATTGTGTGCTCTGTAATTACCTAGAAAGTTTTCTTTCATATAAAATTTCTGCATATGCCCCTGCTATTAGAACATTTGATAACTTCCGAACAGTGCCCTGCACTGTGCCTTGTGCAGTTCTCCAGATCCACGTTGGTTGGAGTTAGATTGCACCAACCCTACCCCACACTTTGCTGTAGGCTTATTTTCTCTTGGTACGCTTGCTTTCCTTTGAACCTGGGATCTTTCTGTGAGAATGTTTAACAGAGCCTACAGAGAGTTTCCTGGCTCTCCTGATCCTCCACCTCCTTCATAGAGGTTGAGATCTTTGGCAGCCTGCCTTCCTGTCTGCCTGACTTTTTCTCCCTGTCTCTGTGTGTCTGTCTCTCGCCAGTGCCTAACAGTGTCATACACATAGTGGGCTCCTGTTAAATATTGTTGGATTGGATTTCATAAAAGATTTGAGATTTTTATCCTTTCCCTTTTTGTTTGTTATTAGCTGCCTCCATGACCTTAGGGAAGTAATATTCCCGCCCCCAACCTCAGTTTCCTTATATGTAAAATGAAAGGGTTGCACTAGACGACCTATGAGGGCCGTTTCAGAGCTGCATCATCTGCTGTGTTCTATGCTGTTGCTCAGTTTAGTCTGTAAACATTTTAAAGTAGCCTCCTTAACAGGAAAAGCTGTGGTATGGCTTGCTAATGGAATCAAAGTGTGTGACCTCTTTCCCCCTCATCTCCAACAAATTGGGCATCCAATTCTTTCTTTGCTACTCTTGTTTTTCACCTCTGCATTTAGAAAGAGCTGACACTAATAGCTGGTTAAATAGGATAAAATCATTTCAGTATCTAATCCTGGTAGCTTTATCTTTACAGAGGTCTGCATGTAATTATAATGAACCGCAGTTCAACAGAAACAGTTAAGTATCTTAAACAGATGAGATCTGTTCTTATTCATATATGGAAACATTTTTTAAATTCCCAACCGCCAATAAGACAATGATTTTTTTATTTTCAGTCCTTCTCCCTCCCCATCAAATGTAAAGATTATGGTATTAGTCTAAAGCACATACCCTCACAGTGGCCTCAGATATATAGATGTCTAAGCAGCTTTTTCAGTGGTGTTCTTAATTTTGTTTGAAACACACACGCGCACACACACACACGTGCACACACACACACACACACACACAAGAAATTGATTCTGATTAAAATGCACTATGATCCATCTCTGTCTCCTTCCTTCCTAAATCTTTTTCTGTTCCTTCCTGGTGGAGTGCAGGTAATCTTGGGTTATCTAAGGCTATGCTTTTGAAATGGAAAGATTTATTAGGGACTGGTTTATAAATACAAATACAAGAGATTCCCTACCCTCAAGGAGCTTATTGGAAGGAATTTCAGTTTGAGCCCAGCAACTGACCATCAGAGCTCCAAATAGGAAAAGGCATATTTCTAGTTGGCTGCTCAATAGGTGATAAATACCTTTGACCACCAGAACGGATGGGTTTGGAATATCTACCATTGCTGGAGAGAATATCTGTATATATGAAATCACAAATCCATGAAGTACTGTGGTTTAGTGGCAATCCACTGATGTTGTCATCTTAGTAATTCAAGCCATTGTATGTTCATTCTATAACTAAGGTATAGCACCCTCAGTTGGACCGTGGGATCCCACAGGCTGAAAAGGACTTTAGAGGTCATCGAGTCCAATCCTTCCATTTTATAGATGAGAAACCTTAAGCAACTTCTAGAGAGATGAAGTGACTACCCCAAGGTGATGCAACTAGTGACATAGCTAGGTTCCAGTTCACTGCTCTTACCATTACACTCTACAGATGAATACCTGAAGGGTAAGAAAAAACAAAAACAAGACCAAATCTCCTTTATCATATGGAGGAGAAAAGCACTGGATATTGCCATACAAGGAAGTGTTTAAAGCAGGATCTGGGTTGAAGTTGACCACTGGAAAGTTGAAGGTCTCTTCAGGTTATTTAATGAGTGACGTTGTGTGACTCATTGAAATGATTTTAACTTAGTCGTTAAGTATTTAACCCATTGCTGTCTTCTCTTGTCATGTAAACCACCTAGAGGAGGATAGTCATGGAACACTCTCGAAAAATGAAGAAAGTAGGTTCTCTGCTTTTACTACGTCTTTGGTTTCAACTCTGCTGTGCTTGGAGTCAGTCATGTTTGTGTGTTGCACACTGTGTTGTCAGAGAAGTGTGGAGCAAGGAGAATGTGCAATGGACTGTACCATAACTTTCAGCTGGTTCAACTTAAATAAGAAATTTTAACTCCATGGTTTTTAAAAGCCTGGAAAAGCAGATTAGTCTGCTTCAAATCTAGCATTTCCATTACCAAAGGAGAAATGCTTACAAAATCATGGGATGTAATTTGCCAGTATATTTTCCAAGTCTGAAATCATCATGACTTCTCATATAACCTTTTTACTCCCTTTCTCTCATTGATTAGGCCTAGTTTATATATTTAAAAAAAAAAAACCACTTTAGAATTCCGTTAAATTCAACAAACGCCTCTTAATTATCTACTGTGTGCAGTATAGCATACGAGGTACTAGGAATAAAATACAAAGGTGAATAAGAAGAAATGCTTCAAGGATCATGGAATCTAATAAAGCTTCTTGTAGAAAATGTGGAAATTTTAATGATGGAAAGGATTGTACTCCGTAATCTATAACCACAAAATTGTATAATTCTATAGCTAGCTGGGAGTTGTAGACACTATTTAATCTGGTGGTTCTCAAAGTGTTATCTGTGGACCTGGAGGTCAGTCAGCAGGATCAGAACATTTTCATAATAGTATTAAGATTTTAAATTTCCCATATGGTAAATATCAAGAGCTATAACTGACATAAACAAAAGCACTTTGGGCAGGCCCTCAGTAATTTTCAAGAGTATAAAGGGATCCTGAGTCCAAAAAGTATGAGAACTGATTATCTGATCCAGCCCCATTATGTTAATATAATGGCAAGAGCCTTGGGATTGGAATCATAAGACCTCAGTTTTCAGTCAATCAGTCAATTGCCAAGTGTTTATTAAGGGCTTTCTAAATGCCAGACACTATGTGAGGTGCTAGGGATACTAGTCCGAAGCATGAAACAATTCCTGTTCATAGTGACCTTACATTTTAATGGGAGAAATAACAAATATGCTTCAAACCTATGGCAAAATATAAAGTTAGTAAATAAAAATTGGTTAAATATGAAGTCATTTCAGAGGAAGGGAGGAAACCAGCATTTGGGGATGGGGGGAATTGGGAAAGGTTTCTATTTGTTCTCTTTCCTTCATACCCTTTCTTTCCTTGCTCTACCAAGAATTTAGCTTACAACAGGCTCTGCCATTTGTGTCCTTGGGGAAAGAGGCTTCCCCTTGGAAAGGGTGAACTAGGTGACCTCTAAAGCCACTCTTAGCTTTTTATCTTAGGATCTTAAGAAACTGATCCACAGACAGTAAGCAACTTGTGGAGGATCACACAACTAGTTAGGGGGCTGAGCCACAACTTGGATTTGGAATACTATGCAATGTTGTGCCAGCAAGTCCCACTCTCCATAGAGAAGGCATCCTTATTAAATTGCTGCTTCAACATATTGTTGGACAAGTTTTCTTTTCTTTGATCAATATTTATTATGTACCTGAGTGAGGGGTGGAACTGCAAGGTAGAGATGAAGGAAGGATAGCAGCATGTATAAAGTGCCTGCTACATGCAGGCACAGTGCTAAGTGCTTTACAAATATTTTTTTCATTTAATCTTGACAACAACCCTGGGAGGTAGATCAGGTCCTCTTATATCCTCATTTTACAAATGAGGAAACTGAAGCAGAGGTTGAGTAACTTTACTCATGGTCACACAATTGGTACATGTCTGAGACTAGATTTGAACTCAGGTGTCTTCTTGATTCCAGACTCAGTTATGTATTCACTGCATTACCTAGCCAGTGATCCCTAAACAAAAGAGAATCCAAATTCTGCACTGATTGCTTTGTATATGTTTTGTATTTATTTTATATTCTGCTATTCCCTCCAATAGAATATAAACTCCTTGAGAGGAGGTGATATTGTCATTTTTGTGTTTGTTTCCATAGTACTTAGCATAGTACTTATGGTGCATAATAGGTATTTAATAATTTTTTTTTCGATTGAATGGAATTAAGACTCCAAAAACCCATTGAAATCATTCAGTCAATTCTGGACTTTTTGTTAGGGCTGAATGTTTTATTTGGTTTCATTTTAGGATTTTTTTTTTCAAGTAATCCATTTCTCTTCTTTCTACTCTATTGCTATTGAGGAGGGGGAAGAAAACTCTTTTAATAAATATACATGGTCTGGCAAAATAGATTCCCATAGTGGCCATATTCAAAATATCTATATCTGTCTATCATCTGTCTTTCTATCTATATGTTTCTTATTCTGCACCTTTGGTCTTTCTACTCCTGATCAGGAGCATACATCATCATTGTCTTTTGGAATCATTTTTAGTTAATTGCTCATTTAAGATCATAAAAGTACCAACACTTCCTGATAGTATCTTGACCTTTGGTGGAAGTAGAGCAAGGAGCTGATAAGCAGGGTGAGTTATTGTGAATAATCTGAAGAGTTGATAATACACAGACCAATAATGGAAAACTAATCTTCCCATTAGTGAGCACTTCAAAACCATACACAGGCCCATAATCTTGTAATAAATACTTCCTATGGGAGGTGACAACACAGATAAAGGTAAGACCAAAGTACTTGAGTACATAGCATGTCTGGATTAAACGTAGTCCCAGGGTTAAAATGTAGGTGTTTACTTTGCTGCCTGTCAAATTTATGGTATGAGTCTACCTGGAGATTGTGCTCGATTAACTCGAAGTCAGATGAGATAATTTTACAAAGCACAATAGCTGATAGAGAGCTAACGGCAATGGCTAGGTAGCAAATCTGTTTTGAGTTTGCTGCGTGGGGAAACCACACACAGATACATCAGCAAAGTGATCCTTCTTTTCCAAGCCAACCTGAAATAGTAAGTATGCCTTTCGTTGGTATATCATGGTCAGCCTAGTTCCAACTATTTTTTAGGAGAAGTAAGGCAACCAACAATACTGATTTATAAGGAAAGATGACACACAGTGCTTAATTAAGGTGCTTGGATCATTTAGAACTGGAGGAAACCTTGAAGTAAATTTTACAGATGAGGAAATAGAGGCCCGGAAAGATGAAAAAACTTGCCCAGGGTCTCACAGATTCTGAGGTGGGCAGTTCTTTCTGACTCAGACATTTCCTAGCTGTGTGACGCTGGGAAAGTCCCTCAGCCTTCGTTTTCCCACCTTTAAACTGGAGATGCCTAACTCACAGAGCCATTTGCCAAACTGCCAGTGTGTTCGTAACACAACCAAAGGTTAAGAATCCCTTAGACTAGAATTGACATAATTTTTGGGACACTTAGCAAAGACAGATATGTTTTTGGTCAAAGAAAGAACCTATTTTACTGATTTCTGATGCCTTTTATGGCATTTCCATTAGATTTGCTAAAACACCCAGTAAGTTAGCTTGTATGCCTATGCCTAAGTAGACCCATCAGCCATGTCTAGAATAGTTTGGTGCCATTAAATTCTAAATCCTAATTTTAAAAAGAGCACAGATCAGAATACCAGACTTAAGGTCAATCATAATAGCTGTTTGTAGACTAAGTTACCTCAGCTGAAATGCCTGCCCAGTATTGGAAGAAACCCAACATTTTCTGTATACTCTTGAGAGAACCTATCCCAGGTACAACCCTGAAGAGCAGAGGAGATTAGTGAAACCATGAATGAAATTTCAGAAACTGAATGTTGACCCCTAGAAAGTACGTGACAGTTTACTACCACTCAAGATATCAGAGGCTGCCTCGTCCAGAACTCCCTTCCCTGGTTATCATTAGTTTCTATGTATTATATCCCGTTCTTAAAATATAAACTTCCTGAGAGCAGAGACCAGCTTGCTTTTAGAGTTATTTTCCTGGTTCTAGCACATTCTAGTTAATGAATTAGTTGTAGGAGAGCGTACAGACAGAACAGCGGCAGGGTTGGGATTTGAAATTTTGGTTTTAAGGCAGTTAAGGTAGCACAGTGGATAGAGCACAGTACCTGGAGTCAGGAAGACTCATCTTGGTGAGTTCATATTCAATCTCAGACACTTACTACCCGTGTGACTCTGGACAAGTCACTTAACCCTCTTTACTTCAGTTTCCTCATCTGTAATGGCAAACTACTACAAGTATCTTTGCCAAGAAAACCTCAGAATGGGGTCATGGAGAGTTGGACACTAGTTAAACAGCTGAGCAACAATAACAACGTGAATCTAAAAGTAGAGTTCTTTCCATTGTACTCTGTTTCCCCATCTGAAACTATGAAAATATATACAAAAGAATTGCTGCTTTAAATAAATTAATAAATAAATGGATAACTAGATGAATAGATAGGTAGATGATAGATAGATAAATAGATAGATGATAGATAAGTACCACTTCCTTGTGTGGAATTGATGTCCTATTTTCAGTTTCTTAATCCTGTGCAAATTGGTGGGTAAAGGTCTTCTTAACCTGGAGTCTATAAAATTAAAATAAATAAATAAATATATATATATATATATATATATATATATATACATATGTATATAATCTAATTCAATAAAATCGCTTTCCTTCACAATTTGTGTACTTTATTTTTTATATTTAAAATAATCATTCTGAGAAGATATATGTATATTCTGAGAAGGGTATGTAGATTTCACCAGACTACCAGAGAGGTCCATGACAGAAAAAATGTTAAGAAACTCTGATCTAAATGCCCAAAAGACAAGGAGCTGTAGGGACAGTTTAAAATTATGTTAAAGTTGAGATTGGAAGCCAGAAACCATGGTTTCTCGGCTCAGCTCTGATCAAACTCTGGCCTTGCATAAGCCAGCTAACCTTTTTTTGACTTCAGTGACTCCATTTATCAAAATGATAAGTCTGAAGTAAATTTCTTCCTAGCTATAATTGATTTTTTATTTATTAACAATGACTGTCATCAAAAAGTTATATTATTTTCTTTATGTTTCGTCTCTTTCACTAAAATCCCAAACTGATACTCTGTTGTGTTGTGGAGATAGCTCTGGCTGCATGAAAATGATACCTGCAGAATATAAGCTCTGATATAGTCTACCAAGCTGAAGATGCTTCAAGGTAGGACCTGTGATGGAATGTATGTAGGTTGTCAGAGGACCAGCTCAGCCAAGTTCAGAGAGGCTCAATTCCATCAGCTTGGTGGCAAGGTTGTAACTTTTTTCTTGTCCCCCAAAACTCAAGGAGACCAACTGCTTTAGATCTGAAGGAGTTATGATAAACACCTAGATATTTTGAAATATTATAGAAATGCTCTTCTTGAGAAGTCATGATGGTGTATGTGACATATTTTAAAAAGATTTCCATCACTTCAAATCTCCAAAAATGTTTTTTGGAGCTTAAAGAAATAAACTATTGACTCCCTAGAAGACATCAGAGATGGAGAAAGTAATGTAGAGAATTCCTCTAATTTTCTAAAGACCACATAATAAAATAATCTTGTAGGCTTTGTAACTCTAAGTGAAGTGTGCATATGATCAGGTTCCAATTATTTAAATTGGACATTGATTTAATTTGCCCCTTATCTCAGTGAGGAGCCAAAATCCAAGAAAATACCTGAAGAAGCACAATTAACAATGAGGTCTTTATTTCAAAGGAAAAGAACCAGTGGAAGTTCCCATTTTTTTGTCACCTTTGAGTACGGACTGGATATCCCTTTCTTTTTCCCTTCCTCTGCTGGTAAATTAAATTTGAATTAAAAAGTGAATATCAACTTCTTCAATTAACATCTTATGCTCAGTTCGTTTCCAAAAAGGGTCTACCTGGTTAATTTGGAAACATTCAAATTGACCTTGAATAAAGTTCCTGCACATAATTCACATGAAATAAATCTCTATTTGAGATAGTAGATAGAATGCTGGCTCAAAGCTTGTTTCTAACATTATTTGTATGACCCAAAGAAAGTTGCTCAACTTCTGCATACCTCAAGCAACCCTCTAGACCCAGGTTTTTTTTATCTTAAGGTCAACAATCTTTTTTTTTTTTCTCATATCTATGTTTCAATATGGGCAGCTAGGTGGTTCAGTGGATAGAGTTCTGGGCCTAGAGTCAGGAAGACTTCTTCCTGAGTTCACATATGTTCTTAGATACTTACTAGCTGTGTGACCCTGGGCAAGTCACTTCACCCTGTTTGCCTCAATTTCCTCTTCTGTAAAATGAGCTGGAGAAGAAAATGGCAAACCAGTCCAGTATCTTTGCCAAGAAAACTCCAAATAAGTCATGAAAAGTTGGACATAACAGAAAAAGCAACAGCAAAATAACATTTCAATATAATTGGCTGCCTTTGTGAGTCTTTATATTTTATGCATTTAATAACTTAATTTTGAGAAAGGGTTCGTAGGCTTCACCGGGTCCAGGACACCAAAAAGATGAAGTTTTTCTGCTCTAAGACTTATTTAATTGGTATAAAGAGCTTCCACCTTTGGAGTTCCCTTCCACTGGTAAGATGACAGATACTTGGATTATTCATATATTCATAAGGAATATACTTAATGACCCATTGGCAAACAATCCTTTGCCCTATTCTGCCCTTCCTTTCAACTCCTTTCATCTAGTGGCTTTAGGTCCAATGTAGTCCAGCTATATGCTCATTAAATCTAGAATACAGCCAATGTGCACACTGCTTCTTGTTTTCGTGAGGTTAGGAAGTACTTCCTCTTTATTTTTTATGGCAACTTTCCTCTGGCTATGACCTTGGCAAAGTGAAGTTTGCATTGTTGTGGATTTCGAGAGCAAAATGAATTACAACATGAACTGACACCATCTTTCTTGGAAAAATGAGGAACAGCAAGAATTACCTGATAAAACCCAGAATCCACGTGTATTAAACACAGCGTCCAATGCCAAGTATAGATTTATCCCTTGAGAAGAGTCCATTTCATAACTACTCTGAATTCTCAGGCTGGATGGAGCTTTATGCCCACCCTTAGTGGAGGAATCCTCTGCTGAGTTTTGTAGTGCTGCTGTACTGACTCATTGTGAAGACTATCCTCTCCTAGATAGTTTCTCCTAAGTCAGTGTAGCACTACATCTTGTCACCAATTTTCAGTCCTTATGACTTGGATATTTCCTTTTATATTCTTAGACACATAACACCATATTTTTACTTAAGTTCTAAAGATGTAACATCTGTTAGCTCAGTCCTCAGATTTTATAATTTTAAAAAATGACTCACGAACAAGTCTGGCTCAACTTTGCTTTTCACAAATAGAAGTATTACCCCATTACTGATTCCTGAGTTTATAGGTTAGTCTTCTTTGATGTGTATTCTTTTCTTTTATTGAGTATTGATGCCAGAATTAGTGGAAGGTAACCAGTGACATCACCTTTCTTAACTTCTCCTTAATTCAAGTGTCACAACGGTCTTTTTCCAAACTAACATCTGACTAGTTGTTTCACATATACACACACACACACACATTCTTATACATAATGCATATGATATATATGTTCAGTACATACAGACGCAGTGTTCCAGAAGTCTTACTTCAGCTGTGTGCATGTATGTATAATATACAATACAACACAAACACATATTTAGTTCAGTCATTTTTCAGTGCTGTCCAACTCTTTGTGACTTCATTTGGGATTTTCTTGGCAAAGATTCTGGAGTGGTTTGACATTTTCTTCTCCAGCTCATTTTACAGATGAGTAAACTGAGGCAAACAGGGTTAAATGACTTGTCCAGGGTCACACAGCTATTAAGTGTCTGAGGCCAGATTTGAACTCAAGAAGATGAATCTTCCTGACTTTAGGCCTGGTACCCTATCCACTGGGCCACCTAGCTACCACAAACACACATATGTACATACATATAATGTGTCCAGGGTCAAAACAGTTAATGAGTATGAGGCAGGATTTGAAGCCACATCTTCTGATGTGCTCTATATACTATACTAATCCTTTAATACCTTAGAATGTGTGTCTAGCTCTATCAAATCTGCATTGTTGTGGATTTCGAGAGCAAAATGAATTACAACATGAACTGATACCATCTTTCTTGGAAAAATGAGGAACAGCAAGAATTACCTGACAAAACCCAGAATCCACGTGTATTAAACACAGAGTCCAATGCCAAGTATAGATTCAACCCTTGAGAAGAGTCCATTTCATAGCTACTCTGTGAATTCTCGGGCTGTGCTCTATATACTATACTAATCCTTTAATACCTTAGAATATGTGTCTAGCTCTATCAAATCTGCATGTTCCTAAATTTCTTCAAATACTTTTTGTCTCATTGTAACTGGGTGTCACCTCTTCCTTTAACCAAGTCCCCCTCGCATCCCCACCCCCCATGTATTGAATTTCAAAACATTCTATTTCACCCCTTCCTCCTCTCTTCTCCCACCTCCAACAACCATGCCCATGTGCCTGCTTCTAGAGCATCCTAATCCAATGTATGAAACGGAATTAGGAATGTCATGTATGTATGAATGATATGGTACAGCTATGCAGTATAGTGGAAACGGAGTAGGTCCAAGAAGTACAGAATCCCAGAATCCAAGTTGGATTCAAATTCAGTTTTCTCCATTTTTCCTCCTGTGTGATCTAGCTGCCTAATGCAGCTCTAACTTTCATTAAGCCTAAATCTGCCCTTCTGCAACTTCCACTCAGTGTCCTAGTTTCAGTCTCAGAGGCAGAACAAGTCTGATCTTTTTCACAAAAGAAGAATTCTCCAAATATCTGAAGATGGTTTATTTTTAGATCTTCTCATCTCTAGGGTAAATCCCTCCAGCTCTTCTAACCATACTTTGTATGGCATGGCCTGCAATCCATCCTGATTGCCTTCCTCTGGATATACTCTAGCTGGTGAGAGCCCTACTTAAAATGTGATTGTTAAAAATATACATAGTACTTAAGTTCTGTGGTATGACCAAGACACAGTAGACACTAGCGGAAAGATCTAGGGTCACTCTTCAAGCTTGATTACTTTCTACCTGGCTAACTTGGGCAAGTTAATTAAACGTATCTTGGCAGCAATTTTCTTTTATCTTGTGAAACAGGGACTAGAATTTTTGTTTTGTGGTCCAGGGGGCAGAACTGAAAGCAGTGAATGGGAGTTGTTAAAGCTTAAATCCAGTTTTAGGTTTGATGACGGGCAAAAACCATTCATAAATACTTGCTAACAAAATTATCTGTTCCAAAGCCAAATGGGCTTCCTAGGGAGGAAATGAAGCTTCCTTTTACCGGGAGGGTCTTGAAGCCAGGTCTGGATGACCATTTATATATGTAATTATGTAAAAGAGATTCCCTCTTGAGGTCTGGGGTGGACTAAAGGGTCTTCAAGGTCCAGTCCAGTGTACCAATTCTGTGCTCTGCAAGATGACGTCTTTGTATTCAGTGATCTCAGAGTTCCCATCCACTGAAATTACATTGGTTAAAAGATATGCAGAGGAACAAAAAGCTAACACAATTACAATATTCAATATTAGAAAATTTCATGGGCCTTACTCTTTGTCATTTTCCTCTTGAGACCTAGGGATCAGGATATATGGGGTATGAAACCCCAATATATTTGATGCTACCCTCTCTAGATATAAAAATTAAAGTAAGATTCCTCTCATCATGTAGCCTCAAAGAAAAAGAGATAGCTGCCCTCCTGGATCTTGGTCAGAGATGCAAAATATTACAAGTAAAGAATATAACATCTTTCATCTAATATGAATATAATAATATAATAATTATATTATATATACGTTATATAACATATTCTAATATGAATATAATAACAATATAATATGAATCTAATAAGAATGTAAGATCTTTCATTCTAATGCACAGAGAAGCTCCCAGCCTAAATAGCATTTCTAAAATATAAAGAGGACACCAAGCTGAGAGTTACAAAAATATGTAACTAAAATAACAAGTATTAAAACTTCTGCTACGGCTTTTTCTTCATTAGCATGTCCATTGTATATAAATGACTTCTGATTATAGTCAGTAGGAGGAAGAAAGCCAGCTCTGTGAGCTTCTGGCAGCTTTTCCTGGTTCCAAGAAGCCAATAAGGAACAGACTAAAAGAAGATACCCAGGAGGTAGTAAAAGCTGTACAGTAGGGCCTCAAAATGCTCCTTCCTTCTTGACTTGTGCTGCCTTTGTTACCTACTCAGCTTAATAGGTCATTACAATGGCTCATGATTGGCTCTATGACTGTCATTTAAGGTCATTACAAAGATCATCTTTTGGCTAGAAAATAATGGAAACTTTCTTCGTAACTTGCATTTCACCCCAAATCCTCTAGCTTATGGAAATTAATATTAGGCAGATGTGTTAAGCACCTATTATGTGCTCAGCATCTGATATGTATTAGGTACTTAATAAATGCTTATTGAATTAACTTGCCAGTTTTTAGAACCTCCTTCTCCCCCTCAACACTGTGACTGCCATTAATATGAAATTAATCCATTACTACCACTAGTGGTTTAAGCAGGGGTCACAATGGAACAAAAGGGTTCAGTGGATAGAGGTCACAGTGTCAGTCCACTGGATTTCGGCTTTGTTAACATTCCATCATCATAGTCTGTCAGAGTCACATCGTATATTGCACCTCAGCAAACCATTACAACAAGCTCTATGCATTATGGACTCAGAATCCTCATACAACTCAAAGTGCATGACCAACCAAGGATAGATAAGTCATTTATCTTTATATTTGAAAGATTTGGAAGGAAGGGAAGACAGCCAGTGGAAACAGACCTGCCTTAAAAAAAATTAAAATAAAATAACTTAAGGAATATAATGCAGTATTCATAGCAGAAAAGGGGAAAAATCGTAACTGAAAAGAAAGATATTAGAAGATGAAGAATGAGAACTTTGACTTAACTCTGGGATGAAACTAATTAATGTCTGCCAGCATGTCACCAGTTTGGGCTAATGGTTTATGCTCTTTAAAAAACTGTAATAAAGCCCATGAACTAAATGGTGATTTATATTCATGATAGCTCTTAATGCTAAACCTTATTGTCAAAATAGGAAAGAACCAAACTTAATTAATATTAGAATCTCCCAAGTTTCTGAAGCTATAAAGACAGTGGCATTGCCTATAACAATTACTGCCCATTTTAATTGACTTTAGGTGTCTGAAACGTAAACTGAGGTCCAAAATTCTTGGTTTAGCACACCATCTATTTCTACTAAACTCTATGAGAGTAGAGGATATATTGAATATTTTCTCCAATTTCTTGTCTAAATTTATTAGTGCTGCTTTGTTGATGTGGGTGAGGCACATCTACATTGCATTAAGGGTGCCCTTCCCTCAAAATCCTAAGTAGAATTATTAACTTAGGAATGGTTGTCCTTGTTACATGTAAGAACGGATCTCTGGTTTAGCTTTTCTAAGACATCTTGGCTCAGGTAGTAGCAATGCATTTACAAGCTTTTGCAGAGCATGTCCCATAAATGTCTTGAAACTCCTAACCTCTCAAACCTCCTTCCAAATCTTCATTCTCTCCATTTCTAAATTCTGATGAAGTAGTAGCTGAAGAAAGAAGAATGAGAGTGCTTGGAGATATTCCCAGTGAAGAACCTGAAAAATGTAGTTTCCTCCCCCATCTCCAATATAAATCTCACTTTTCCAAAAGAGAGTGGTGGAAAGTCCCCTAATCAATGCCAGATAGCAGAGAGCTCATCATAAAAGTCCCACTTGAAAACATGAAAAAGTTAATAATTAAGGACCGCCCTTCCTCTGCTCCCCCTACCCCCATCCTCTTTTGGAACAATGCCTGTTGTATTCTGAAACACCTTGCGAGCCTGCACATGGTGCTGCTGGCAAGGGTCGAAGCCATTTGTAGAAATATGTTTCCATCTCTCCCCTTGAGATTCCAAGGTACATGCTGGGTCCTATACTGTAGGTTATTTGGCTCCCTGGGTGATTCTCAGCACGCCTTGGCCTGTCCATACCTTTTGTGTAGCTGGCTGCAGGATTGGGCCCCAGAGGGCCAAGGGATTAGTCTATGGAACCTTTATATACTATTTAGATTCCACTAAAAAGTGCCTTGCAGTCACTTCTTTATTGGTTCTAATTCATGGCCTCATGTAAGATGAAAAATCATTATTCTAATATTAATGCTAATGGGGAAAATGAGGTAGAAAAAGACTAAGTCAAGCTCAAGTTAAAACAACCTCCAAATTTGGGGTCTGATGTTAGATTTGAATTTCCTCATTTCTGCAATAAAGGTGTTAGGATTAGATAATACTTCTGGTCCCTCATAAATACAATTTCATGAAATATTGATAAGTAGCTGAGAAGTACAATTTCTTTTGCCTTTGGAGAGGGTATATGATGTCAGAGACTGGAATTTCTTGTGGATGCTAACTGATTTCTTTGGTAAAAATAAATATTTCATTGATATGTAATGTTTTAAGCAAAAAGATAGTAATTCTTACTCTTTTTTCCCTGTCACTAAGGATTTTAACTATAGCCTTAATCACTTTTTCTAATTAGCAGCCATAGAGAGTCTTCCATGTAACCCCACATCTGAGCTATATTTCCAAACATGAGGTGAAAATATTTGATTTGGTACTAGAATTCTCTTACCAGATCACAGGTGTAATGGTATAAAGATGTACAGTTAGGACGCAGGTTGAATTCTGGGCTATCAGAGGTGATGGGAAGGAATGCCTTACCAAGACTGTGGAATTTTTGGTGTAAGAGGAGCTGAATTGCAAATCCCACCTCTGACAATGACTATCTATATGACCTTGATTTGGCATAAGACATTTCCCCTTTCTAAGATTTAGTTTCTGAGGAGGCAGAGAGGATGGGAGAAGGAGAGGACGGAAAATGATTACAAATAGAGTTCTGAGTAGGGAGGATATCCCTATCCGCTGCTGCTCCCCTTTAACTCCTACCTCAGTACATTAACTGAATCCTCTGTTCCTTTAAGATACAGCTCAATTACCATCTTCTCCAAGAAGTCTTTTCAGGTTTGACCCAAGTAGTTCCCTCTTTCCCAAACTGTCTTGTATTTAACTGCTTTGTTTATATTTCTATTGTATGCTGTATATATTTCTGTGATACTTATTTTCCTTGTGAGTAGGGGTTGTTTCATCCTTTGTACTTAGATCCCCATGTCTAGCAGAGTCCCAAGCACAGAATACACATTTAATAAATACTTGCTGATAGACTGATAGAATTCATTGAAACAGATCATAACTGTCTCTAAGTTTATCTTAGAATTGCTTAGGCCCAGAGAACTTAAGTAATTTGCTCATAATGACACAGTTGGTAAAAATATCACCATCCTTTCTTCCATGCGGTTTCTCAGAGAAAATAATAATGAATGTCTTCCCCCAGATTGTACCAAATTTGCCAGGAATTACTGTCCCATTCATATTGTCAAATAGTTTTCTTTTTATAGTGGTATTGTCATTTAGCATAGGAGCTCCAGAAAAGCCTGCCTCCTATAAATCAATCACCATCTTAGCCAGTGGGGCTTCCTGTAATTTTAGGTCCCTTGTTTATCATGATGGAATTTTATAGTAATTTCAGAAGGGCATGAGACAGAATCATCCTATGTAAAAAGGGTATCCTTGGGCAGGATGGAATCCACCCTGAGTAATGGGAAGAAAAGTATTAGAATTCTTTTCTATATTCTTTTGGTAGTAGAAGGTTTGCTTTAGGTTATCCCTCTACTGAGTGGATGTTTTGGGAATGGTTTCACATCAAGGTAGAGATGTCTGTTTGCAAATTATAGCCTTGAGACCTGAACTCTGTCAGCTGATGTGTTTGAAATAACTGGGTATATTTGTATCAAGTTTTGGTTGTTAACCATCGTTAGGTTTCCACACAATTTCACTTTAGGTAGACAAATAAAGGATAAAATAAGGGAGAAGTGCATCTGCAATTCCAATTCATACAGAATGCTGGGGACATGCTTAGCCTTTATCCTGTTCCTCATACCAATAATGTATAATTTTGTCCGTAACACTGAACAAATCACAGCATCCTTGGATTGCTGGGGACCCCCAACTTTATCTGGTCCAACCTGTTACTTGAAGAATGATGAATACCCTCTCTAAATTCCCAGCAGTTGGTCCTTTAGGTACTACTTGAAGACCTCTACAGGTCTTTTCTTCTTGAAGACTTCTAGAACCTTCTTCAGGGTCAGGCAAATCTGGGTTCAAGTCCCACCTGTGACATAGAGTAGTTATGTGACCCTGAGCAAGGTACATAACTTCTTAGTGTTTTAGGCATCTCTCTAAAAGTAATTCTCCTTGGGGGTTCTATATCACACACTGTAATGAAGCTAGCTAAGAGTCTTGAGACTTTTCTCATCTGAGATGCTTTCAGAGATATTGTCCCGAGAGGTCATATTCTTCCATAAACGATAAAATTCAATTTTGTATTTTGGAAAGCCATGAGTTCTTTCTTACTTCAGAAACACAGGGAGCATCTGAAATCTGGATTTCCAAGCTAGACTTCAGCAAAAGGAAAGGGACAAAATATCAGTCAGCTCATTGTTCTGCAGTCTTCCACACTTTTTATTTACACAATATAAAGATTACAATCTTATTTTTGCTGGGGTGAGAGGAAGGAAAAGGAGAGAGAAACAGCATAGATTATTATATTTACCTAAAGACCCTTGGCCAGTGACCTACATCACTTTCCTGTCCTGATGTCAGTAGTGTCCTAAATGCAAGGTTGGAAGGAACCATGGAGAACATCTCATTTAACCCCTTCATTTTGTAGATGAACAAACAGAGGCCTAGAAAAGTCAAGGGAGATGCCCAAGATGACACAGGTAGTAAGTAAGAAAGGTGGGATTTGAAGACAAGTTCTCTGAATCCAAATCAAGTTCTTTCCTCTGTCCCCCCAAACCTCTCAAGTAATATGGTCCTTGACTCTCTGTTCCTCTTGCTTGTTGGCTCAGACCTGAAATCAATTAATATTCACTTGTCCAGAAATCAAAGAGGGAAGACTGGAAGTAGTGGAGGATGATTATTGTTTGGCCAGGGCTGACCTCCAGGAGTTTGTGGAAGGGAAAGCAGATTGCCATCCAAAGAGGAAGGGCTTATTCATGATGAAATCCCAATCACAAAGAAGCACTGGAAATGTAGTTCTCTGAATGATTCATCTCTGGAAGTGGCAAAGCCAAAGGAAAGAAGGGGGTTGGAGGGAGGGAGATACCATATCTCCTATCCGGACCCTCCCTCTCACTTTAATATTTCCCACATGTCTAATTTAAAATGTGGTTGGTTTACTATTGTGCTTTTAATTGAATTTGGGTTTTGTTTGGCTTTTTTTCTTCTGAGTGTCTATGTGTATATAATATGATTAACAGCTTTATTCATTAAACAGCTCCTTTTTTGCAGAGATTCTACCAGATTACTGGGGCATCTGGGGCAAACTTCACCCCATGATGTAACCCTCTGTAGCAAAGGCATCTTAATGCAACAACTTTGCACTCCACTTAATATAACTGAAGGCACATGTACAATAAAAAGTATCTATCCTTCAACTAATCAAATCATTAAAATGTCAACTTACACAACACACACACACATACATACACACACACACACAGAGGCATGGCAAGGCTTGAACAGCTGGCCTGGGTTCAATTCCATTGGAATGTTGCTGAATCTCCCTGATTTATTAAGTCTGATTTTGTTTCCTAGCTGTGCCCCCTCCTAGTTCCTCGGCCCTCATGTATGCACATGGTCTCGGCAAGCATATAAATTGGCAGGTGGCCAGAAGCCACAGGACAAAGCCAGCTCCTGTCAAACTGTTTCCTCATTAGCTGCTTATGAACAATAAAGGCTGTAGGGTTTTCCCTCTACATTCAGTGAGCTTCAGAGGCCCAACTCATTTGTTTAAATCTAAGAGGAAAGAAAATTGTTCTTGTGTCATCCCTATCTTAGTGGTCGATCTCGTGAAAGGACTGGTTGCCTACACACACACACACACACACACACACACACACACACACACACGCTCATGACATGTAGTTTATTAGCCCTGCCTGATTACAACACTTACTTCCTGAAGCTAAGTAATCAGCCCCCTATTTCAGGAGGTGCACTATTGGACTTGCGCTACCTACAATCAGAGATTTTATATATATACACACACACACACACATCAATAGGCTCTCTATTGGTCTCTGTTCCATATTCCCAATGTCAGTAGACCTGCTATTAGTAAAAAGGTGAGAGGTGAAAAAGAATATGCAACAAGACAAAAATCTTACCCTCTTTTCAATAGAGAAATGATGAATGAGTTTTACATAATTGCTTTCTTGATTCTTCATTTTCTTTTTTTATTCTTTGTTGCAAACGATGTCTCATTGGGCAGAAGGATATATTCAGAGATGATGGTGATACAAAAACAAAAGATATTAATACAAATTTTTTTTGAAAATACTAAGTATCTTAAGAAGTAGTAACAGCATGGTCTGTGTTGGTAAGAAGAACTTTTAATCCTTAAATATTTTGTAACTATTCAAGGAATTTTAAAATTAATGTAAGACACAGCTATTATCACAGGTCTACTGAGAATGCAGAAACACAATTTACATAAGGCTTAGATTTGCGAAATGTTTTTCTCGTAACAATGCTTTGAAGTAGATAGTAAAAATACGATCATTCCTGTTTTACACAAGGAAACTGAGGCTCAGGTAAGGTAAATAATAATAGCTAACATTTATATATGGCTTCAAAGTTTGCAAAGTAATTTACAGATATCATTTGATCCAGTAGCAGTAAGCACCCTGACACATCCAGGATGGTCTGCTAGCACAGGTTCTTAGATCTGCTTTTCTAAAAGGAAAGCAACTTTTGAGGGGTCAACAATCTTCTTTAATCACATATACCAACAGAGAAAATGCAAGCAGAGAAATAAAGACCAACAGAAGGGCTTCTGTCTGACCACAAGCAATACATACATCTCAAGTGTACAGATCAACACACAGATCCAACTGTCTGACCGTTACATATATTCATAGTTACCAGAGAGAGAAACACCAACATCTGGATTTTTGAAGGGGGTGATGGAGGTGGGGGCTTCTTAACAAGTACCCAGAGTCTCATCTAGCACAAGAACCTTATTCCAAAGAGTAAGCTCCCAAAGTAAAAATCTGATCTCAGAGTATGTATACACTTTTCAGACCTGGAGGGCACAATCCTCCTGACCCAGTACCTCATTAGCAATTAAAAGGTGTGAGCCTTCCTACAAAACAAGCCTCCCCTAATCAAGCTTTCTTTAATGGGCCTTATTTGAGGCCTATTAATGGAATGGGAAGATCTTCACATTACAGATTCTTATGACTATTCTCTGAAATACTTATTTTACAGATAAGGAAACTGAGGCTGAGAGTTTAATTTACTTATTCTGGACCACATCGGTAGTTAGTGACTAAAGCAAAATTTAGTTAGGTCTTCCTGATGCCACAGTGCTACTGAGCTGCCTACATGAATTACTTACAGTTCCACAAGTAGTAAGTGCTAGAACTGGGACTTGAACTGAGCATTTCTGATTTTATGGGTAGATTTCTTTCACAGCAGTTACTGTTTCACTTTGTTTTACCATGTAGAAGAAATTCATTTGAGGTGTTCTTTTTGTCCTTCACGTCAAAAGTCTTAAATATATCAGTCAGCCTGATGGAACATTTCAACATGCTAATGCTGGTACATGGATGAAAAGAAAATAGTTGCATAAGCCACATTATTGATTTGTAGGCAGAGTACATGAGTTCAAATCTGCTGTTAACAATAGATCTGACTTTGGGCAAGTCATTTAATCTCCCTTGATCCACAGGCTTCTTAACTGTAAGGTAAAAGAAGTTGCTCTAGAAAGTCTTTGAAGTTCATTCTACCCTCGTGAGCTCTGAACCAATGAAATGAAAATCTTGCTTACTTCCATACTGCTTTGAAGCATTAGAAGACTTTAGTACTGTATCAGAGAGAAGCATTGTTTGCCCTGTGTAAAAACTGAGGTCTTCAGTAGGAAGAGGGGTAGAGACCATGATATAATTATTAGCATACAGAACTCCCTGGGGAGGGAATTTTCCCTGCCTCCACAGGTCAGCATCTTCTCTGAAACTTTTAGATTTAGAGAGATGCCTAAAACACTAAGAGGTTACGTACCTTGCTCAGGGTCACATAACTACTCTATGTCACAGGTGGGACTTGAACCCAGATTTGCCTGACCCTGAAGAAGGTTCTAGAAGTCTTCAAGAAGAAAAGACCTGTAGAAGTCTTCAAGTAGTACCTAAAGGACCAACTGCTGGGAATTTAGAGAGGGTATTCGTCATTCTTCAAGTAACAGGTTGGACTAGATAAAGTTGGGGGTCCCCAGCAATCCAAGGATGCTGTGATTCGTTCAGTGTTAGGGACAAAATTATACATTATTGGTATGAGGAACAGGATAAAGGCTAAGCATGTCCCCAGCATTCTGTATGAATTGGAATTGCAGATGCACTTCTCCCTTATTTTATCCTTTATTTGTCCACCTAAAATGAAATTCATTAAGCAAAGTATGAGAGAGAAAGCGATCCAAATGATAAGATCTCTGTCCTCAAAGAGTTAATGTCCATTTGGTTGGTGGGAGTTGGGGGGGGAGAGAATCTTCGTTAAGTACACAGACGAGCAGAAAAATGACATAAAAAACAATAATAGCTGGCATTATATAATGGGGAGATAGGTAGCTGTTATTAGTTTGATTTTACAGTTGAGGAAACTGAGGCAGACAACGTTGAAATGATTTGCCCAGAGTCTGAGGATGGATTGAAATTCAGGTCTTCTTGATTCCAGGACCAGTACTCAGCCCAGTATGCTACGTAGTTGCCTCATTCACACACACACACACACACACACACACACACACTCAGATATCTTGAAAATATGTATTATATATTTGTATAATATATTAACATGTATGATATATTAACCTAATGGCTAATCTTGACACATTATTCCTTAAAAATTAAATTTTCAAACAAAATTTTGAATGTCAACAGGTGGTAAATGTGTATGTATGTGTGTACACACACATATATGCTGCCATCCCAAATTTATGTATATCTGTATACACTCCATATACACACATATATGCATTCCTCTATGGTTTGGGTACATTACCTCGATACTTGGGGGTCTCTGCTTGATGAACTCCATGAATCTCAGATGGCTGCCTTCCTTTAGAATCTCTGTGTTCAAATCCCTGGCTACCTATAGGCTGGAACGCAAAGCTAAATGCTCAAAAGTCTGTTTTGATATATAAGTAAATAAGGTTTTCAATTTTGGTTAAGAAAGTACCTTGGGAAATGTTTTTGAATGCGCATTTAAGACATAAATATGGCTTTTGACACATTGATTACATTTGCTGCCTGTTGACATCCCAAATTTTGTTTGATAATTTAATTTTTAGGGAGTATTGTGACAAGATTAGCCTTTAGGTTCCCAGAGCAAAGGTAATTTCAGCAGTAGCAGAAGCTGTTTATATGTTGGGTTGTTTCTGCTTGGAAGATCATGTCCTGGCCAACCTCCCCACCTTCTGTCAGTCAGATATATTTCTGTAAATGCATAGGTGTACTTTATTCTGGAAAATGTTGCAAAGCATGTTCTCAGGTATTGAAATTGAAGCGTTTTGGAGGGAGAGGTTATAGATCATAGCGTAACCTGTGTTTAGACTTAGAAGGAGGAGGATTACAAGCAGGTTTCCGTAGCAGGAATGGGATGTTAAAAGAAGGTACAGAATGAGACCATGGTAGCAATGATATCTGGCATGGCCTGGTGTTAGTGTTCCCTGAAATCCAGTGGCAGGAAGTCAGATTTGACATGTTTGCACAATTGGGAGAAAGAACATAAATTTTAAGAGGATCATATAATTTAAATAACATTTGTTTGGGAGGGGATAAGGGTGCTCCCTGAACGTAGCATGTAAGATGATGGGTGAATGGAAGAGACCTTCAAGGGAAGGATGTCTAGACCAGGGATGGGGAACCTGCAACCTCGAGGGCACATGTGGTCCTCTAGGTCCTCAAGTGTGACTCTTTGACTGAATCCTAACTACAAATTTGTTATGTGCCCTTGAGGCCACCCGTGGCCTAGACTAAGACTTTGGCCTGAATTTGCCCTGCCGATTTCCTTTGAATATGAATAAGGAAGGGGATAGAAATGGATTTTGAGATTTTCTGTAGCAAGATGTTAAAAGAATAGGGCATTATTAGATCACTGTGGATTTCTCTCTGTCCTGATATGTCCCATGAAGGCAAAAATAGCAAGTTGGCTTTAAGAGATTGAGGAGTGTTAGCTGGGGTGGGAACCATAAAAGTCTAATTTTAAAAATAAGTCCCTCGGCTTTAAAAATGTGGTGTGAGCTCACTTTTAAAAGTTCACGCTGCCTATTCAATTTATTTATTTTATAAGGAGATGTGTTTCATGGATTTGTGGTGATGTGCCTTGAGGAATTAGAAAACACAACCATCATCAAATAATTATAATAATATTGATAATAATTGTAATCACGATGACAATGTTAATAATGGCGTCAGTTTGTATAGTGTTTTAAGGTTTGCTAAGTGCTTTACTATTATCTTATTTAATTTAATGCCTATTTTGGGGTGCTACATGATGCAGTGGGAAAAGCACCAGATTTGGAGTTTAGAGCGCTTCTTCTTGCTTCATATGCTCATAGACAAGCTATTTAACTTTTCTGAGTCTTAGTTTCCGTATCTGTATAATGGAGACTGTATTTGGGTTAGGAGACTTTAACAAGCAAATGCAAGTGAATGGCTTGGCAGCCTTTAAAGTGTCATGTATAAAAGTCACTATTATCTTTTTTTGATAGGATTCAGATATAAATGTACCTGGAACAAGTCACCATCTCGTTCCTTTATGTTCAGTGTTTTCATCAGAGGATCATAGATTTAAACCTAGAAGGGACTTTAGAGACAATTGAATCTTACTCTCTCACTTGATGGAGGAGAAAGTAGTCACATAGCTATACTTTGGTACTGGGGTGTGTGAGGGGTCCAGAAGTCACCTCTGATGTGATGGCTTACTGATCTTTTTCTGGGCTGCTCATCTGCCTGTGTCCACCCGATTCACCCAGCTCTGACCTGTGACTGAGAAGCTTTAGCATGGGCAGTAGCCACACAGGTAAAACCTATCAGTAGATGGGCTAAGCCAGGTTGGAGGTAAATGACAGGCCTCAAACCTATCAGTGAGTTAGGGAGATATCTATACAAAGCATGTGAAGACTTTCCACAGGGGAATGATAGATGAGAACAATGTGTTCCAACAGTCATGAAGATGACTACAGCAGACTCTGGAGTTGCTCAGAGCTCATTCAAGCAATGACCAAAGTCAACCTCTATATCTTGGGTCATTGCCAGACATCCTGACTTTCCTCTTGCCACTGGACTGTAGTGACTCTGGAAGAGGGAGTGAGACTGAGGATGTTGTGGGACTCTGCCTCACTTAAATCAAGATATCACCTGTGATGCCACTGTTCCTCTCTGAAAATAAAGGACAAACACCAAAAACACTGTAGTACCATAGATGATTGTATTGCTGTCACATTTTTATTAAGTATCTGAATGATTTTTCTTGGGTAAATCACTTAATCTCCCAGAGCCTCATTTTCTCCATTTGTAAAATAAGGCTGGACTAGAGTGATCTCCATGGTTTGCTCTAGCTTTGCATTCTATATGATATAGGTATTTGTAATGTAGCCGTAAGATAGTGTCTTCCCTCTTGCAGCTTAAAATCTATTTGGAGCGGTGGGATGTTTGCCTAAGAAGATTAACACGTAGTGGTTAGCGAATATAAACTGGCAAGGCAATGGTACAGACAGCAGATGCTTTAATTTAAAAACTAAGAGCAGCCCTCCTGGAAATCTTCTGCATGGCCCAGTCTCTCATTTCTCACTGTTATTTCTTTTTCATCTTGTCTGTGTTGTTAAATCTCATTTGAACATACTTTTTAGTGAGTATTTGTAGGTATGTAGAGAATTATCCAAATATGAATCTTTTTGATACCTGAAGTAATGTCTCTGAAAAACATACTTATCAACATATAAAAAAATGTGTCAGGCAGCTTGGTGGCGCAGTGGATAGAGTGCTGGGTCTGGAGTTAGAGTGACCCCAGTTTGAATCTATAGACCTCAGATACTTACTAGCTGTGTGACCCTGGGCAATCCGCTTGAAACTGTTTGCTTCAGTTACCCCATCTGTAAAATGAATTGGAGAAGGAAATGGTAAAACACTCCAGTATCTCTGCCAAGAAAACCCCAAATGGTATCATAAAGAATTGGATATGATTGAAAAACGATTGATCAACAGTAACAAATATTGTAGAAATGGTGGACATTGTGCCAGGACCTCTCAGTTTCCTCCATCTTCCATTTAGAAATATTATGAGGGGGCAAAACAAACCTGCTTTATTAATTTGCTATTAATTTATGTTATATATTAAATTAAGAAATTAATAATGATTAATAATAAATGAATTAATAAATTAATATATTAAATTATATTAATTTAATATATTAATTTGCTGCCACTTCTTTTCAAAGTAAAGGAGCAGATGATGGTCTTTGCTACATATAGGATCTGTGATTTCTTGGGTGAGGGGAAATGTTCCCATCTGTTAATGAGGCAGGACAGCAGTTTCTAAGCTGTTTCAGATAGAGTCATTATAGTTGGTTCATGTTAACATCCCAAGTTTTTTTGTTAACTGAAACTATAAAAAGGTAACATGAGATTGCCAAAATCCAATTCATTTATCCAATGATAAATGATAGTTCCTGCCTTTGGCTTTTCCCCTTCTTTTCTTTCCATGTTAATTTTCCCGTTTATGCCTGTGAAATTACAGGGCTCTCCAAGCAGAGACTGATCAATCCTCCTTTAAGGGCTGCCAGCCTGTGGGTTTTCTTTTGAGGTTACTAACAGGATCACACATTTTGGTGACTCTTGGACTTACTCACTAAGCAGACAATGGTCTAGACTATCCACATATTGACACTTATATGTGCACAGCTACTCATGATTTGAAGAAATAATGTGTCTGGATTTCCCCCAAATTTCCTTTTAAATTTCACTTTCTTATTAAATGATCCTTCCATTCCCTCATACAGAATAATAGGAGGTTCTTGGGCAATGGGAGAGGTACTGTTCCCAAAGAACTATTTGGGAGTATATGGGAAAATTGAAGCTTGTGTTCCTAACTACCCTGCCATCCACCCCTGGCCTATCTTCTTGTTTTTTTTTTTTTTTTTTTTTTTTTAAGGGTCTTGTAATGAATTTTGAGTTATTCCTCTATTGCCCGCATTTTTACTTGGTTTCTATAATAACCCAGAGAATTTTTGAGTTGAAAGGGATTTCCTTTTGTCCAAGCAATACCAGAACAGGAATCATCTTTATATCCTAGCCAGCAAATGGTCATCCAGCTTTTGCTTGAAAAGTTCCTGGGAATGAGGGTGGGGTGGAAGAAGTCATTCCATTTTTGGATAGCTCTTCACTTTTGGTTAGGAAGCGTTTCCTCAAAATTAGTTGCTCTCTGCCATTAGCTTATTTGGAAGTTATGGGGACTCTACAGCTGGGAGTGATCTAATCCTGACAGCAGAAAACAATTGTTATGTGCAGAAGTAACCTGATAGCCTGTTTTAATCAGTTTATTTCCTTGCTATTTTAGTGTTCTGTTTGGCACTGGGCTTAGGATTGTATATGAGAGTATGAAAGCAGCTTTAGTAAAGTGAGAAAATAGCTGGATTTTGAGTTGAGAGACCTGGGTTCACCGGTTGTTGTAAAGCTCAAATGAGAATTTATGATTAATAAAGTGCTTTGCAAATCATTAAGCATATTTGCCAATTAAAGCTCTGTAAGTTATGAATTGCACAACACTTTTTACATAGCAACTATTATGTAGTAAGTGAGTGAATTGTGACTTCTCTTACAGATGTGGAAGGTGCAGCTTGATCCCTATGTCTTAGAGCTAAGATCTCAGTAGAACTGGAACTTGAACCCACACCATTTAATGCCAGCCTAGGACTCTTTAATTTTAATATCTTTGCCCTTTTTGGTGCCATTTCGTCCATGCCACCTGTAACAGTAAGCGCCTCAACATACACGGGGGGCTTGCTATCACAGATTCTTAGATCTGCATTCATTAAAGGAAAGGCAACTTTTGAAGGGTCAGTGATCATTTAATCAAACACATGTACCATTCCTTTAACCAAGCACATATATCAAATAGTTCAGGGGAAAAACTCAGCACCCTGAATTTCAAAGAAAATATAGAAAAATAAAAAAGTCAACTGATACGGCTTCCCCTGTCTTACCCTAATTCAACAGACAACTCTCTGACCAGAGAAGGAAGCACAACATCTGGGTTCCCAAAGGTGGGGGTGAGGGAGGAAGGGGGCTCCTTAAAGTGTCTTCCCAGAGTCCTCAAAACAACTCCCCTAATCAAGCTTCCCACAATGGGCAGGCCCATCAATGGGTGAGAAAGATCCTCCCTAATCATATTATTCAATCAGAGGTACTTTCAGTAAAACCAAAACAGCAAAAGATTCTAATTTGATTGCCATCACTCCATCTATAGTGCCACCAAAAGTCCATGAACAACTCTGTTTGCCTCAGGCTCCACATCTATAAAATAGCAATAAAGATTTCATTGTTTTTCTATCATTTTTCAGTCATGTCTAACTCTTTGTGACACCATTTGGGGTTTTCTTGGCGAAGATACTGGAGTGGTTTCCTATTTCCTTCTTCAGCTCATTTTACAGATGAGGAAACTGAGGAAACTGAGGTTTAAGTGACTTGCCCAGTATCACACAACTACTAAATGTCTGAGGCCAGATTCGAACTCAGGAAGAAGAATCTTCCTTATTTCAGGCCCAGCACTCTATCCACTGTTCCACTTAGCTGCCCATTCCTGGCACACTGGAAACACCATGCAAATGATGATGATAAAGATGCAGAGAATGATGAAGAAAAATTTATTTAGAAACAAAGCATAGGCTTAGTAATTGAGTTATCTAGTTCTTGTTCTTAGCAGATTATTTAACAGTCAGAATTTACTCCAAGGATAAGGAAGGAAGAAAGAAAAGCTGCATGTGTATCGAACTATTCATAATAGCACTTTTATGTAGAGGGAAAAAATTGAAAGTATACTAGGCCTTCATTAATTAGGGAATGACTGAACTATTGTGTGGCATAAACATCATGGCATATTATTATGCATTGGAAAGAACAAATGACAAATTCAGAGAAACTTGATAAGACTTGTAGGAACTGATGCGGAATGAAATAAGCGGTGCTAGGGGCACTATACATGTGACAACACTAGTAGAAACTTGTAACAATATTAAGAGGCACATTTCTTAGAGGAGAAAGATAGGCAGAAAAAGAAATATCACAATTTGAGAGATTTTGAGGACTGTTAAATAAACTTTTAGAGAAAATTTCAGACTGTATGTCTATCTTTATATTCAAATACCCATTCAAGTATTTCTGCCTTTGAATATGTAGGTATGTAAAAGGATGTTATCTTTTATTGCTTGATTTTATTCGTCAAGCATGTGACTACGGAAAAGAACACAAGGCTAAGAAAAGTCCAGAGACCAGGGTTCTAGTCTAATCTCTACCATTAATGATCTGGAGGAGTCATTTAACCTCTCTCTATCAGTCTCTTCATGTGTAAAATGAGGGAGGATAGGCTGGGTATCGTCTAAATCCTGTGATCACTGTAGTTAAAGACAATTTAATTGCCCATGTGTCAATAATTAAGCATGTGCAGTGCAATTTGGATGAGGCCAATCACAGCAGTTGGTGAGGAACTCTCAAGCCCAGATTATAAAAGATCAGTAACCCACCTCTTAGCCTTTGTCACTTGTTTGGTTGAACTGCTGAGATGGTCAGTGAGTTACTTATTCATAAACCGAAGAACAAAATGCCAAGAATCTTTAACAGCCTGTTCTTTGGAGGACTTGGATTGACATTGTTCATAATTTCTTTGTATGCACTTGTCCCATATCTGAACTTGAAGATTCCACAGTACTTTCATTTGTATCATTTAGATAGCTAGTATGACATATACACTTAGATTAATAGTTATTTGTTAGGAACTAAAGAGATGACTTTTATTTATTTCTTTTCACGTTAAACATATTTTCACATTAGTCATGTTATGAAAGAAGAATCAGAGCAAAAGGTAAAAAAATGTAAGAAAGAAAAAAAAAATGAAAATAGTATGCTTTGATCTGCATTCAGACTCCATAGTTCTTTCTGTGGTTTTGGATTAGCATTTTTCCATCATGAATTTTTTTGGAATTGTCTTGAATCGTTGTATTGCTGAGAAGAGCTAAATTTATTTTAGCTGATCATTGCACAGTGTTGCTGTTACTGTGCACTATGTTTCCCTGGTTCTGCTCACTTCCCTCAGAATCAGTTTCATGTTAAATCTTTCCAGGTTTTTTTGAAATCTACCTCCTCAGCATTTCTTATGGAGCAATAATATTCCATTACATTCATATATCACAATTGTTCAGCCATACCTCACTTGATGGGCATCCTCTCAATTTTCAATTCTTTGCCACCACAAAAGGAGTTGCTATAAATGTTTTTGTACATGTGGGTCCTTTTCCCTTTTTTTTATGATCTCTTTGGGATACAGACCTGACAATGATATTGCTGGATCAGAGGGTATACAAATCTTTATAGCCCTTTTGGGCATAGTTCCAAATTGCTCTCCAGAATGGTTGAATCAATTCACAATTCCACCAACAATGCATTAGTGTTCCATTTTCTACAACATTTATCATTTTCCTTTCCTGTCATATTAGCCAATCTGATACGTATGAGGTGTTACCTTAAAATTATTTTACTTTGAGTTTCTCTAGTCAATCAAAAAATCAATTTAGAATAGTTTTTCATATGACTGTAGACAGCTTTGATTTCTTCATCTGAAAACTGCCTGTTCATATCCTTTGACCATTTATCAGTTGGGGAATGACTTGTATTCTTATCTGTAGATTCAAAAATGAGGCTTTTATCAGAAACATTGACTGTAAAAAATTGTTTCCCAGCTTCCTGCTTTCCTTCTAATCCTGGTTGCATTGATTTTGTTTATGCAAAATGTTTTAGTTTAATGTAGTTAAAATTATCCATTTTACATTTCATAATCTCTATCTTCAAGAGATGGTTTTTAACTGAACACGTTTTCAAACATTCCTAAGATTCAATAGTCTAGTCACAACTGATGCCCAGGTATAATAAGATTGGATTTTGAGAAGGAAGCTCTGTTTTATGCAGTTTGTGGGAACTGAGATCAGTACTTTGGTTAAACTATTAAAATTAAGTTAACTATTTTGTAACACACTACATATGGTTCAGCCTAGGCTGAAGGAAATTCATAATCTCAATATTTTCTTTTTGAATTAAGTCCCCAAGCAG
The DNA here is from genome assembly GCA_023548195.1 of Bettongia penicillata ogilbyi. Lineage (NCBI taxonomy): Eukaryota > Metazoa > Chordata > Mammalia > Diprotodontia > Potoroidae > Bettongia > Bettongia penicillata. The sequence goes on from JAJHZJ010000300.1 coordinate 3,711,121, forward strand.
GAGTTTTGTGTTTTGTGAAAGGGTAGCTAGGCTAACAGTATCCAGGAGTGCAATTGATGGACCTACCATTCAAAGAACAATGGATCAAGTCACTGTGTTTTAATCAATTTATCTTATTAGGTGAGAGTTAGCATGGCATGATGGGCACAGTGCAGAATTTAGAGTCAGGAAGACATGGGCACACTTTAAGCTTTTCATGCTTACTAGATGTGGGACCACTGGGTGAATGACTTAAACTCTATGAACTTCTGCCAGTTCTCAGATAGTCATAAGTTAGATAAGATTGCCGTACTGAATTGGGAGTTCACCTACATGATCACAGGCCCATCACTTATTTATGTCTTACATAGATAATAGTTTTGCATTTTTTCCCTTTTGGACCAGACATAATTTTATCAGTATAGGGAACTCCCTATGAGAATGAGCCCTCTACCAATGGAGCTCATCCCCTGCTCTGCAAATTATATAGTATATCTGTTAGAATTGTCTGAGGCAATGAGAGAGTAAGTAATTTGTTCAAGGCCCATGCATACACATCCTGAATTATTGGTGGTCTTAGAGATTGAGCAGAGGATGAACTACATTGGTCACACATCTAGGAAGCATCCAAGCCCAGCACTTTTTATCATTGTATTCGTTAGAGAATGACCTTCAGGGTTTCCAGTATCCTGTAAAGTTGACCATTTGGGCTTATCTAAGAGAAGCAAGAATGTTGAATCATACATACTATGAACAGCTCTTACTTTTAAAATAATTTCATTATTTTATTGAATGGCTCCTTCTCTCCCTACCGAGCAAATGGGACACTTAAGTTTGCCTTTACTTCCTGAATTTTGGAGACCTCCTCTGATTTCATGGGTACTTAAAACTCACGTGGTGATAAATTTTGCTTTCTCTGTTTTGAATCTGTTCTAGTTCATAATGGACAAGACTGAAACTGACTAGATCTCCTGTTTGTTTTATCTGTTCAGGCATGTAGTGATAATTATTTTGCTCTGAAGTGCATGATGTAACACATGAGGCCAGTGGGGGGTCAGTGGGAGGCACATAGCATGGTAATTACTGGCAACTTTTGATTACTTTGTGCTCAGAAGGATTGAGAGATATTGCATAAAGGTGTAAATAGATAATTTCCTTTTAGCCTCTGTTAGCAGTGCAAGCCAAAGGGATCTCTACTCATTTAGCATCATTCAGGTTCACCTTACAGCAGCCTTGACAATCTAATGCAGGACTGCTCATCAAATACAAAGCATACAGTCCATTCTCCATCATTTAGAGTCTTTGGTAGAAGATTGATGCAAATTCTTTTCATGACCTAGCACAAAGCCATCCACATAGTAGCCATGTAGTAAGTATTGAATGAATGAATGAATGGTGAATTTTCTATGCCCCTTGTTTTCTTTCCAGCCATTTTCCTGTACTCTTTGCTCTTCTCCAGTTCATTAACACTTTATCTGAAGAGTGGTCAGGGAAAGTAGGTGAAACTTAAGTCATCCAATTTTCCTGAATGATTAGCAGCTTTAATAAAAGCAATGATGAGAGAGGTAGCTCTAACTATTAGGTGAAATATAACCAGAACCTTCAATAGTAAAAAGGTGTTTATTGAAAACACTGGGAATTCCTTCATAGGAGATAAATGGATAAAATATTTCTTAAATACTTACGTGCCAGGCACAGGGCTCAGTGCTGGGATTTACATACCAGCAAGCCAAGACAACCCCTGCCTTCAAGGAGGGCAATGAGATCTCCTCAAGGAGATTCCTTTCATATGGGGTAAGATAACACACAAAAAGGAAACATAGACCAAGGTGGTGGTGGTAGCATGGCATGGAGTCACATGGCTAGGAAGTCTCAGAGGCAGGATTTGAATCCAGTTCTCCTCAACTCCAAGTGTGGTGCTCCTTGAAGTGGGGTACACCTTGCTGCCACTTCTTTGTTGTGAGAGGTAAAAACTGCAAGTAAAGGATAGGTAGCAACTGGTTATTTTTCTTCTCTCGAGAGATGACAGAATCCCCAACATGTCTTATTAACTATGCCTTCCAGGGGTCGTGTGAGGCAGAATGAATAATATTTGAAGATGTTTCAGAATCCTCAGATGAAACATACCCAGTGCTGTTATTTATTATTAAAATAGTGGGGGCTCCTGGGAAAGTTGTATCCTAGGAGTTAATGAATTCAGCTTGAGGAACTACAGGCTCTTGGCTTTACCTCAGGCCCTTAACCTAGATAGTTATTACTCTGAGGAAATGCCATTCCCACCAGGATATTACTATTATAAACTAGGAACATGTTTTTAAAATACAGAAGAAAAAAATTCACCATTTTAGGTGGTGAAAAGGTAAAAGCTGGTCTGTTACCATGGATTCAGTGTTTTACATGGTTCCAAGTCTGATTCTTTTCTTGGACCATCGACCTTAACAATCTAAGGGGAATGTGTGCCCAGAGACTCAGTTTAGGGAGGAAACCACATTTCATTTATTGAAAGAGTGGGCTGTGAGGCCAGGGGGTTCTTAGAATCATAACCCTTCAAACTGAGAAGGACCTCAGAGATAATATTCTAGTCCAACCTTTTCGTTTTATAGATCAGAAATCTTTGACCCAGAGAGCTGAAGTACTCTGGATCATAGGCTTATGGATTTTGTGCAGGAAGGAACCTTAGGGGTCATCTAATTAGTCGATCAACAAGCGTTTATTAAGTATTTACTAAGCACCTAGTGCTGGAGATACAAAGAAAAAGAAACATCCCTGCCCTCAAGGAGCTCACAATCTGTTTGGGGAGCCAACATGCAGAAAATTAGACCTCTCAATGGAAGTTAGTCTCAGAGGGAAGGCATCTAGTCCAACTCCTTTTTCCTTTTACCAATTAGGAAACAGACCCAGCAAAGTGAAATAACTGTAAGCCTAGGATCATGAGTTTCGATCATGGATAAAAGAAACATTTGCGGTCATCTAGGTCAAACCCCTCATTTTATAGATGAGAAAACTGGCTAGCAGGCTGATTGACTCAAAAGGTGTCACCGAGAGTAAATGTCAGATGAGGCTGACTTTGCACCCAGGTCAATTTGCCTTCAGTTCAGTGTTCTTTGCAATTCACTGGCATCGTGTCCTTGATTTTGCCATATTGTTATCTTGGGCAAGTTATCCAGTATCTCCATATCTGTTTCCTCCTCCCTAAAATAGAGATAATAATGCTGACCTATTTCTGCAGGCTATAGGGAAGAGTAATTAATGAAGGATTGTGAAAGCATTTTGAAAGCATAAAGTGTTCTAGAAACATTAAGTACAGTAACCCTTTGGAAGGTAGTTGTTGGGTCTAAACTTTCTAGTAGGTTTATTATAATGATTATTTCCTGTATTGTTATCTTTGCTAAGTAAATGTGTTGCCCACTGTTCAATGATTATGTAATAAAATACCCCACTGTAATGGATATGCTCCAAGGGGAACAGTTAAATTGGATGTAGGAACCATAACTTTAAATTGCCAGACAGCTGTGCAATTAAAATCTCACCTTTCCTGTTTTTCCTTAGTCTTGTTTAATTTTGGTATCCTTCCTTTTTTAATTCTCTGTCTCTCCCCTCCCCAGATGATGGACCTGCTTTACATTAACATTAGCCAGTTGGGCATGGCCAGAAAAAAAGAAAAAAACCCCAGGAATTTGGAAGAATAAGCAGAAATTTAGAACTTCCTGGAATAGTCTAAACCCGGTAACTAGATAGTTCTCTCTGTGTTGTAGAATAAGATACCATTTAAACTTTCCTGGGTAATACTTTATATTACTTTATATCTTACTTGAACCTCACAATAATCCTGTAAGGGAGGCTGATGTCTGTTGTGTTATTTCCATTTTTTAGATATGGAAAACTGAGATTCAGAAAGATTATGGTTTGCCAGGTTCACACTGGTTAATAAGTGATAGAGATGAGACTCCAACCTAGAGCCTTTTTACCACCGATTCAACATTACTTTCCAAACTGCCAAATTTCATTTACCTATTATATGATCCAGTCTTGATTGAACTTTGGTGTTTGATATTGGGACTGAAATCCATTATTTATAGGAAAAAACAAGGAAACAAGAGTTTAGTACCCACTCTGTGTCAGGCACTGAGCTAAGTGCTCTACATTTTACATTGGAGGAAACTGAGGCAGGCAGTGGTTAAGTGACTGAGTTAAGTTACCCAGGGTGTCTGAAGATGTGTTTGAACTCCAATCTTCTGGATGCCCCAGCAACTGGTCTGTTCACCCTCTCTTTCTACTTAGTTGCCTCAAATTCAACCAGATAAAGCCTCAGTCTCCATGTCTTATCATATCAATAAGTTTATATTCTGTGTGAATTTGGATAGAGGACCCAAAAAAACATTAATGTCAGTTACCTTTCTTTACTTTGGGACAACTCTTCCTTATTGTCCCCTTCTTCGTGTCTTGGGGAGAATAAAATTTCCCACCATACATTGGCATATATATGTACCTATTACATCTTCCATAGAGAAACTGCTCAATCAACTGGGGACTTTCCTTGCCTTTTATTACTGTCTCAGGAATACAAATATAACAACAGGCTCTCCAACTGGTTTCTCATTCTCTGTTAATGGTTGGTCCATCTCCCTTTCCAGTCATAGATGTTTTTATTTTGGGAAGTTATTGAAAGTGGCAACTGAGGTTTCAACACATAAGTTTATAACTACGTATTGTACATACACACATACTTGTGTGTATGTATAATAATCACTAACCTTTATATAACATTTTAAGATTTGCAAAGCACTTCTTATGTTTTTTTTTCATTTGTCCTCACACAATCCTTTGAATTAGCTTCTGTTACTATGCCCATTTGACAGGTGAGTAAATTAAGTGGAGAGGTTAAGTGACTTAGCCAGGGTCACATAGCTAGCAAGTGCCTGAGAGAAGACTTGAATCGGTCTTCCTGACTTCAAGTCCAACACTTTTTATCTACTGTGCCACATACCTTATATATGTATGTATGTACGTATATATGTATGCATACATGTATGTATGTGTTGGGCAGCTAGGTGGTACAGTGCCTGGGCCTAGAGTCAGTTCAAATCTAACCTTAGACACCTAGCTGTGTGACCCTGGGCAAGTCACCAAACTCTGTTTACCTCCATTTCCTCCTCTGTAAAATGAGCTGGAGAAGGAAATGGAAAATCACTCCAGTATCTCTGCCAAGAAAACCCCAAAAGGGGTCTGAAATGATTCATTAACAACATATATGTGTGCATCTGTATGTATCTATCTAGTCATTTGTATATGTGAACACTTAAATTTCAAAATATTTTAAAGAAGTATCTTGTCAGTAGAAGGCTGCTCAGAAAGTACTTGTATATTATATTATTACTTGAAAGAACTCTTTTCCTCTCACCCCCCTTTTTCTGCTGCCTTTTTGTACTGATAATTATCAGAGTAAGAAAAGAAACATCATTCTAAATGTATGTTTCAATCAGCTTGGTTGCAAAATGTCTATTTTTAAAATATGATTTTAAGAGCATTTAAGTAAAATATGAAATTCTTTTTTTTTAAATCAAATCCTTATTTTTAATTTTCAGTCAATTTTAACTCTCTCCCCAAGTCCCTGCCAGTTTTAATTAATCACACTTGTCACTTCCCCAAACTCTGTTGCTGCGGAAGAAAAGACATCCATCTTCATAGTTATAATTCTATTTAAGAAAAGCATTGGCCACTCCACGTCCTGAGTTATGCCTGAGTGAAATGTGTGTGAGTGTGCGTGTATATGTGTGTGTGTGAGTGTGGTGCATGCACGCATGCGCGTGTGCTGTCCCTGTGGGCCCCAGGAGAGTGATATCAGGATTACTATGACCTGAAGATGCACTCAGGATTTTAAAACACTTCTGGTAGGTGAGAGGAGGAAACATTTGCAGCATGGTATTATCAGTTCCATTACCACCCAGGTGTCAAGGAAATGAAGCTTTTCTATTACAAGATGACAGTAAATCACGTGAAGGATATGACAGCCTCATTAACATGAGCAACGGTATCATAATTTATGTATAAATAACTTTTCTATGTCAAACCTTAGTATCGTTCAGTCTTCCAGGGTAGCTTCATTTTTATTTGAAATAATACTAACAATATTGCCATAATACAGTTTTGTTAAAATAAAGACACTGAAGGCAATGGAAGCAACAATGTCATTGCGGGTTCAAACTGGTTCGGACATGCCCACAGCATCTTTAGTTTCTTTTCTGAATTATTTTTAGTTCAGTCTTGAAAATTTCAGACTCCTTATACTCCCTTAACTAATGCAGTTCCTTCCACACTTTAGCAGATAGCCTTTAAGAGTGAGCTTCTCCCTTCTACCGAGTCATCACTTGATGTGCAAGCCTTTGATGATCAGGCCCTCTGAACTTGTCTAGCCTGGTCCTCAAATAATAGACATATATTCCATCACAGAGTTTACCATCTAAGTCTTTCAAGATTGGTAGAACCCATCAACACATGCCTTCTGCTAGCAGAGGCTTGGAAAACCCAGGATCACCTCTAGAAGCGTGAGCTGGGGCCAGCTTCAACTGGCTCATCAGAGCCACTTGTTAGATTTCCAGTGTAGTTACTCATTGGAAATTGGCAAATTCTACAAATCAGGCTTTGATTTGTTGTTTTGTTGATTGTTTAGATTTAAGAAAGTGATGGAGAAAATATCAATAACGTAGGTTAGACTTAAAAGTTTGTCTTGGATCCATCCCTCCCATCATACCCTGCCTCCAGGTCTTCAAAAAAGCACTGCATTAAGAATCAGAGCCCTTAAGAATCACATCCTAGGTTTGCTACTTTCTGAATGTTTGGTCTTGAGCAGGTCATTTTGTCTCTCTAGAGCTCAGTTTCCTCTTCTCTGAAGTGAGGGAGGGACTCAAATTTGATGTCTTTTATGATCCATACCCCTCTCAATCTATAATCATTGAGACAGCTGAGGAAAACTTTATTTAAAAAAAGTAACAAGCATTTATATTCTTTGCCAACATCCCCCCAATTAAGAAATAAAAATAAAGTCCTTGTAACAAATATGTATTGTCATGTAGAACACATTCCCACATTTCCAGTTAAATGTTAGAAGAATTATTTTTAATTAATACAAAGTTAAGCATTAATAATTAATACAAAATACCAAATTTTAGTTAATACCAAATTGAGCACCTAAAGTCCCGTGTTAAATATAAGGCATTGTTTGGTCAATTTATAAAAAAAAGTACGAGAAGAGAGAGATGTAAGAGGCTAAGATATCATATACAAGAGTGATTTGCAAAGGAGAAGCTGCAAAGTCACTGTGATTGTTTTATCTGCCCTCTATCTGATTTACTGTCTCCTTTATTAAGTTACTTTTCCTCTTTTTTTGTATGCTTCCCATTTTTCTGTCAGCAAAGCAGGTTAAGCTGTGCTCAGCCTAATTGAGGCTGTTGTGTAAATTGTCAAAAATCAATTCAAAGAGCAAACAAACTGAGCAGCTGCTAACTATTACTCATCATTACCAGTTACCACTATGGCACCTCCATCCATGCCTGTTCACCTCTTTCTCGCCTCATTAAAACATCTACTGAGAATACTTTTATTCTAAAGCAGGGAGTTCACTTTTTTTGTGGCATGGAATCCTTTGGCAGTCTGAGAATACCTATGGACTTTTCCTCAGAGTAATGTTTTTAAATGCATCAAATAAAAAGCATAGAAGTACAGAGGAAATTGACTACACTGAAAATAGTTCTTAAAACATTTTTTAAAAAATCAAATTCATGGGCCCTCAGTTAAGAATCCCTACTGTACCGTCACCTATGGTCTAATAGAGAATTGGGATCTAGCTGGGTCTCAGAGAGTGTTACCAGTAGGTACTGCGAATGTCCATTGACTTGTTTTATGCTGTAATAGGTGAGCCACTTGGTACCCACTACCAGTAGTTCTTGTTAACAGTGACTCATAAGAGTCCAGCAGATTAGACACTTGAAAGCCAAGACTATTTGTCAGGAAAGTTTAAGGGCTTGGATTCTCATCTTCTTCTAGGCAGGCTATTGCCACCAGGAGCAGTTCAGCCTAGATCCTTAGGGATAATTTGGAACCTTTCAAAGAGATTGCACACCACCCAGTCCACTCACAGTTCTCACAGGTTAACCACAAGAATCAATCCAGACTCATCTACGGCAGCTCCAAAATAGTAAAGATCTGTTGGCTTCATTAGTTTTTCTTTATGTTCACAGGCAGGGAGGAGATGTTAAAGACTTCTAAAGTCTTGTAGAAAGAGAAGACAAAGATTCTTTGGAACCTCGGTCCTTCATCTATAAAAAGAGGATGTTGGACCAGGTGGTCTGTAAGGCCCCTTTCAGCTATTTATCTTGGGTCCTAGTAGGCCTGTTTGTAGGACTTAGAGCTACTTTGATAGTGGGCCATCTCATTTGCTCACACCCACTGCCCCTTTTCTCCCTCCTATTCAGTGATGACAATTACTGACATTTCTATAGGACTTTAACAGTCCTTTACACAATACTTTATATTGGTTCCCCCTTTTGAGATAACAATAACCATATGCGGTGTAAGTACTATATGATCATCATTTTACAGAAGAGGACATTGACACTATATGGTTAAATGACTTCATAGGAACTTTGATTCATCTAGTTGAACTCCCTCATTTTACATATGAAAAAACTTCAATAAGCATTTTTTTAAGAACCTACTATATTTCTGGCACTATGCTAGTTAATGCAGATAAAAAGAGAAAAACTGTTCCTGCAGTCAAGGAGTTTACTGATTACAGGAGTTCTCGTTTATTAAAAATAATATCCAAACTCTGACTTTTTTTCTGGGAAGACATTTTTCTGAAGATTGAACTTGGCTCTTGGAAAGTGATTATTAAATGCTTCCCGATGGTTGTGATGTAAACTGACAGATGATTCACTTGTTAGGTGGCAGGATACAGTCTAGCTGAACAGACCCTTTAAAATTTGCCTGTTCTTTGGATGCCGAAATCACATTTTGTAGGGTATTCACATGGAGGTGATGGATTTAAAAGATCTGGATTCTAGTCTCTTCTCTGACAGTAATTAGCTCATGAGTTTGGGTAAATCCCTTACCTTTGAACTGTAGTTTCCCTGTCTGTAATCAGTTAATCAAGAAACATTTATTAAGTTCCTACTAGATGCCAGATGCTGTGCTAAACTCTGGACATGGAGAGGTAGAAATGAAATCTCTCTCTTCTTCTTTTGCTCTCTTTCTCCCTCTACTCCCACTTTCCCTTTCCCTCCTCATCTCCCTCTCCTTCTCTCTCTTGCTCTCCCTCTTCTTTTCCCTTTCTCTTTCCTACCTAGTTTCATTTTCATTTTTGTAAGAAACTTCTGCTCCATAGTCTGTAATTTACAATCTTATAGAGTTCCTGGGACTTGAGAGGTTAAGTGACTGGCCCTGTGGTGACAGCTAGGAAGTGTCAGAATCAGAACTTGAACTCAGATCTTCCTGACTCCAAGGCCAGTTCTCTGTGTTACATATCTTCTCGTCAGTCAAGACTTTAAGTTATTGAGTAAATTTGCTGGTCATAAAAGATATTAAAGAGATCCAAATGAGGCCTCTCAAGTGCTGGCAAAGGATAAAATGCCATACTGTTTGCCTTTTGATTGGATCCTTCTAGTTGTGCGTTATGGTTTATATAGGACTATAGAAAAGAAAAAGATGCCAATTCCAGTATCTGTTTCACCTTTGTCCCGAGTATCCTGGTGCAGCTGTTAGCCGACACTTAGTTGCAGTGAAACTTCCATCCTTTATCAGCCCCACAGCCTCATCCTCTTTACTCTGATGGCCTTGAAATATATGTTTTTTCTAGAAACTTCTCAGTTCTGCTTTTCATCTGGAGCATTAGCTTAAAAAAAGCCAGTTAGCATGCCTGGCCCTGCTTTTTCTGAAGCATGTGTTATACAGGAATGCCCTAAGGAAGAATGAATTTAATGTAACTGATCACTTAAGGTTTTTCAAGAGACACTGAATAAGTTTAAAGCATTAATATTATTGTTTTTACTACTCCTCTAATAATAATGATAAATTAATTGAGTGACTTTTGTGTGGGAGATAGGGTGCTAATCATGGATGTGATGATGCATTTAGAACTTTAGGGAAAAAAGTTTACACTCCAAGTTTAACTGTTCAGTTGCCTAAAGAACTGGTGCTATACGATCAAGACTCCAAGTTAAATGCTAATGGGCAATTTTGCTTTCTTCTTTCTTTGATCACAGATCTTAATCTGACCTTTAACCTTACCAGTCATTTTGCAAATGAATTCCATCAGTTACAGGGGGTGCTAGGAAAGAGTGTGGATGAATCAGCACAAGTCTATCACCTCTACTGGAGACACAGCACAAAATATATACCCTGTGCTGGGCAGGAGAAACATTTTTATATATGAAATATAACTCACTGTACTACTACTTATAGCTTCTTCTAGAGTAAAATATAGTAAGCAATCTTAGCTGGTTAGATGTCAAAAGGAACCTTAGAGATCATCTAATAAAACTTGTTCCTTTGACAGATGGAGAAACTGAGACTCAGAAAAGCGGAGTGACTTAGTGAGGGTCCAATAACTAGTAGGTGGCAGAGCTGAACCTTCACCCTAGGTTCTGTGAGATCCAATCTCATGCTCTGCTTCCCTCTGTTCTGCCCCATAATCATGCTATTCACTATGACTGATTCTGAACATTATCATTTCTCCAACATTCATGGATCACATTAATGGCATGTCTGATAGAAGGTGGGCTCTGAACAACAGATTAGACAGAAAATCTCAGATTAAGTGTCCTGTCAATAAATCAATACCTGTGACTCTTCTTCATCCTCCTAAAAGCTATGACCAGATTTAAGGCACTGTTTGGGACATTGTTTATTGAAGTCTATACCTCATGAACTCCCATTGGGTGTTCCTCTTTAATAGATCAAACCAGATGACACATGAATTCAAAAGATAAAAAGTATTTCATGAAATAGGGTTGTAAGGTAATAACAAGAAATTAAACCAAGCAGCAGACTTTCCCAGAATACACACCCCCACTATAGAAGGAAGATCTCATGCTTTTCCAGTAAACAGGGAGAAAAGGTACAATCAGCTTAACTCATAGTACTGGAAGCTGGTCTTCCCCATCAGCTTCTCTTCATTTTTAGCTTGGCAGAGTTAGAAATCACAGCTTACTTTGGGCATTCACAGTACTGGAGGTAGTAGCTTGTTAATGGAAAAAGCACTGGCTCTAGAGTTGGAGGAACTGAGTTCAGATTCAACCTTTCTACTCATGTGACCTTGACAAAGTCACTGAACCTCCCTGAGCATCAATTTCCCAATTTGCAAAATGAAGGGCTTGAACTAGGGCCTCAAAGATCCCTTTGAGCTTTAGATTTATGACTGTCTGACCATGGGTCCTAGTCACTGTCAGAGTCCATACCAGATTCTAGAGTTATGGAATGCTGTATCTGATACACACACAATCTCTTTCACACTCTCCATTCAAGTACTACTATTCCTTGCTTCAGTTGCCACCCCAGGTCTCCATGCCTTCTGCCTTCTGCATGGTCTCAAAACAAAGCTACTACTTTTTCCAGTCTCTCACTTCTCACTGCCTTTGCTGTACTGACTCTTATCCTCTCCTAATTCCTCCTCAAATGCCAAATCTCCTTTATCTCACTGGTGTTTGCTTGTGAGATTGCCCAGAAACTGTCCTCAAATTCCATGTACTGAAGACTCTAGCCACAGCCTTCTGGAACATGTAGTTCAGAGCCTCTCTCTTAATAAGGAAAGCTCTCTTGTCCCCAAGGCATTGTGGGAGTATAGAAAGCCCCATTGCATCCCCTTTCTCTGGTTCCCTTTCTGTTGACCCTCTTAAGTCAATGGACTGTCAGATTGCAGAGACAGGAAGTATGGTACAAGCTTGTGTATGGCTGTGGCAAGAATCCAAAGCTTTTATGGTTCTCTACTCCTTTCTCATTTTGATTAATTTTCGCTCTCAGTGGACTTTCCTAACATCTATTCAGTGAAATCAGAGCCTCAGTCTTCTTGGACTTCCAGGTCATAGATTAACAGTTCTCAGGAGGAGGGTCCTGTAGGATAGTGGGAAACACCCTGGTTCTGATTATTCTTTTTCTTTAGGAAATTTCTCTATCACCACCCCTAGTTTTTCTTGGATCTCAAATAAACTTTTTCAGATGCCTTTAACATGTAAGATCAAGCAGTCTTTTATGAAATAGATAACTTCTGCTTGTCTTTCTGAATCTACCTCTGGAATTAAATTCTTCCTCAGAGACACCACTCCTAAAGGAATGGGAAAGCAGATAACTCTCATTGGAGGGGAAATCTATCAATCTCTTTCCCCTTTCTGGTTCACTTTTAAGTGACTAAGGGGTGAGGAATGAGGCACATCATTCAAATATATTAACATTCCTTTAAGATGAAAAAGACCCATCTCACAAGACAAGGCCACATAGATTTTGAAACTTCTGACCTTTTCCCTTCATTCTGCTGAGTTAATTGAGAAAAATGAATATATCCTCTAATGACTAGTTGTGAAAACTGAAATATAATGATGTTGTGACTAAGACCTAAAGAAATTTAGACTCAGAATACCACTGTTTGATAGCACCTCAAGAGATCATTGACTCCAGTTGAAAATCATACACCTTCTTAAGAAGAAAAACAGTAGCAACTGAATAGCAAAGAAACTATGGCCTTGAAACAAATTTCTAGCAACAAGAAGGACCTTAGAGTGTGTATGAACATGATGGTGTAGAAATAAAATGCAACATGAAATTTTGACGTCTTCCTACCACCCAAGGCAGAACCTGAGAAATGTCCCGTACCTCACTGTCTATCAGGTTTAACTTGCACAGAACAAAATTTTATTACAAAAGCTGGTTATCACCAAGCTGCAGCAGAACACAGTCTCATTGTCATTGCACCAGACAGCAGTCCGTATGGCTGCAAATATTTAAAGAGAAGATGACAAGCCAAGACTGTGGTACCAGTGCTGGCTTTTATAGGAATGCCACTAAAGAATCTTGGAAATCCTACCATGAAATGTACTCATATAATAGATAAGCTGCCCTAGTTGACAAATACTAATTTTCCAGCTGACCCACAGAAGATGTCTATTTTTGGCCATTCTGCAGAAGGCCAGGGAGCTCTGATTTGTGCTTTGAAGAACCCCGGAAAATACAAATCTATGTCAGCATTCTTTCCAATCTGCAATACAGTGCTCTGTCCTTGGGGAGAGAAGGACTTCAGTAGATATAAAAAATCAGATCAAAGTAAATGGGAAGCATACGATGCTTCGAAGTCTTATCCAAATTCTGAGTTGGACATGTTAATTGATGAAGGCAAAGAATCGTTCCTTAAAGATGGGCAATTACTTCCTGACAACTATATAGCTACCTGTGGAATGGAAAATTCCAGTTGTTTTTAGATCAAGAGTGATGTTATCATAAATAATCACATCAGATATCATGCAAAATATATGAATGCATAAAGCTTCATATGAGTAATCTCACAATCATAAAAATTACCATGTAAACAGAATTTTGAAAACAAGAGGGTTATATATTAAAATCTCTGCCTGTGAACATTCACTTCCAATTTTTATCAAAGACCTTTTGAATAAATATCAAGTAATCTGATTCTTTTTTTCCTCATAAGTATTCTGATAGAAGACATACCATAACTTGGTGTCAGTGTGAAATCCTTGTTAAATTCAGTTTAAAGGATCACAGAGTATGCAAATGGTCCCAGCTGACTGTAGAGAGTGCAGTGGTTCAGTTGTGCTGGGGATCTTAACCCACTTCGTTAAACCTAATTTTTGGTCTACTTGTTTAGTTCTTAGAGAACCCGATGATGGAATTGTATCTCAGTAACAGAATACAGAGACATAGTGCAAAAAAGAAAAAGAGATCATGTGATCCAATCCCTTCATTTCCCAGTTGAGGAGAGTGAGACCGGAGAGAGAGAAGTCGAGTGATTGCCCCAATATCACTCAACCATTAGGTGGCAAAACTAATAGGCTTGCAACATTGCAATATTCCATGGAGCAGTGGACCCAAAAAGCCTGAGTTCAAGCCTTGGTTCAGTCAGAAGACACTGTGATAGGTGATAAAAAACAGAAGGAAAAAAAAAAACACAGCTCAAAGACATTAAATGACTTGCCCACGATAACTCAGCTAGTAAGTATCAGGAGTCAGAACTTGAACCAAGGTTTCAAAACCAAGGACAGGAAAACAGTAGTGAAACAACCTCTGCCCTCAAGAAACTTATATTTTATCAGGAATGAACAGCCAATACATATGTGCTCTATACAAAATAGAACATACACATAATAAATACAAGATAGATTGTCCACCAGTGATACCAGGAACTATATAATCCTAGGAAAGATCTGTTATACAATATGGTTCTGAAGGAGATGAGAATTCTAAAAAAGGAGAAATCAGGAAGGAGTGCCTCTGCCCCTGCCCAACCCTGTGACCTCAGTGAGCTTCTCTGTGCCTCAGTATTCTAATTTGCAAAATTGTGGTAATAATAGCATTTGTATAACCCTTTAAAGTTTGCAAAACACTTTGCATATTTTATCTCAAATGATTTTTACAGTAACCCTGTGAGGTAGATGCAATTATTGTCCCCATTTTACAGCTGAGGAAACTGAGAAAGAGGTTTGGGGACTTGTCCTAGCTATTAAATGTGTAAGGTAGGTTCGAACTCAGGTCTTCCTGATTCAATCCAACCACCCAGCTACCTAATAGTACCCTCCTTATGATATTATAATAACAATAACAAAATGATATTTATGTGTTGCTTTAAGTTTTGCAAAGAGCTCTACATGTTCAACTAAACCTCAAAGAAGCCTGGAAAGTAGATAGAACAGATATTATGCCCATTTTACAAAAGAGGGAACTGAGGCTCTGAGAGAGGGAATGTGGTTTAAATTAATAGCAGAACATCTCTGTATGATGATCTTTGGTTCACAGCCCTGACCTAGAGTCCTGGGGGTATTTTTGGCCTTTCTGGCTAAAACAGTTTCCCTTCCTTCC
The DNA here is from genome assembly GCA_023548195.1 of Bettongia penicillata ogilbyi. NCBI lineage: Eukaryota > Metazoa > Chordata > Mammalia > Diprotodontia > Potoroidae > Bettongia > Bettongia penicillata. Next base: position 3,726,178 of record JAJHZJ010000300.1, read on the forward strand.
TCCCTCTATCCCCTAATTTTGACTTGTGAGCCTACAAGAAAGAGACAGATAATTGAGAAAGACAAAGCATTTCAAAGGCATTTCAACAAAAGTCCTCTCAGCAATCATGCCCAGGTTTGATTTGTCTTCTCTGAGACTACCTTTCTCTCTTTCCCTCCCCCTTTCCCCTTAGACCTGTTATGGGACACCCATTTCTAAAACAGTAGGAACTGAATTAGATTCTTTTGAGGATAATAAAGTACTGGGGTTTAAAAATACTGTTCCCTTCACTTTCAACAGCTCCATTATTATTCCATTGTCACTAGAGGAGCCATTCACTGGCTGTAAAAGAGGCTTTGCCTCCAGATCAAAAGAAAGGAAATGCAGGATTGCTGCTGGGGCTCTCTCTTCCTGACTAGGGCGTTTTCATTCTTCTGCTTCAGCTTTTCTCCCCTACTCCAGTCTGTGGTTGGTTGTTAGATCTACTTTGGATTGGAAGGGGACCCATGCCTTTGATATGACTATAGGTATTGAAGTGTTTTTAGAACTTCCCCTTTAAAGACATATTTTTTAAAGGGTTTTTTTTTTGGTAACCTTCCAATATATTTTAACATAGAATCATAGATTTGGAAGTTGAAGGGAATTACGAGGTCATCTGATCCAAACCTTTCTTTTTTTTTTAAGATGCTGTTCGTTTTATATCAAATGCATTTCCAGACATACCCTTTCTCCTCTCCCATGACCAGTGAGCCAGTCTCAACCAGTGAGATTAAAAAAAAGAAAAAAGTTCAGCCAAACCAACCAATGAATCAACTAAGTCTGATAGTATATGCAACATTTTACACCACTAGATTTCCTCTTCCCTCTTCCCTTGGGATCATACGATCAGATTTAGAGCTAGAAGGGACCCAGGAGAACATCCAGTCCAACCTCTTCATTTTACAGTCGAGGAAACTGAGGCTGAGAGAATATGTCCCTTGTCTAAGATCATACAGCTACCAAATGTCTGAGGCAACACTGGAAATGGTCTTCCTGACTCCAGGTCCAGTCCTCCATCCATTGTGCCACCTAGTAAAAGGAGAAAAATTAATTTTATCGTCTCTCCAAAGCTTGATCATTAGAATTACACATTATTCAATTGCATTGGATCTTTCCATTTACATTGTATGTATTAGTTTCTTAGTTCTGCTTATTTTATATTGCATTTTTTCATACAAGCTTTTCCATTAATTTCTAAATTCTTTATATTTGTCATTTTGTAAAAGAATAATAATGTTTTTAAAAATTATTTTTATTTATTTCATTAAATATTTTCCAACTATATGTAAAAAAATTTAAAATCTTTTTTAAAAAAATTGAATTAAAAATCTTCCTCTCCCTTTTGTTCCACACCCCCTCCCCCACCTTGAGAAGGCAAGCACTTTGATTTGGATTATACATATGAGGTCATGCCAAACATAATTCTGTATTAGCCATATTGCAAAAGAAAACACAAATAATAAAAATAAAGAAAATATTTAAAAGTATGCTTCAATCTGCATTCAGAGTTTGTCAGTTCTCTCTATGGAGGTGGATAGCATTTTTCATCGTGGGTCCTTTAAAATTGTGTTGGCCCATTGTCTTGATCAGGGCAGCTAAGTCTTTCACAGGTGATTATCCTTACAATATTGCTTACTTCACTTTGCATGAGTTCATATAAGTCTTTCCAGGTTTCTCTGAAACCATCCTGTTGGTCATTTCTTATAGCACAATAGTATTCCTTGACTAAACTACAGCTTATTCAGACATCCTCTAATTGATGGGTATCCCCTCGATTTCCAGTTCTTTGGTGCTACAAAAAAAACTGCTATTTATTATTTATTTATTTATTATAAATATTTTTGTACATATAGGTCCTTTTCCTTTTCCTTTGATTTCTTTGGGATACACAGACTCTAAGTAATGGTATTTCTGGGTCAAATAATTTGCACTGTTTGATAGCCCTTTGAGCTTAGTTCCAAATTGCTCTCCAGAATAGTTGGATCAGTTCACAACTCCACCAGTAGTGCATCAGTGGCCCAGCTTTTCCACATCTTCAGTATTTGTCATTTTCCTTTTCTGCCCTATTAACCAATCTGTCAAATGTCTCATTCTTTTAATTTGTATTTCTCTAATCAGTGGTAATTTAGAGCATTTTTATGTGATGATAACTTTAATTTCTTCTAAAAACTGCTTATTCATATTCTTTGACCATTTATCAACTGGAGATTGGGTCTTATTTTTATAAATTTGACTCATTTCCTTATATATTTAAGAAATAAGCCCTTTATCAAGGTTTTTGCAACTTGTTGCAAATTTTCCCCTTTTCTTGTTTCTCTTTTAATTGTGACTGCATTAGTTTTGTTTGTACAAAAGCTTTTTTAATTTCATGTGATGAAAAGTGTCTATTTTGCTTCCTATAATCTCTTCTATTTTGTTTGGTTATAAACTCTTCCATTATCCATGGATCCAAGATACATTTTACCATACTCCCTTAGTTTACTTATGATGTTATTCTTTATGTCTAAATCATTTATCCATCAGAATAATAATCTCATTAGATTCATACTCTGTAATTTGTTCAGCCATTTGCAAATCACTGGGCACTGACTTTGTTTGCAAGTTTTGCTACCAATAATTTTACAGATGTGGAAAATGAGATCCAAAGGTAAGCACATTTGTGAAATAAAAATTGAAGAAAAGATTTCCATGAGAAAAATTATGATTTTGCCATATAAATTTGTTCAAATCTAAGAATTTGGAAAGGGTATAGGGGAGAGGCATCTGTGATTTTTTTAGGTTCCTGGAGCTCCTGACAGACCCCAGATTGATCAAATTTCAGAGTTGGAAGCAACCTCAATGGCTAGTTCCTTTCTAGATTGTTTCCTGGAAGAAACATCAACCTGTAACAGGGTGCTTTTATAAGCTTAAGCAAATAAACATAGCTACTGTACTGTGTTTTCCCAGAATGTTTTCTGATGTCATTATTATCATCACTATCATCCAGAAATGCTAGTTGAGTCCCTGCTATGGGTGTGACAGATAGATAGAAGAATGTGCTCCTGTAGGAGAGAGGAACAACAAGCTATGTTACATGTACATACACATACTCCAGAGAGTTCTGATTTCTGATTTCCTCTGGGTGGTTATTCTCATACCCATGTAGATTGCAACATCCCCTTACTCTAGTAGAAAGTCTTGGTGAATTGCTGTAATTGACACATTCATCACCCAGTGGTTGCCCAAGTCTTAGTAATGAGTGTAGCAGAACTTGGCTATGCCAATTCTAGGTGCTTCTTGGTAGGATTTGTGGGGGTTTGGAGTCCATTCTCCTGCGTAGCCTTTGAGAAGCCGTGGTAAGGTGTCTAAGAAGGATTTTAAAGGAGACATATCTACTGTAGAATCACTTGTAGATGGATTTATGAAGCGCATCCTCACAATAACTACCTGTGTTCTTTAGCAAGTTTCTGCTCTATGGCCTATTTCCTCACCTATACAATTCGACAGAGTTAGATGGCAGTTCTGAGGGGCAGCCAGGTGGCTTGGAAACTAGAAGACTCATCATCCTGAATTCAAATCTGGCCTCGGACATTTACTAACTGTGTGACCTTGACTCTGTTTCCTCATCTGTAAAATGATCTGAAGAAGGAAATGGCAAGCCACTCCATTACCTTTGCCAAGAAAACCCCAAAAAGGGCCCCAAAGAGTCTGATATAACTGAAACAACTGAACAACAACAAAAGATGACTTGTGAGGTCTCTTCCAGTTTTAATCTATTTTTTATGAATCTGTAAATAACCTTTGGCATAAGTAGTATGAGGATTATGATCTTTGTTCTTACATATGTAGAAACTGAGCCCCCAGCTACTGGACTTTATTAGTTACAGAGATTCAACACAACTATCTACTAAGGTGAACAGAAGCAGTCGAATACATCAGCCTAAGTGGTTTGAACTTCTGCTCATACTATAATTTCAGATCAAATATATTTTAGTGGTTGAGAAATGGTTCTCTAAGTAGGTTAACGCTTTTCTTGGAATCGTGTCTGCAGTATCCATTTACTTTGAAAGCTCTCTTTTCTATAGACAACTCACAGGTTCCTTTGGATCCTGAATTAGGAAAGTCCTTATTAGTCATGTTTTACTTTAGACTGAGCCAAGCAAATCTTTACTAGGAATCTTAACCAGCTGGGCCACAGATTTGGACATGTGTTATTGTATACTGCTTTGGGATTACCATATGAGTGTATTTTATATAAACTGGACTTAAGATTATCTTGATATAGGGAACTCTGAAATGAGAAAACTTGCTTTTCTAATGCATGTGGACACCTTCCATGCAGCTTAGAGTTTTTGAATTGCCTAGAGCTCTGAGAGGTTATGGGATTGGCTAGGTTCATACAACTAGTATATGTTAGAGGCCATTCTCAAATCCAAGTGTTTTTTCCTACAAGGTCATCCCTACCCACTACTCCAGAGTTGTGCCTGTTTATTTGTCTGTCTCTTTATCTCCTGTTCTTAATTTTTTAATGGACTTGAATGAACTAAATTTTTATGACTTTTATGATATAATTTTATTTGATCTCAGTAGACATCACAAAATATGAACATTTCCATATACAAACAAGGACAGAAAAAGGATTGTATGTGAAACTGCAGATCAGCACATTAGTGCCAACACTGTCCTGCTCATCATTCTTATTTTATATAGTTTCTTTTCTTTTTCATGGACCTGTGATCCCTGCCTTCAAAGAGCTTTCAATTTAGTCAGTGCAGGACAAGGATCCCTAATTGCTCATATCATGCTATTTTCTCCCTTATTAACTTTATTATTATGAGGTAGCTAGGATACAGTGGATAGAGCAGTGAACCTAGAGTCAAATAAGAATATCTGAGTTCAAATCCAGCCTCAGATACTTGCTAGTTGTGTGACCTTGGGTAAGACACTTAATCTTTGTCTCAGTTTCCACAACTGTAAAATGGGGCTTGTAACACCATCTACCTCCCAGGTGTTTGTGAGGATAAAATGAGATGCTTAGTAGAGTGCTTAGCATATAGCTATTATTATTAACAAGAATAATAATCATGGGGCAGTTGGAAAATCTATCTATGCCTAGCAAATGGTCTCTGCCCTCAGAAATCTTATATTCCTCTGATTTTTGACAGCCAGAATCTAGGAAATGAAGTGGTTCCTAAAGAAACTTTTCTTTCATCTTCAGATGAAATTTCCATTAAAAGCTATCTTTTCTGACTTGTTTAGGGTTATCCATCCTTTTGAAACTCTAGTGTCTAGTTTCCTAAGCTGATCCGTAACTGTCTGAAGATCTAATGAAAAATGCATCAGATTTTGTGTGTGTGCTCTAATTAATAATAATGATAATAAATTAACTCCAGGTCATTCACAGTTTCTTTCCTTCTGAGCAATGCAAGAAACATAGAGAAGCAACTAATATTGCATACACCTTTTAAACTGGTATAAACAAAGCTCAAGCAAGGGAATAATTCACCTAGGAATCAGTCTCAATGAGTCAGAAGTTCACTGTTAAGGACACTTTTAAGACTTGAAAGGATCTCTTTGGTGGTGACTTTAATTCTCTATTTATTTTTCCTTTTTTGCTACACAGCAGTTAGCCTTGATGGTGCTAACATGTCATGATTTGTCCTGTGTACACATGAAGTCTAGAGTTCTCTCCTACTTAAGCCACATGTAACTTGATATCTTGTTAGAGATTGGAAATCTGTGCTGAGTTTGTTTTCCCCTTTGATAGTGGTGAATATGGGGAAGAGAGGGAGACTTTCTATAGAATGAAAATTAGTCTTTAGAGCACAGGAATCAATCCTTAGAATATCAATATGATTCTGAGATTCTTTCCCTGGATTTTCAGGAATGCAATAGTGCCCAGAATGAAACAGAAAAAAGAAAACAGAGGACTGGATTATCTCTTGGTGAAATAGCAAAATTGCTTTCCTTGAAAAAAAAAAAGCTTATAAAGAAATTACCCAAATTTTTGTTTTTCTGCAATACCTAGTTTTGTCCTGTATGCTGAATCACCCTTCCAGAGATTTATTACTTGTAAAAGTGTTTTTATTTTTAAGAAAAACGGGAGGGGGGCCTGGAGGAACAAGATTATTTTTTTTAAACCTACCAGCACATTAAAAAATAATCTGATATTACATGCAGTGTTTCATCGGGTTGTCTAAGAAGACATGAACTGGCCTAATAAAGATCTGAATGAGACAGGGTGTGTGAGTGATCCCTGGCTCAGGATAGGAAGACCAAATAAGTTTGTTTTTTTAAAGAAAGAGAAATTGAAGAAGGAGAAGAGGAAAGGGAAGGAGAATGGGAAGAGAAAAGGGAAGGAAAAAAAGGAGGAAGAAGAGGAAGCAATGATGATGACGAGGAAGAAAACCCTTTAAAAGGCACAGAATTAATCCGCTTACTGACAGTATCTGGAACGTCACCATCCACTGCAAATTAAGGGGATAAGTTTTATATCAGGAAGTGTATACAGTTTCCAGAATTGGACCTCCTGCTTTTCTGGATGATGGGAGGCACTGGTGAGAGAGAAGAAGTAGAAGATGCCTAACTTCTTACTTTTCCTTGGCACTGAATTGTGTCTAATGATGTTTCAGTGAGTAATTGTAGCTGTTGGAAGAGTTATGGATCACCATTTACCTTTTATTAATAGTACAAATCTATATGAGATTTTGAGCAAATTACCATAACAATATAATAGTCACTGCTTCTTTGTTGATAAAATAGCGATACCCGGGAATGACCCTAGCAGCCAGTATGATCCTCCTTTGCCAGCCTACCCCTCCTTCTAGTTCAAGATCAGAAAGCACAGGCTGCATTTCCGTAAGGCTAAGGTGCATCTCTACCATAGACCATACTTCCCCAGGGAGCTTAGTTGACTCCTTTTCCTACCAACCCAGTAGGCTCATTTTCTGAGGAGGGTTAAAGGAAGTATTTGTTTTAGGTTGGGCTAGAGATGGTATGTGACCACAAAACATCCTGCTAACAGCTTTCCCCTTTGTGTTGGATCCCAAAGGAACCTTCTGAAGCTTTGGATTATGACAAATGAGTTGGAGATGCACAGTGTAGGTGAACAAAGGGAATGTGAAAAAATGAGAAAGCTGCAGTGTATAAGAGGCTCCTCACTGAACTCTTCTTTCAGTCCTGGACCTTTTCAGATTCTAGTGGGATAAAGTCAAAGGCACATGCACCGACGGTGTCAGGTGAATTCTGCCAGTGGCACCAACAGACTCTTCTCATATTTTTCTAGAGCACTTTGAATCCCTCCTTCATCTGTAATATTCCACCGTGTATGATGCTCATTTATATATATATATACACACACACACACAATACATAGATATATACATATGCATACATAAATGTGTGTCTATATGTGTGTGTACAGAGAGAGAGAGAGGGAAAGGGAGAGGGAGGGAGGGAGGGAGGGAGAGAAAGAGAGTTCCCACCATTAAATTCCTCCATTCTGCAAGAAGCCTTTCACAGAATTTCCCCACCTTGCCTTACTGCTAGAATCTTGCCTCTGAGATTACCTTCTATTTACACTGTTATATATATGGATGCACATAGTTGTTTTAGTATTTTGAACTCCTTGAGGGCAGAAGGCATGTTTTTGCCTTCCATTGTCTCCCCGTCATTTAGCACAGTGCCTGATTGACACATAGTAAGTGCCTAGTAAATCTTGTCTCGTTGTTGATGGCGATAGATTGATTGTACATTCTTTGTGGGCAAGGATTATATCATTGTCCATCTCTGTGTCTCCAGGGTTTAGTAGGTTATATTGAGCTTATTGTTGGTACCTGATAAACGTTGGTTGAATTGGTGTGATTGTGGAAAATATAGCCTTTGCCCCTTATTTCTTGGGTTCTGTGCAGAACCTGCTTTGTGATTCCCATCTAGGTTCAAGTTAGTTTCAGGTGATGTACATCCCCTGTTTCCTTTAGGTTCATAGATCATAGACCACAAACTGCCAATGGCATGCAAGCTCTGGCAAGCCCTATTCCTTTGCAAGGATTTCTAGTATAGTCATGGAAATAGTTTTTCTGAAGACCACTGAACCCGTGGACCGCTGTATCTGTTTTGATACAAACTAGAAGTTTGATCACAGGTCTATAATTTTGGCCCTAGCAATCCATAAAGACAGTCTCTTAATGCATAGAGGAGTTGCTGTCTGAATTGGTAGAGGGAGTTTCTATATCAGTGAACTTCTCAGTTCATGGGATTATGGTAAGGGAAAGAACTATACATAGTTCTTCATAGCCATAAAGAACTATGTATAAATGTAAGCTTACTAACCTTTTTTATAACTGACAATAATGTGACAATAATGTAATTTTTGTGATTTCTTATTTCATTTGAATCTCACAGCAACTTTGGGATTCAGGAACTGTAGGTCATATCACGTCAGTTTTACAAATGACAGTACTGAAGGCTACAGATGATGACTAGCCTCTGGTCACATGATTTTCAGTTCACAGAGGCAACATTTGAACCCAGCTCTCCCTACTCCTAGCCCTGTATATTCAGTAGCAGCAACAGCATGTATATATCCCTTTTGGGTTTGCAAAATACTTTATGTTATCTCATTGGATCCTCATTGCGACAGTGGGAAGTAGATATTACATACCCCATTTTACAGATGAGAAAACTGAAACAAATAGAGGTTAAATGACTTGCCCAGGGCCACCTAGCTAAAAAATGTCTGAGGCAGGATTTGAAAGGCACACTTTCCACTATCTCAGACTGCCTTTACTCTTATTACACTCATCTACATATACCTGATTTAAGTACAACTAGATTCTTTTCTTTTCTAAGAATGGGGTCAGCCCGGTACAGAATTGTTAAGCCGACAGTCTGAACAATAAAGAAACTGGACTTTCTCTGTATTTTTATTCAGGGTCTTGTGAAGATCTCTGATGCTTTCTCATGGGCTAGGAGTGGCTCTTCAGTTCTCCATGACAGTGTCAGTCCTTGGCAAGCAGTGACAGGCTCTCCTTAGCTGGAAATAGCAGTAGTGATGATCATAATAAAAATAGACTTTTATATACTGCTTTAAAGTTGGCAAAGTGCTTTTAAATACATTATCTCCTTTGAACCACTGGAGGACGGAAAAGCTTTAAGTAATAAACCCATTTATTTGACATCCAAGTAAGCGCAATCAATCAATAAGTATTTGTTATTATTATCATCTATTATTAGCTGTCATTATTGCTGCTACTACTAATAATGGTTAGCATCCATATAGTACTTTAGGGTTTTCAAAGTGCTTTCCATCTGTTATCTATCTTACAGTTCCTCCTGTGTGCTATGCACTTTCTGAGATGCTCATCCTCAAGTTGGCCCATTGGTGGTGAATTTTTTGGTCACAACTTTCTACTAAGTTGTGAGGAGGTTTTCTTAATGTAAGGGGTAACCACAGCAATGAAGTTATAGGTCCTTGAAGTGGAAATAGAAGAAATTAATGGTGTATAGTCACCAGGTGACTAACTGCCCAAAGGGACCAGTGTGCTACACAGCTTGTCTAAGTGAGAAAAAGCCAATTTCTGCTCTTTGGGGCCAGGGATTTGGAGACAGTTCACAGTTCTTGTGGTATTGACAGAGTAAGCTTTTGCTGTCTTTCAGAGGACTTGAGAATGGTATTATTTTTTAAAATTTTAATCAGATTCATTGTACACCCTTCACGGTTAGAAGCTGAGGCATATAGCAGAAAAGACAATTGTTTTGGTAGAACATGTCTTTTTATGATAATTTTGGACTCTGAAAAACATTTACCAGTTTGAAATGGATAAATTTCAAGTCCATAGCGAACAAAAATAATACAATGAAAACTTGTTAACTGACTTTTATTTTAGACCAGGCCTTAGAAATTCAGGAAATGGCATCATATGACCTATTCCTTAATGGTGCAGTGTTTCTAGGTTGGGTGCTTTGAGGAAGGACAGTGTAACTGTGACCTGGACACACAGTTATAATGACTGGCTAATTCCCAGTCATGGAATGTGATAGCTGGTTAATGAGATTGTAGATCATTTAGTTCCAGTCGTTGGATTTAGAACCAGGTAGCTGGAGGTGGAGGGTAGGGAAGGGGAAGCAAACATAGAGATCAGCTAACCTGATGAAGCCCCATGGATCTCTTCTCAGAGTGTTTGGAAATGTATATAGGATTACAAAGGAAACCAAAATTATGTCAAAAGACATCTGTTCAATTATTTTTTTGAAAAAGTTCATAAACCTCAGGTAGAAAATCTCCGATTTAGTCCAACCTCTGCAAATTTACATATGAGAGACTGAGTTCTAGGGAGATAATCACTGCAATTCTTTGCAGTGATAGATGCACCTTAGCTGCTTACAGATACTGGTATCTGGAAGCTCTCTTGGGATTCCAAGGCCAGGTAAGAATTTACAAAAGGTTCTGGGCCTCATTCCCTGTTCCCACAATGATAGGCATTTATTGAATACTTTAAGATGTTTGAACTACTTTACAGCCCTTCTAGGAATTATTGTTCCCACTTCATAGATGAACGAACTGAAATGTAGGGTAGGTAGGTGGCTTAGTGGATAGTTAGAGCATTGGTCCTGGAGTCAGAAAGATTTCTCTTCCTGAGTTCAAATGCTGCCCCAGACACTTACTAACTGTTTGACCCCTAGGCAAGTCACTTAACCCTATGTGCTACACTTTCTTCCTCCGTAAAGTAAGCTGGAGAAGGAAATGTCAAACCACTTCAGTATCTTTACCAAGAAAATCCAAAACAGGGTCCCAAAGAGTTAGACACACCTGAAATGAATGAACTGAAAATGAAGCTGAGAGAAGATGTGTCACACAGCTAATAAATCATCCTTATTCCAGATCTAGCTTTCTCTACACCACCCACCATCCCACCTCTTGAATGAAAATGAAACCCCTTTGCTTGTGACTTCTATATTTCCTGTCTCTCTCTCTCCCTTCCCCAACTGAAAGGGAAAGGAAAAGTTGAAATCATTTTAAGACGTCTACACAGCTGACGATCTTTTGTTTTCCATCTAATGTATGCTTCATGCAACACAGCATTGGAGACTGCCTTTGAGCTGCATCGCTTTGCTTTCTCCCTCCTCCCCCATTTAGACTGGATTAATAGACTTCTGGAGCTGTAGACCACAAGCTGCTTCAGAACTCCCGCTCTTTAAACCAGTGGGAACCCATCTGATCCTCTTGAAAGCTACTTTATAAGAGAAGCTGTTGTCCTATGAACACGTTAGCAAGCTGTCATTGTTACTTTGTCAGCACGCTCATTGCAGAGCATCTGCAAACGAGTTTTGAGTCTTCCTAATTATTCATACACACATTTTTTTCTCTCCTTTTTTTCTCCTCTCACCACCAAAACAAGAAAGAACCTTACTCGGTGTTGGGCTTGAAAGAGTAAAAAAAAAAGTAGTGAGAACGACCAAGTTTTAGATTTCTTGGGGGAAAGGGGGGAAAGAAGAAAAATCATTCTAAATGCTTTGTTTCAAAAATAGGGTGTTTTTTTATTACTGTTGTTGTCATTGAAGTCCCAGAGACATCTGTTTGGAATAAATGCCTGACAGATTGCATTTCTACCAATTTTAGTAGTAAAAACCTATCTGAAAAGCTAGACTTTCTAGTGTTGGTAAATATGAACATAACTTGTGCAATTGTCATTTTTAAGATAATTTCTATTTTTGGTTGGGAGAATACATATTTGATCTTGATAAATGCTCCTTCTGAAACAACAATTTCTCCTCCAGTGTAAGTGGGTGCCTATCACAACAGCATGAAGGCCTTCAAAGAGATATGACAGCTAGTGACCTTTGATTGAAAATATATTGTCTGGCTAACACCAAAAGCTCTATTATCATTCATTTCCCCCCACCTTCTAGTTGAGATTTGGGAGAGAGGAAGGGTAGAGAAAAGACTTGCTCCCTACCAATCAGAGCTTGTCTTAGTTACAGTTTTTCCTGCTCATTTCAGACCTCACTGGTGTCATTATCCTAGCTCAGGAAAGTAGTGTTCATTCATTTTTTTTCTTTCTGCTGCAGTCTTAAGTTCAGTAGCTAATGCAGAAGCCACTGACCATAAATAAATTGTGTCTAAATTCAAGCAGCATTTGGAGTCTTTGCTTGTATTTGCTTGGCTCTTTCTGCACTGCATTCAAATTAGCCTGGAAATGCTTTACAGGGTGTGTAATGTCCCCCTTTCATTTAGCTTCACACTCTGGATAAAGTTCACCTAGTCACTGAAGTATAATTAGGATTATAGGATCATAGATTTAGGGTTATGAGGGACTCCAGAGGTTGTCTAGTCTATGTTGCTCATCATTCAGATGAAGAAACTGATATCTAGATATGTGGTAAAGTGACTTGCTTGAGGACACACAGATAATAAGTAATAGAGCTGAGATCTGAACACAGATCCCTTTCAATATTGCTGGGAGGGAAATGGCTTATTTTTTTTTAACCACAGTGAGGCAGTTGTAAAAGTGTTATGTAGATAAGAAGAATAATGGGATAGCAACTTGGTTGTAATTCTGTGTCACTTACTGGTTGAATAACCTCCAGTCCCATATTGGATTGAACTGTCCTTAAAGGTCTCTTCCTAATTAGATCACTCAGCAAGTCACTTTGTCAAAAATGTATACAAAGTGAGGCTTGATTCAGTATACTCTTAACTCTTTCTCATTTAGACAATGTGCAAAATGGAAAATAAAACAATCATTCCATTCCATCTCCCATACTTTTTGCTCTATCAGTTGTCCCTGATGACTGGAGTCATCTCTCTCAACTCTGTCTCTTAGAATTCCTAGCTTCTTTCCAGATTTTTCCAAGCATCACCTTCTACTTCATTGTTAAGTCATTTCAGTATGTCTGACTCTTTGTGGCCCCCATTTGGGGTTTCTTTGGCAGAGATCCTGGAGTGGTTTGCCATTTCTTTCTCTAGCTCATTTTACAGATGCAGAAACAGGCAATCAGGGTTAAGTGCCTTAATGTTGGTCACATAGGTGAAGCTGGATTTGAACTCATGTGCTCCTGACTGCAGAACTGGCACACTATCTACTGCACCACCTGGCTACCTTGTACTTCCTTCTGATATTACTTTGTATTCATTTTGTGTACATTATGTATATGCTCGTATACTCTTGTGTTATCTTCCCCATTAGAATGTAATGTAAGCTTCTTGTGGGCAAGGACTGTTTTTGCCCTTCTTTGCATGCCTAGCGTTTAACACAGTGTTTGACACATAGTTCGCGCTTAATAAATGTTTATTGATGATTACTATGAAGTATTATAGTAGATTCTGCAACACTTTTCTTCCTTGAACAGCTTGCTTCCATCTTTCAGAAGAAGTACAGGGTGTACCATTAATTAATTTTGGTGTAGTTTTAAACCTTAAACCTTGCCTATGTACCAAGACTCATGGGACACCTTTAGGACATTAGGGATTCATATACTTAGTATCCGTTTAACTTATGGAGGAAGCAAAACCTCAGTCAGTGACAGACCCAAGACTAGAACCGTCTTCTCAACTCTTGTCTTCCCAAAGTCAAAATAGGAAGACCTTTCAGTCAGAAGAGCAACCGAACCAGTTACTTGTCCTTTAAACATTAGACCCACTGGCACTTAGGTGTGTGCAGTCATACTTGTAATTATCACTTACCAGGAGAATCTCATACTTCCTGTATGGCCTCTTGAACCAAGTGTCATATATTCTGAAAGAGTGGGGGAATGTTAATGAAAAAGCCATTTGTGACTGGTGTGAAGATCCTTTGATAAAGGATTAAATGAAATTTTAGTTGATTGCTTTGGCATCATCATAGATATATGACTACCTTTCCAGTCTTATTTCCTAATATTCTTATCATACTTGTCATTCTTGTCAAACTGGCCAGCTAGCTTTTCCCTGTACTTTCTGAAAGTGGTCCCTTGTGTTGGGAATGCCCTCTGTTCTCACCTCCACCTCTAATGCTACCCGCTTTGCTTCTAAGCATGTTTTCAGGTACCACCTGATACTCAAGGCTTTTTCTGGTTGCCTTCCCTCCAGTTACTAGTACTTTCTTCATCTAGAAATTACTTTGAGTCTACTTTGAATTTACTTACTTAATATCATGCTATTTCCCCCATTCTTCCTTTAGTAAGCACACCTTTGTACAGTTTTATCTCACTTTCATCCATTGCTCACACAAGTCAAGACATCACCCTTATGGTGTCCTTTAGAATGAAAGATGAACAACGACTTGAGAATGTCTCGTTTTTATCTCTGTATCCCTAACATCTAACCTATATTCCTTGTACATGGCAAGGATTTTATAACTCTTTGTTGAATGAAGGAAATCATTAACCTGGTTACTCTTTCCACTACCAAGGCATTTTCAGATTCACATTATAGTAACACTGTGCACTGAAACATGCCATGGTAGAAAAGACATTAAACTGAGACTCAGCACATTATGGTTGTAATGTGGACTCTGCTGCCATTTTATTATATGGACCTCTTAACCTCTCAGGGTCTAAGTGGCCTCATCTGTAAAAATGAAATGATTAAATTAGATCCTTAAGGTCTAGCTCAGATGTTCCATGATCTAGAGCAGTGGCTAATGCAGTGAATTGGGTGCTGAATTTAGAGGTACAATACTGAAGTTTGTACCCTGCTTCTAATAATTTTTACCTGTGTGCTCTTCTGCAAATTATTTTATGTCTCTGGGCCTCTTTTTCATCATCTCTAAAATAAAGGAGTTGGATTCTTAACAAAGGATCCATGAATTTTTCATGTTAATACTTTTTAATAGTTAACATTTATATTGCTATTTTGATACTTTGATAATGGGGTTTCAATATATCTGGATTCCTTTGCAATCCTCTGTATTTTATGCATTTAAAATTGTTATGAGGAGGGATCCAGATCATTCACTGAATTGCCAAATGGTTCCATGATATAAAAGGCTAAGAACCCATCTTGGAGGTTCCATCTAATTCTGAGTATCCTGTGATGGATACTTAGATACATCATCACCAAGTAGATGATGAGGGGAGTTAGGGAGGAAGCACTGGGCAAGCAAAAGGAGAAAAACTGATCATAAAAATGATCATTCTCCTTCATGGAGAATGTCTTAGCATAGGTCAGGTGAAAATGAGCCCATTGCCCTCGGGAGAGCTGATTTAAAATGTAGAGACTCCATTTGTCTTAATGCTCTAAAAGTAATCTGTCATCACGATTTAAGAATTGAGCACTATGCTTTGCTGGCAGTTGTGTTCAAGTTCATGTTTATGGAATTGAAGAAGGCTTGGAAGAAGGAATGTGATACTGGAGTTTACATCCCAAATTTGCTCTTCATCTGTGGTCCTGAATACCAGAGCACCGTTTAATTACAGTATTTTTCTCTTGGTTTCCAATTTATCAAATTTTTAGGGGTGGAGGAGTGGCATGGTGAAGGGAGAGAAAAGGGAAGTGCGGGAGCAAAGTATTTGTTGAAATGAAGCCCTTGTAGAAACTAGTTTTTAATCTGGATGACTGCTTGCTAATGCATGCATTTGAGAGCTTGGCAGGAGAGAGAAAATTGCAGGATTAATGCCCGGTACCCTAATTCTCTGATACTTTTTAAAAAAACCAACTTGCCAGCTGGCTATTATTCCTCCTCACCCCAGCCCCCATCTAATTTGTATTTTTTGCAGATTTTTTAGTGCTTTCTAGGACCTTCAATTCTAGGGTGGAATAGTCCCAGCAAAAGTTAGACAAATGTGCAGGAGACACATGTATGTAAATGAGTGTATAAAGCTGAAAATGTGCAAAATTCCAAATAGGGAAAAAACAAATATTAGATGGTGGTTTTGTGTAATATCAAAGGAACCTTCTCTTTACAAAAGGATTTAAAGGCATCCTTTACACATCGTGTCTTCCCCTCAATTTGTTTAGAGTAATATTTAATTTATAAGAATCTTATTTGCACATCTTAGAGTATTACATCCATTCTGGAAAGCAATGGGATAGAAGTATGTGTGTGTGTGTGTGTATACACATATATGTTATATGTTTACTAGGCGTGTGTAACCTTGCAAATCTGAGCGTGCATACAGGTCTGTGTTACTTGGGATGGGATCGAGGCTGTAGCAGTCAGGAAGGAGAATGAGTGTGAACTGCTAGAGCAAATGAGAGTATGATTAGTGTTTCCAGCCTGAAACCTTTGAAGTGGATCAGCAGGAAAAGAAGAAAAACATAGAAGCCAGAGAGAACAGACCAATTCTTGTTGCCTAGGATATTTGGTGACACTTTGATACATCAGTCCTTATTAGCAATGGGCAAATATTCTCATTATTTTCAACCATTTGCATGGTTATAATAAGGTAATTCACTGCAGGCAAACTTCCTGTACCATTAGACCCAGGGCCAGGGTAATGATTTGTCAGGTCTTGAGAAGAGTGCTTTTCTATTTGGTTTTTCATACTTAACACTACTTAAAAGTTCTGGCTCTAAATTCAAGAGGACACAATTTGACAAGCATTTCTTAGGTGCCACACCGAAAACCAAATTTCACTTTCCTCGGTTACATGGAGGGGTGAGGGTGGTGGTTGGGGAATGTGGATGGATAGATTGTGTCCTGTGATCTTATTTTCAAAGATTCCATCTATAAACTCCTTGTCTGCCATTCAGAGATGAAAGCCTCTGGTAGAAATCACCACAGGTTTCTATGGGATTCCCAGGGCTTTCCCCCAATCTACTTGGTATCCCACACATTTGCTGTTATTGGGACTGAGCCTAGGCAAATCATGATATTATCTCTGTACTAGATGTAACTTCACACCCATCATAGGTTTACAACCTCTTTGATCCTGCCTTCTAGGATTACTGTGGCCTAGTGGATTAGTTCATCCATTGGGGGGAGGGTTTTGTTAGTTTAATGCAAAGGCTTTCAAGATGCTGCTTTATTTTATATTTTTGCCAGTGAATAATTTATCAGAGATCCATCTAGTAGTCCTTTGCATCTACTTGTGTTCTCATATCAGTTCATTCCCCTCCTTTTATGTGGCACCTTCATCCATCCATCCATCCATCCATTTACCCATCCACTTCTCTCCTCTCTTCTGGTTCTCAGCCCCTTCTCCCCAAATTCAGTGGGGCTCTGCAATTAAGCAGGGCATTGTATTGTAGATGGGCAGTGAATGTCAGAGTGTGTTCCTTACAGCACATTTAATTTACAGGAGCCTGAAGCAGCCCAGGGCTCCCTAATCAGAAGTGACACTGGCAGAAGCTGTGAGGGCTGCCCAACACACTCGACTTTCTTTGCAACGAAAAGGCTTCCAGTGGTGGGTAAATGGGAGGAAATGGTTAGAAGGGTGCAAAGTCCCCAGGGAAGGGTGGGATTTATTTGGAATGACTGCTTCTAAGTGACTTTTGATTGATTCTCGACAGGGACAGATTTCTCTGGAATTAAAACATTAAAAAAAAATGCCCAGCGTTCCACAAGCCACTAATGTCATAAATATTAGAAGAATTCTGGTTTCCTTTGGTTTTCCTTTGGAATGACTGATGCTGTCATTTTTGACAATAGTAAGAAACGGAAGGCATCCAGGACACTGCTAGCCCCTAGAAATAATAAAAGCTCCCATTTACCCTATCACTGTAGGATTTAAAATGTACTATAGGATCTCATTTGGTCCTCACAACAACCCTGTCGAGGTAGCTACTACATGTTTTATCCCTTTCCATTTTATAGATGAGGAAACTAAAGCCCTGAAAGACTCAAGGTGCCAGCTCTAAAACCCAGGTCTTCTGACTCCAGATCTAGTGCTTTCCTCTACTTAATCCACACCATTGATGTGGCAATTATACTGAGCATGGGCAGTAAAGCTTCCTCTTTGGTGTCTGTTCTCATTAAATGAGACCCAGAGTGGACTGATGGATTAGGAAAGGGAGAGAAGGTAGCAAACAAGCAAGGAGCTCTTTCCCAAGCAGGGCCCATTCCAGGTTAGTGTGGCAGCAGAAGCTCCCAGGGATTACCAGTGGGCTCAGGTGTCAGTGTTTGCAGGGAATTAGTTCGCCAGCCTGCTGGAGTGCAAATGTACTGCCTTTATGGGGCCCTCTCAGAGGTCAGCCTGGTTGTTTCCTGCCTCACTGCCCAAATTCCATTCTCACCCAGGAAACCTCAAAGGATTCCAAAGCCCTGTCTCTTCCTGGATGCTTGTTCTCGCTGTAAGCTTACCATATGGCCTTGGCATGGAGTGGGTTTATGTCACCCTGCACTTTTGGAAACTGAGACTTTGGCCATTCAGGAAGAGATTTGTTTCCATCCAAATGCTTCAGTGTTGTGTCTGTAAGCTCAAAAAATGCTTACATTTCGGGGCAACTTATTTGGGAAATGATGCTGTTAAAGAAATGAAGACTCAGTGCTTATAATATCTCAATACTTAGGTGGAGCAGCCTGTTTTAGATATGAGGTATGGATTTTTTTCCTCCTGAAAACCAAGCTCACAATAAGTTTTTGAATGTTACATGATGATAGTATCAGATTTAGAGGAACTGCAGAAGTCCTGTAGCTCAGACTGCATATTTTGCAACTGGGGAAACTGAGTCCCAGAGAGGTTAAGTTTATGTGGACAAGGTAATATGAGGGCAGAGTAAAGATTTGAACCCGCATTCACTCTGTCCAGTATTGTCTGAGTTTGACTTTATGTAACATATTGTTTCCAAACAATGTGTCTGGATAGCTAACATAGTTTCCAAGTACCATTTAAAGGAGAGGTGAACAGTTCAGAGACAGCAGCAGTCTGTGCTCAAAAGTAGGATATTTATGCCACCTCTGGATTTATGATATGTTCTTCCTATTTACTCTCTTCATTATGTTTCATTTTTATCAAATATTCTGGCCTCACACAAATAAAACCTTAGAAAATGACTTAACTTTAAATTGTTTATACCCCTTGATCCAGTAAGCTTACTATTGGATGTATACCCCAGGGAGGTCATACATATGTATACACACACATTGACACACATATCTAAGCAATACATAACGCACACACGTGTCTATGCATATATGCATATGTGTATGTGTATTTGTACTATGTATGTATATTGCATATATATTGATGCACCTTCCAGAAATATAGCAGAATTTTATGATAAATAGCAGCAAAGAGAAGACGTAGCAATCATAGCAATTGTCCATTCATGTTGGAATGACTGAGTAAATTTATTTGAATATAAATATGAGGAATTCAGAGGAAACAGGAAGATTTAGATAAATGAATATAAAGAAAAAGGAACCCTGAAAACAGTGTATGCAAGGACTGCAGTAATGCAAATGAAAGTGCTGCTGAACTCCAGATTCGTTGCAGTGACCAATCCTGGTCGTGTGTAGAACACATGGTGCACTTCGTGCTTTGGGGTTGAAAGGGGTGGAGGGGGCCTATGGGTCTGGAAAGCTATATACTCTGTCAGGCAGGACTCTTTTTGCTTAACTGTTGCTCTTTGTTTCAAGGTAAATTTCAGTGGGGGAGGTAGGTAAGGATGACTATTGTGTGAAAAAGAAAGACATCAAATTACTTCCTATGGTAGTTTTTCAAACAGCACACTGGAGACTTGTTTTAATTTCCATGGAAATTCCATCATTAAGATGATTTTTGAGGTGGTGTGATGTCCTTGGGTGAGCTATGGTTTGAGAGCAGTTTCTCTGAAAAAAATCTGGAAGTTGTAAAATAAACATCATCTTTGTTCTTCATGGAGAACCTTAACATCCAAGATTAAAGAGGTGATAGACCCTCTGTACTTTGTCCTGATCAGATTACATCTCGTGTATGGTTGTGGGTGCCACAATTTAGGAAGGACATTAGAATGTCTCTGGTAGGGTAACCAGTGTGGTGAAGGGGCTTAAGTCCCTATCATCAGATTGATCGAAAAAACTGTGAATATTTAGCATGGAGAAGAGGTGATTCAAAGACCCAGTAACTGCTTTCAAGTATTTGATGTATCCTCTGTGTAGAAGAGGGAGGAAAGTTACTCTGGTCCCAAAAGGCAGAAGCAGGAACACCGGGTGTCAGGTGAAAGAGGCAGATTTATACATTCTAGTGATTTGAATTGTCTAAAAGTGAAATGACCTACATCAGATTTCCTCCTCTCTGGAGGTGTTTAGGCAGAGGTTGGATGTTATAGTGATGATTCCTTCTGGGAGATGGGTTGAACTGGATATCTGCTGAGGTCCCTTCCAACTCGCAAATTCTGTGATTCCGTAGAAAGTTAATCCCAGAGAGAGAGCAGTGGGAGCCTGAAGCCCGACCTAGACAATCAGAGGTGGCATCTCTCATTCTTTAACTCTTCTTTAAAAAAGAATAAGATATTTTTTCCCAATGAACAAAAATTTACTTTTTTCTCCCACCTACCCACCATAAGGGGGAAAAACAAACCCTTGTAACAAATAGACATAGGCAAGAAAAGCAAATCCTTCATTGGCCATGTCCAAAAAGTATTTGTCTCATTCTGCACCCAGAGTCCATCAACTGTCTGTTAGGAAGTGAAGAAGTAGTTCTTTCTGAGGAGGACTTGCTTGCTGTGGTTTCTCTTTCTCGTTCCTGCCTGGGAATATTCCTTCATCTTTGGGCTCCAGGTAGATGAATCATTGAAAACACCAATACATTTGTTGTGTTTTCCAATGGACCGATGCTGTGGGACTTCTCAAGTGTGAGTTTATATGAAAAGAGCTTTTAAATAATGTTGAACCAAGAGAGATGATTGCGATCGCCCCACTCTGTCTTCTTGACTTGGAGCATTTTCTCCTCAAGGGCATTTAAAACAAAGGAGTATAGCTTTCAGATTTGTAAACTGCCACCTTATTATCCTATTAGTCAATTACAGCTGTTGAGGAACAGGAGTAAGTGACAGTGTGGCAGATTACAGCAATTTATTTGCTGTTCTCCTGGTCTTGTTCGGCATATCATCAGGCTGTTTAAATTTAATGATAGGGCTTTTGCATGTGTTTCAGTGCAGTTAAAGTTGTAATCAAAATGTTTGGGAAAACCCCTACTGACCCGCATAAATACTCCCTTCTTCAGTGTCGCTTTTAATGCCTCCTTGTAATCTTTATTAGCAAAACTGACTCACTAATTAGTCGAAGCAACCTATTTTAGACCTGAGGTGGGGTGGGGGTTGCCTGCATAGGAAGCAGAGAGTGTGTTTCGATTAGACTTTATCTGCTATTGCTTCCAGATGAGATCCAGTCTCTAAGACTGTCAGTTATCAAGGAGGTACAGACATGCATTACCAGAGGACGTTTGCTTACCAGGAAGTTTCCTACATCTGTGAAATCACAGGACCCTCCCTTATCATTGCCCTTATCCTAAGTGAATGGTGTAGATGTGGCAGGTGAATGGGGCAGGCAGGGAGAAAGCACACAACCACATTTTCCTTCTGATTCCAGTGTACATGTGTGTGTATGTGTTTATACATATATATGTGTATGTGTTTATACGTATATGTGTATTTATGTTTAGGGCACTAATCTTCTCATACTATGCAAGTTGGCAGAAGAGGGCTATTCACCTGGGAGTTCCCTATACCAATGAAATGATTGATCCATTTCTACCCCCAAATTGAGGATAGTATTAACACCCAATTCATGAGAGTTGTTGTAAAGAACAAATGAGATAGTATCATGTATACCTATGAGGAAAGGAGAGATGAGTTTCACTTATATTGCCCAGGGTTTCAAGCCTATAGGATCAACTTGACTAGCTTTCCCCCCATAAACATTTATTGGTCGACTTGTTGTATATAAAGCGCTGTTCTGTGGGCTAACAGGATGCTCCAGTGATGTGAGAGCTCATTGATGTGGATATTTTGTTCAGTTTTTTTAATAATATTTTTTCCAATTACATGTAAAGATAGTTTTCAACATTCATTTTTTGTAAGAAATTGAGTTCCAAATTCCTTTAGTATTCCAGATGACAACTGACCCATGACTGTCCACCAAGCCCAATTCTTGTCCATATGTTGGCCATATGGGGCACAGCCAATGTGTTAATGATATGCCCTGAATCCTTTTGACTTTGAAAGGATACCAATAGAGTGCACAGGTGGTACACTGGTTGTTCCTTGCCTATTTTTTTGGATTATGCCTCTCGTGAAGGCATGTTTCAGGTCCCCTCCCCATTGTCACATTTTATTTGCCCAGTGTTGCAACCTGCTTGCTACTTCCATGCAGTCTTCATTTTTCCTTAGGTAATTAAAAAAGAAGCAAAGTATCTGCCTTTAAGGAATTGGCAATGTAAGATATATTTTAAAAATATCATGTTAGTATATGATAAATGATTAATCAGATAATCAGTACTATAGGAATTCAGCAGAGGGAAGGCATCAGTATGGGTTGGGCCAATTAGGAAAAATTAGACACAGGATTTGGGACATAGACTGGTATTGAAGGAAAGATAAGGCATGAATAAGCAGAGAAGAGGACACCTCAGTTTGCTAGACTCATAGAATGATGATGACAATTATTATAATTAACATTTTTATCATTATAATTAGTGATAATAGCTAGGATTTATATAGTTATTTGGAGTTTGCATAGTGCTTTCCACACCTTATCTCATCTGATCCTCACAACCCAGGGAGGTAGGTGCTATTATTATTTTAACAGATGAGGAAATTGAGGCTGATGTTAAGATAGTCACATAGCTAGTCAGTGTCTGAGGCAGCATTTGAAGTGAGGTCTTCGGGACTCCAGGCTCTGAGCTCTACCTACTGTGCTGCATAGCTGCCCAACTTGAGAGTCAAGAAGCTTTATAAACTAGAGAGAGATACCATATTGTACATGTGGCTGAAAAAGACCCAGTAATAGATTTCTTATTTTTCAGCGGCCTGATAAATAAGTAGCCTGCCTTGGAATATAGGATTGCTGGCAATATTTTAGGCATACTGAATTTTGTGAAGACCTTTGGGATTCTACAGTATGAAAAGTACCAGATTACTTTATCCAATATATTTACCAGGCCATTAGACATCCAGTAGTGAAGGTCTGAAAATCATATTTGTCTCTGCCTTTGGGGTTCATGAATCTCTATGAGTATAATTGTATTGTTTAATCTATTATTATATCATCTATTATTTTGTATCATCATTGGCCGTTCATTGTGACATAACCTGTTCACTCCCACAAAAATGTCTGTTTTTATTTTCAGCAAGCTCCTAGATTGGTTTTAGGTGTGATGATTTATTTGAGGACTTTTTTTTTTAAGTTTTTAATGGAATCTTAGAATGTGAGCATTAAGTTTCCTTCAGAGTAACAGAGAACTTCTTCAGTCATCTGCAGCTGTTTTTGAGCACCTTGGATGTGTTTTGTATAATTCTTAGGAATTTGGGGGCTGGATCAGTTCCTTGACTGGTGTAGGAGACTCCTGGTATGGAAACTCCTTTGCCTGATAAAATCTTGCAATTTATAGTCTTAGACAATTTTCTGGGGGGGACTTCATAATTAAGGTGCTGTCCTATAAGCATATGTGCCAGAGGCAGGGCTTGAACTCAAGTCTTTGCAACTTGGAGGTCATCCATGTATCCTCTGGGCCATGTTGCTAAGGAGTTATGAGTATATTAAGTTCCAGAGTCCTTATTAGGACATTAGAAAACTGAGATGAGTGCCAAATGGCCAACACAGTGCTTTAAGGTTTGCAAAATGCTTGGTTATGACATCTCATTTGAGCCTCATAGCCATCCTTAGAGTTTAGTACCAGACTAGAGATACTATCACCCTTGTAAAACTGAGGGAAATGGATGCTGGGAAGATTTAGGTGACTTGCCTATGGTCATGCAATAAATAAATATAGGAGAAGGGATCTGAGAGTAGGTCTCCCAGATTCCAAGTCTGGACCTTTCAGAAACAGCCCTCCATTATGAATTAAAAAGTGATATGAAACAGAATAAATCAGGATGGGCTCTTGGCAAATTAGTAGCTCTGTTTACACACTACAAAGGCTGTTATTTTCATGAGGTGGGAGAGAATTGTTCAGCATGGGCTACATTATTAACAGTATCCAAGTTGGCTTAAGGTAGCTATCTAATGAAAAGCATTTGTTAATGGTAAAAACAAAACAAAACAAAACCCCTCTTTTTTTCTTGTTGAAGTCTGCCCAATTTAGCAGCATCAGTAGTAATATTTATGGTGCCTAGATTAAATCCCCTTCACTCTTCTTAAGTTTTACCACATACCATATTCCAAACTGGACTTAAGAATAATTGTCTCCATTTTGGAACTAGAGAAAAGGATAGATGGACAACCCAGTTGATGAGATTGAGCACAGTACAAAGTGAGGATGGGAGATGGGGAGCCAGAATCAGTAGGCTGTCTTGCACAAAGTTAGCCACTCCAAATGTAGCTATTTGTTCATGATCTAAGCTAACACTTGCTATTCAGAAGTATTCTGCCCCATCAGTCCTTTTGCCCTTGCAGAAAATGGTGTTAACTTTTGTCTGGAGTATGACAGCAGTTGGCATGGGCAGTCAATTGGTGATCTCGTCGGTACATTTATTATCTCCTTGCTTTTGTCCAGGTTGTCCCCCCTGCCTCGGATCAGCTCCTCCTTACTTCTGCCTCTTAGAATCCCTAATTTCTTCCAAAACTCAACTTGTGCATCACCTTTTACATGAGGATAGTAGCATCTCCCTGCATCTCACAAAAACGTACCTTATAATTATGTATTTATTGTGTATGGATCTTGCATATGCTGAAATGTACGAATGTTGTCTCCTTCACCAAGTAAAAGTTTCTTGAGGTCCTCCTTCTCCCTCCTTCCCTCCCTCCTTCCCTTCCCTTCCTTCCTTCCTTCCTTCCTTCCTTCCTTCCTTCCTTCCTTCCTTCCTTCCTTCCTTCCTTCCTTCCTTCCTTCCTTCCTTCCTTCCTTCCTTCCTTCCTTCCTTCCTTCCTTCCTTCCTTCCTTCCTTCCTTCCTTCCTTCCTTCCTTCCTTCCTTCCTTCCTTCCTTCCTTCCTTCCTTCCTCTCTTTTGAAAGCCAGTCATGAATTAGTGCTAGTTAATTTGTCTTTACTTTGTACTTATTTGTACTTATTCTTCCTCAGTAGAATGTAGGCAGGGAAGATGTATCTATTTTTTCATGCTTCTGTCCTTAGCACCTTACAAAGTACCTGGTTTATATTAGGCACCATACCACCAGCACTCAGAATAGTACCTGGTACATAGTAGGCATTATACCCCCAGCACTCAGGAAAGTACCTGGTACATAGCAGGCACTGTACCACCAGCACTCAGAACAGTACCTGGTACATAGTAGGCACTATGTCATCAGCACTCAGAATAGTACCTAGTACATAGTGGACACTGCATCCTTAGCATCCAGCACATTGCCTGATACATAGTATTCACTTAAAAGCTTTTTTGAATTGTATGGCATAACTACTTTGTGTTAAGTATTTCTATTAGTTTTTAGGTTAGGATTAAAAAGTACATTATGGAGCAGAGTTCATAACAGAATAAGGCTGGTCCATGCTCTACCATATCCAAGAGAATTTGGAGACAGAAATCCCCTTCATTATAGGAAAATTCAACCTAGATGTTGGTCACACAACAAGGCCCCCCCCAAAGGGCAGTGATCTGACAAGACTCTGGTACGGGGATGCATAGATGCTGTTCACAGGGCTTGATCAAGTTAAGAGACAACAGCCTCCCCTCCTGAAAAAAACTGGGGGGTGATACAGAAAGGAGGGTGAGCTCAGAGATTAGAAAGAGATGACTTTTTCATAGTATAGTCACTAAGAAAACTTATACAACTGAACACATTGCAGTTCCTCAAAACGAGTGAATGATTTTGGAAAGCATAAAGGAAGGAGGAGGAGGAGGTAGAGGAGGCAGGCCTTGGCAGCATGAATTGGTTAGTGGAGGTGTGCTGTCAAGAGACACAGCACTGTCTCTTAAGAGAAATCTGTATTTTTTTTACCTTCTTCTGTCAACTGTAACTCGTACCTGTGGCAGCTCAGTGACATTCATGCTCCTAACTGTGCCTCAAAGCTGATGTGGAGTGTGCTGAGATCTTCCTCTCTCTTCCTTCCCCCCCTCATGATTTCTTCTTCTCCCTTCAGTGTTATGATTTTCTCTCCTCACTTTCACCTCTTGAATCTCTAGGGTCCTTTAAAGCAGAGG
Organism: Bettongia penicillata ogilbyi; assembly: GCA_023548195.1. Classification (NCBI taxonomy): domain Eukaryota; kingdom Metazoa; phylum Chordata; class Mammalia; order Diprotodontia; family Potoroidae; genus Bettongia; species Bettongia penicillata. The sequence continues at coordinate 3,752,333 of JAJHZJ010000300.1, forward strand.
CTCTTAACCTGAGATCCATGAACCAAGGGATCCAAGAGTTTTGGACCCCTTTATTTCTTTCTTTATTTCCATAGGATCTCTATTTCTATAGGATCATTCTGTTTATTTTATTTGATGCATTTATTAAGGTTATTATGAGAAAGGCTCCATCAGTTTCACCAAACTGCCAGAGTGGTCCATGGCACAATTAAAGGTTAAGAACCATGTGTGTCGACATTCAGTGCAGATGTCAAGCCCCACATGAGATCTTTTCTGATACCCAACCCCCTTTTATCAATGCTTATCTCTCTCCAACCCTCCTCAGATGCCTTTGTATTTTGTTATACTTGAGTATGTGAGCAGGTATGTGGAATGGTGGATAGAGTATCCAGCCTGGAGTGATTCATCTCAATGAGTTCAAATTTGGCTTCAAAAACTTACTGCCTGTGTGACCTTGGGCAAATCATATCAATCAAAGTCTTTGCCTCAGTTTCCTCTACTGTAAAATGAGTTGGAAAAGGAAATGACTAACCACTCCAGTATCTTTGCCAAGAAAATCTCCAAATGGGGTCATGGAGAGTTAGACACAACCGAAATAACCGAATAACCGCATACTTGTATATGTTTTATCCCAATTAGGATGTCAGCTCCATGAAAATACAAAATAAGCAAATAGGTAAATAAATATTCATTGACTGATTCATTACTTACTCCATGAGGGAAGGGTAGGGCCTCTTCATTTTTTGCCTTTTTGACCCCAAAGCCTAGCACAGGGTATTGTATAATTTAAATTCTTAATAAGTGCTTATAGAATTGGATCATTCAACTTCAGTGCCCCTTTTAAGCTTGGTGCTTCTCCTTTTTTTCTTTCTCACAATAGGGCAGGTATTCATGAGAAGGAGAAAGCTCTTTACACTTAAGAAAAATCATTTTATATGTGGATAATATTTACTATTAAATTTATAAATCTCCAGAGAGCTTCTACCTTAAGTGTTGACATAAAAAAGTTCAAAGGACATAGTGGATAGAGGACTGGGCTTAGAGTCAAGAAGACCTGAATTCAAATCTTGCCCAACTGTGTGGCACTGGGCAAGTCACTTAATCTCTGCCTGCCTCAGTTTCTTCATATGTAAAATGGGGATAACAGTGCCTGCCTCTCAGGATTGTTGTGAGAATTAGATGAGATAATATTTGTAAAGTGCTTAGCATATAGTAGGCATATAATTAATGCTTACTTCCTTTCCTCCACATTGACACATGTACTTAGAGTGTTTAATAGGGTCACATTATTGGTACTTGTGCCTATTGCCTTTTTTTTTTACTTGTATCATAGGAGATGTTGGCAAGTATGCACTAAATGACTATTAAGATGAATTTTCCTGTGTAGTTTGCGGGGAGGAAGGGCTTAAGAAAAGCCAGCTACAGCCATCTCAGCTAGGAATCCTTGAAGGCTGTTGTGGTGTGTACCTCATCTCCATTTGGCCGTAGTAATATTTTGTAGTGGTTGTGGATTTTTTTTTGGTCTTTTTTTCTTTCCTTATATGTGTGTATACATACATATATATATATATATATTTGGAATAGACTAGTATTTACATTGTGGGCGGGTGTGGGAGTCCACCAGACCTGTCTGAAAGGGGAAATTGCTGTAAGTGTTCCATTTTGATCCATTTAAGCGAAAGCTGATTAGCACTTTTGGAAAAGTGAATATAAATCGTTGGGCTAATCAAGGGAAATTGAGCCTGGTTGTTACTTCTGTGAACCAGGGAGAAGAATGAACTTAATGGAAGGCTTCTTTTTAATCAATCAAGAGACTTGGAGTGAGCTCTGAAACTCAGGGCTCATGAAAGTGTTTATTTAATAAAGCAACACAGCATGTGGGAAGTTTAGGTGTGAGGGGCTATCCAGATAGTTTCATTCCATGCGATAGGTAGGAGGGAAGAAAATTTGGTGTTTTATTTCCTGCTTTCCACTAAGAAAATTGTCTGTATTATGACCACACAGTAATTAGAGAGCCTTGGATTTCGAGAGGATGTGTTCGTCTGTCTTTTGCCAGTGTGTTTCCAATAATCTGCAGCTGTTCATTCATCCTTGGGAGTGTGGTGTTTGTGACCACCGGAGCTCACTTAGCAGATTAATCTGGAGAAGATTCTCCACTACTCTCCCTGACCCTTGTTGGTTAAAAAGGGAGAACTGTGCAAGCTCCATAGCTGACGCATAACAGACTTGACCTTTTTTACGAATAATAGCAGCTAGAATTTCTATAGTGTTTTAAGATGAGCAAAGCACTACATACATACCATCTGTTGATTCCCATCACAAGTCTAAGAGGTAGGTGCTTTTAGAATCCTCATTTTACAGATAAGGAAACTGATCCCCACCTTCCAGTTGGCAATGTTCATCCCTTTCCCATCCTCCCCAAATGACTCCACTCCCACACTGGATTGTTTACTCTGTTTTGGGACTGATAGTTTCATATGTTTGTCTTGTTTCTCTTAATATTTATAAGCTCATTAAGTGTGAGAGGGTAAGTTACTTGCTCAGGGTCATACAGCTGGTAAGTGTCTGAGGCAGGATTCAAACTTGTCCTCCTGACTCCAAGTCCAGAACTCTAGCCACTGCTCTACCTAAAAGGCACGCTCATAGTTGTTTCCAATTAATTCATAGACTTTAGATGAAGAATAAGGTATTATGCATGTGCATGTGTAATATACCTACACATATATATGCTGTATATAGCTGTCTGTTCTGTCCATCCATCCATCCATCCATCCATATTATATACATATACACACATGCATGTATGGATGGATATACACACACACGTGTATAGATGTGTGTATATATATGCTTGTATATAAATTGATGTGTAGTTTTATATATATGTACACATACATACCTATATGTACATGCATATATGCATATATGTACACACAGTGACTCAAGGAGATTAGTGACTTAGCCAGGGATACACATGTGTATGTATATGTGTTTTGTATATATGCATGTGTGTATGTGTGTGATGCACACATATATGTATGTATACAAAATTACCCAAGGAGATTAGTGACGTGCCCAAAATCAGATGTCTAATGGTGATACCAGAGCCAGGCCATCTCAGTCCAAAAGCAAGCATGCTGTGCGCAGTACCATGCCGTCACCTCCACCGCCTGTCTTTAAAGTTCTACTCCTTGATATTGGTTGTTCTCATTGTAGTATCTTTCTCTCCTATTTATGGGAAGACTGATTCCAAGAAAAGGCATTCAAAGAATAGGAGAGTGGCTTATGTTTAAGTGTTAAACATTTAAATTGATTTCAGAGCAGAACCTTGTAATTCGACCAGATGGTCATCTCTCAGCTAGTCACATATTAACCTTTATTTATACAAGTTAAAGACCTCATGAGTTGCTGTCTTGCATTCTGAATTCCTTTGGAAAAGACAAAAGTTGAAAAAATGCACCTCCTTCTTCCCCCCACCCCCAGAGTGGAGAGACTATCAGTGTAGATGTTGGTGTGTTGTTTGGTTTTGCTGTCATGTTTTTAATTTTTTTCCTTAAATCTGTTTCCAGAGAGGGCTCACTGGCAAGGGGAGGGTGAAGAAATATATTACTGAAATAAATATGATATAAAAAAATTGTTAGTAAAAAAGAACAAAAGAAAAGTGGTTTCTCCCTTCCTCCCCCTCCCCAAAAAGAAAATAGAATTTAAAAAAAATAACATTTTAAAATAAGTCATAAGCTGTTTGGTCTGGGTGTGAAATTTCCAGATGTGAAAGTAGAATCCGATTTCCATCTTCCTGATAGGACAACACTGAGTAGCTACTTTTATGCAATTTGAATTTTTTAAAAAACAAAAAGGACATTCCAAATAGACTTCAGTTCATCTGCTAAAGCTGTCAGAATGATGTCTAGCGTCATATCACAACTGATTTGTGGTCTCTGAAGAGGCAGTTGGACATGTAGCTTGCATAGCTTGATGGTATTCCAAATCTGTCTTTCTTGCACATGTACATTCGGGGAAACAAATCCAGTGAAGGTGTTACTCATTGATAGCACCTTCCTTATTATTCCAATAGTTCTTCATTGGCCTGTTGACTGCTATGAAGACAACAGAATGATTGTAGTCACTGGTAAAGCTGGAAAGGGAAGTAGTATCAAAAAAATGTGCCTTTATGAAAGATCCAGAAAGCTCAAGAGGCTGAATGGATCCATTTGTTTTGAGCCCCTACTTCTCAGAACTGCTGACATACGTTTCTGACTTTAAGCAATTTGGTTAAGTCCCTGTTATTTGGTCTTGTAGCAAAGACCAAGGGGAGACAGAATAAACAGTTTAACAATAATGATTCGCATTTCTTCAGGCTTATAAAGCCGTTTTCTTACAACAGCATCTCTGCATGAAAAGGTGATACATCAATTGATGTCCCTATTTTTCAGATGAGAAAACTGAGGCACAGACCAGCCAAGTGTCTTAATCAGGGGGTCCCATATATTAGCTAGAAAGTTACCGAGTTGGGGTTCAGGTCTACTGATTCCTGTTATTCCCACCTTCTTATTCGTAAACTGTTCTTTAATCTGGAAATGCTTGGAAATTTGAACTTATCTTATTTGGAAACAAGATTTGTTTTTTCTGAGACAGTGGTTCCTAACTGGAGATCTGTGAACATTTTTAAATGTCTTGATAACTATTTATGTACACACACACACACACACACACACACACACACACACACACACACATGTTACTTTTGGGATCCTGTGAGTTTTCCTTTCCCAGACCTCCTGAAGGTATCCACAGCACTCAAGGTTAGGAATACCTGCTCTATGAGCTGCTTCAGTGAGACAAAAATTAAAAAGAAAAGGAAGACTTTTCCAACTTTACCAGAAGAAAAGGTTGAATGTACTTTATGCTTCTGCAATAAATAGAGACTCTTGGCTACTTACTGAATAAGATCTCTTTTTTTAGAAAGAATTAGGACTCCTTATAAGTGGCAAATTCAATGAAGTCCTCTTTAGAACTTGTGACAAGGGACTGCATTCCCTCATTTATCACAAGTTAAAGGGCACTGTATGTATGTACACATATTTTTGGCATAGGAATCTAGAAAATTTAGCACATTGTGATAATTTATATTTTTTCCTGTTGTAAGCCCCTTAAGGGCTCTTATGTGGATGTCAGTCCTGCTGGAGATCCTTTCATGGTTTTCTGTATGCTGTGGTGTAAAGATAAACTTTTTTGCCTGACTTCTCAGGCTTTCCTGATTCTGGCTCCTTTCTAGTCTCATTTCATCAGATTTCCCTTTATGTGTTTTATGTTATCACTAAATTTGATTAGCAGCTTTTCTTTTGAACTTGAGCTGTCTATGTGCAAAGATGGAATGTTCTCCTTCCTTATCTCTAACTTTCAGAATCTTCCACATCCTCTAGGTCAGGGTTGGGGAACCTGTGGCCTTGAGGTCACATGTGGCCCTCTAGGTCCTCAAGTTCAGTCCTTTGATTGAATCCAAACTCCACAGAACAAATCTCCTTAGTAAAAGGTCGAAAGGCCACACCCAAGGACACATGTGGCCTCAAGGCTGCAGGTTCTGTGCTCTAAAGAATAGCCCAGGCACCATTTCTTCTCTATGATGTTTTCTCTGACTCTTTCTTTACCTCAGACTTAATATAAAAATATCAATAACAGCTAGTATTTATATAACACTTTGGAAGTTTACAAAATGCTGTTTGTGTAATCTCATTGGATCCTGTAGGTGCTATTATCATTTCACTGATGAGGAGACTGATGTGGAAAGAGACTTTCCCAAAGCAACAAAGCTAGCTACTTAAGTGCCTGAGATGAAGTTAAACTCTAGCCTTCTGGGCTATTAAGTCTATTTTACTCCTGGTACCACATGACCAAGATAATCACTTCCTCCTCAAATTTTACTGGAGGATTTCCTCTAGATTTCTCTCTTGTCCCCATTATTCCTTATGTCATTAAACTCATTTGCTTAAGGGGTGAGGGTAGTATCTTCTCCAATAGAATATACGTTTCTTGAAGCCTGGAATAACTTTATTCCCCCACCCTCCCTTTATCCACAGTACCTAGCACAAAGCATATATTTGCTGAATGGCATTAACAAATACTAGTTCTGTATCTTCTGAGCACCCAGCATGGTGCTACACACACAAAGTAGGTGTTTGTTGCATCACACTGAACGCTCCAGAGGATGTGAGTTGAACTCTGATGTATCTGAACAACTGGAGCACCTCAACCATGGTTTAGGTCACCACAGGGCTCTTTTATAATATTTATAATCTAAAGCTGATCAGGAAATATCATGGTACCATGTCTTTGTTGATGTGCAATATGAAATGAAAAGAGACCAGGCAAAAAGCAAGATCCCCCACCTGCTGTTTCTACAACAATGACAGCAGCAACAAAAAATACCCCACTAATGCTTCTCCAGGTTTAAGGTTTCTTTACAGATTTTCCCACAGCTTTCTTTAATAGGCTTAAATAATCATGGAAGCGTTAAGTGTCAGGAGTTTCCCGTTAGGTCTATCACAAATTGAGTTCTTCATACTATTACTTAGGAAAGAAATAGATTGTGGGGATGTTCGATGATTTTTATTTTATACTACAGTGATATCCCCATATAGCATACCCTCCAGCACTAAGTAGCCTTTGTAACCAAGCAAAACCTATAGATACAATGCACATAGAGTTCTCCCATTATCCACCACATGTCTGCTGAGAAGAGGGAGGTATGTTTATTTACCTGTCCAAGACTAAGCTTTTTCATGGATATTTTTCATTACAAGGTAGTGAAGTGGAATATTGGAAGTAAATATGTGGTGTTCTCCGCAGACTGAGGTGGTGATTTGTCTATTAGGAAAGGCTTTGTGTATTTCCCCTTTGTATAGTTCATCATCACCTCAACCAGAGAATCACAGCCAAGCTTCAGAACATGGGAACATGTATTGGCTAACTGATGTTTTCCTTTTCATTTCAAAACAAGTACATGACTTGAATTGAAAAGTAGTTGGCAGTGTAAGTTCTGTTTAGAGTTCCCCAATATGTTCTTTTGTAGAAATATGGGTGTGTAACTTCCATGCTATACAAATCAGACATCTGCATTAGGGCAGTCCTCAGTTCCATAACTACATATGCAGTTGGCTAATTTTTTCTCAAGTCAACTAAATTCTCAGCTAAGTAGTGTCTCCAGCTAAGGGAAACCAGGCCATTTGATAAATTTGCCATATGATCATAAGCCAGGGAAGGTTGATATTGAATGTGAAATAGAAATATTTTTGTCATCCATGTTCCCTTTGCTTAGCATAGTGGCTGGTATATAGTAAGCACTTAATAAATGCTTCTTGACTTGACCTATATAGGATTATCGGATCATGTAATGTTAAAGCATCCAATCCAACCTCCTTGTTTATAGATGAGAAAACCAAGTCATAGAGAGGTAAAGTTACTTGTCTACATTCACATATCAAGTGAGAAGTAAAGTTCAGGCTAAAAGTTCATGAATCAGGTTCAATAATATGATCCTCATTTTATGGATAGCAACAAGCATTTATTATGTACCTACTGTATACCAAGCACTGTGCTAGTCATTAGAAATACTAAGGCATAATGAGAGTTTCTGACTTTAAGATGCTTATATAGTTCTCTTTCTAGCATTCTGTGGACGTGATTGGTTTGTGATGTTTGTTACTAGTGGGGACTTCAGGTGCCTGGTATTGCTTATTAGTAAGTGCCTACTGTTTTATTAATACTAGATAAATGCACAAAATCAGCTATGGTTAATCCCAACATGCACATAAGAGTCAAATTGTTGCCTTTCTCTAAAAACTCTGATCTTAGTCTAGAATAGATTTATCTTAGTATTAAGTGCCTAATATTTATTGTTCATTGGAAATTACCTCTTCCAGAGTTCAAGTGCACGTGAGATTTGACCTTGGAAAAGGAGGTATTTTTATAGAACCATGCTTCCGTAACCCCAATGGCAGATCCAGTGCTTTCATGACCTGGTGCGTGTGGCTGGAGCAGAAGGCCCCCAGAGGTATCGAGCCAAATTCAACCTAACCCCAGTTCCTTCTCTGCCTGTGATCAACCTGGAATGCTCTCGCCCGTTTACTCTGACTACAAACTCCCAGGTTTCCTTTAAGACCCGGCTGAAATCCCGCCTCCTACAGAACCCTTCCCTGACCCCTCTTAATTCCTTTTCCATGCTCTTTCCTAGTTACCCTGTATTTAGCTGACTTTAATCTGTTTGCATGTTGTCTCCCCGTTAGATTGTTAGCTTCTTAAAGGCAGTCCTTTACTATTTATTCATTTACTTACTGATCGATTGATTAGCTGATTGATCGGTGTATCCCTAGCACTTCGCACAGTGCCTGGCATGTAGCAGGCAAGTAAATATTTATTGGCAAATGGAATATCCCTTCTGAGGCTGCCCCTTAACTATAATGAACCTTGTATGGTGGATCTGAACATTCCACATAGTCTGGGGGAGCTCAGAAGAGTTATTTTCTTCCTTCCATTCAGTTTCATATTTCTCAGAAGAAGTCATCAGATACTCCTTAAGTCTCATTTTCTCTTTGGTGGATTTTCCCTCCGGTCTTTCTGAAAGATAGAGACCTCGTGAGTGAAAAGCAAATCTTCAGAATGACTGGATTTCTATAGTATTATAGAGGCATCATTGCCACCTATTACAATAATGGAAAATCTGCATGCTAAAATTCTAACCCCTGATAGGATCTGATGCTGGTATGGCTGAATACTTATGTCTGTTACTCGGCATGTTGCTAAGAAACAGAAAGGCCTAAAATGCCCTTTTGAATTGCTGAGGCATTTCTTTCCAGTATTCTAATACTTTTTAATTGATGCAGAGTGAAAAGTCAAGAAGTTTGTGTTAAACCACCCTTTCTCTCACTTTTCTTTTTAAAAGATGCTTTCCTTTCCGAAGATGATGTGATTGGTCATATAGGTATCAGAATTCCTCATTGCAGAATCCATACTCTTATTCCCCCTCTGGCTCTGGGTATGATAACTGAATCAATGCATTCACTCCAGGAAAGTATGTCAATCAGTTGTCCTCCACCTCCACTCACCATCCCTTTGATTTCTTTAGATCAAGACACCCTTCCTGATTACTGTGTATATTGTCTCCCTTCGATAGGAATGTACGTTTCTTGTGGGCAGGGACTATTTTTTAAAATTTGTATCTCCAGCCCTTAGCACAATGTCTGGCATATATTATAGTATGAGTTTACTACAAGCCTTTTCATTCATTGATTTCGTCAATTTTAAAAATTGATTTCATTCATTATTGCTTGGGTTTCTCTTCATGGGGAAGGGGAGAAGTACTTGTTGAGGTAAATCATATACATACATACATATATATATGTATGTATATATATATATATTTTAAAGCATTGCAATTAGGACTCATATGAGTCCTATACAGGGTCTGTTTGGCATTGTGTACTGAAACTTGACCTTGGGGCCAAGAAGACCTGGATTCAAGTTCAGTCTGTGACACATATGCCTTTGTGAACCTGGGTGCATCACTTAACTTCCTAGTGCTCTCTGTTCAATCCTCTAAGATTAGAAATTGCAGGGAAAATGGTAGCTTGTATTAGAGAAGGAATTTCCTCACACAAGAGTTTCTTATATCAATATAGAAACAAGTTTCCAAGGCTTCTTTCTGCCCCGTTTTACTCCCTCACTCCTGATCTTATGTCCTTCACTTCTGCTATTCTGGGGTAAAAGGAGAGACTTCCTTTTCAAAATGGACCAGTCAGCTCAAATCAAGAAAGACTGACCTGTTGAATTTCTTTTTCTAGTTTCAGATGTTTTCTTGGTCTTTGCATTCTTACTTTTCTTCTAAGACTATCCTTGCTTTAAGAATTATTGAATATTATCCTCTTGTAAAAAATGAGTAATCACAATGGTGCCAATCTAGACACGTATACATGAATACAAGAAGGAAATACATATATAGGGACTGTGGTTTTTGTCGATGACAGGAATCATCCAGTATCAGTTAACCTACAAACATTTATTAAGTGCCCACTATATGCCAGGCCTGTGCTAAATGTTGGCAACACCAAGGCAAGAGATACCCTTTGCTCATAGTCTAATGGGAGGAGGGGGATGGGAGACAGTAGGCAAATGTACAAACAAGCTATAGACAAGTTAATTGGGATAAATAGCAGAGTTGAGACACTAGAATTGAGGCAGATTAGGAAAGATTTCCTCTAGAAGATGAGATTTTAACTGAGATAAGGGAAACCAGGAAGCAAGAGATGAGGAGAGAGAGGATTCCAGGGGTAGGGGAGTTGGGAGATGGAGTGTCTTGTGTGAGGAATAGCACCGAGGTCAGTGACACTGGACTTCAGCATGTGTAGGGATGGGTACTGGGGAGTGTAACAGCAACACATTTTACAACCTCTTTATAATTTGGGAGATAAGTTGTAGGGAGATACTTGGGATCTGTGGAAGTCAAATGATTTACCTAGGTGCAGTTGCTATTAGATGTGGTCATTGAACCCAGGACTTCTGATTTAATGCCCAAGTCTTTTTCTCAAGAACACACCATGTCTACATGGATAGGGAAGAGAAAATGCATATGGCTATGTGCCAATCATGGGAATGAGGAAATCTGAGGAAATTTTGACATTTCTGAATGCATAGGACAAGTGTGAAATGAAACTTTTCTTTATAACCCTTGTCTCCGCTGTGACATGCAATGTATGTATTAAACACACAAGAAACATTTGTCAAAATTAATGCTTGGATGCTTCTGTTGCATGTGAGAATGAAGGAAAGATCCCACTTGACACAAAGGAAGAATATTCTGTCACTGATGAGATGGCTACTCGTACTTGGTGCTACTCAACCTTCTCTCGAACCTCTCTCCTACCTCTCCAGACTTTCCTAAGAAAAGGTGTTGTTCTGCAGGTCACTACTCAACTCAATTTTATGGAGATGACTTTTCATTTAAGGCCATGGTTAGGGAGAACTAGCAATAGTTGGTTAGCACTGTACATATACAGGCTCCCATCAGCCTCGCAAAAAAGCTATGAAGGACCTAACTGATGTAGGCATTTTAATTCTCATTTTGTAAATGAGAAAATTGAGACTCTAAGACATCAAAGGGCTTGCCCACAGTCATAAACCTAGGAAGTATCAGTGGGATTTGAACCTAATGTTCCTTTTTCCGAGTCCAGCACCCTAATTGCCTCTCAGGAACGATTATGTGATTTGTAATGGAAGAGTCAACTGTAGACAGTGGGCTTCCTACTGAGTTGTGTTAAAAGACAATTAGAATCCTGTGATGAAGGGGTATAAATGTAAAGCAGTCAAAAGACCTCTATTTACAATATTGGTTATTTAGAGAAGTAGGTGTGGATTTGGAAAAAGGGATCAGTCCTCCACTTTTCTCATTGGAATGTTCTCTTCTCTAATGGCTCCCACTAAACAGACAAGCTAGACTAGAAAACAGCTGGTTCTGTGATCGGCAGCTCTGTGGGCCTTCCCTGGCATTGTTTTAGGTGACACAATTGTATTTCCACAGACGGATGGCATTCACTCATTTCCTCTGCTGTCATTCTTTGTCTGGCTCTAAGCATCATTACTGTAAGATTTCCCACTGAGAAAATTTCACCATGAAGAGGTTTTCTGATCTCTTTAAGAGAAAATGGCTAAAAATAGACCTTGTGGGAACAGTTTTCCACTTCAAGAACAAAATCCTGCAAAAATGTTTTAATGCAGATTTGGGACCTAATTATTTTTTCTCACCTCAACTTAGCTGTAGTTTTGCTACAGTGGGAACAACAAGTCTGAGCTTTGCAGACTTTTGCCAGCAAGAACAATTTTTCCCCCTTAAGGTTTTGTTTTGAGGTGAATAAAGACTTGCTTTCCCTCTCCTACCCCTGCCTACCCCACCTAATCTCAGGGCAGTCAAGTCCACATTGAAGGCCTGTGTCTATCCCTCATTAAGTCAGTGACCTTCCCTTATGAGGTTAGGAAAGAACTGGCTGTTTCAGCTTCGCTGGCCACAGGTTAGTGCAAACATTGAAGTCTCTGCGTGGCGTAGAGGTGGAAGGATCTAAAAGGAGAGCAGAGTGGCAAAAAGAGAGCCTGTAATTAAGATATAGGGTTTTCGAGATGCTCAGTCATTAGGTCTGGTTAAACTGATCCTCTGTGATGTGCTGAGATTCTTGGTTGGCAAGGCGGGTCTCGTGTGTGTGTGTGTGTGTGTGTGTGTGTGTGTGTATTTTATATGTATATACACATTTATATATGAGAGAGAGAGAGAGAGAGAGAGAGAGAGAGAGAGAGAGAGAGAGAGAGAGAGAGAGAGAGAGAGAGTTTTTCTAGGTTATCCCATGTCCTTTTTTAAATTTCTGTTTCTCTTGATTCCTGTCTTAAATTTCTTTGAGAATTTCATCACTGTTGGCTGCAGTCTATTTTATAAAATGATGTATGATTATTCTTGCTATTTATGATTATGATTGATATATTATGTGTGATTATTAGTTGAATTTTATTTTCTCCTTCCTCCCCCTTCCCATCCATACCTACCTGTTTGCCTTTTTACTTGGGTGGGGGTCCTGCTTACCTGGAATATACTTGTTTCTCACCCATATCTCTTAGATCTTTTTACCTCCAAGACTCAGTTCACTTCAGGCTCCATCTTTTACAGGAAGCATATCCTAATCTCCAATTGCTCATGACCTTTTCGCCCTAATCTCCTTGTATCTGTTTTATATGAGGTGCTCTAAATATCTCAGTACAGATTTAAGCTTTGATAGCTCAAAACCTTCAGGTGGCACAGTGGATAGAGTGCTGGGTCTGCAGTCAGAAAGACTCTTCCTGAGTTCAAATCAAGCATCAGACACTTGCTAGCTGTGTGAACCTGGGCAAGTCACTGTTTGTCTCTTTGTCTTTAAAATGAGCTGGAGAAGGAAAGGGCAAACCACTTCAGTATCTTTGCCAAGAAAACCCCAAATGAGGTCACAGTGAGTCCAGTGTGACTAAAACCACAGAACAGCAACAGACTCAGAGTTGCCCCAAGCCTGTTGGGATGCCCTGCATCTATGTGGACCATGTTTTTGTCTTCCTTCATAAAAAATGTGAACTCCCTGAGGGCAGACTGTTTCACTTTGGTCTTTGTATCTTTGGGATTCTAGTACAGTGCCTGTTATCCAGGAGATACTTAATAAATGCTTGCTGATTGATGGAGTTCTGTTGTAAACCTGAAGTAGGTAAGGCAATGATGTGACCATGGTGTTCAAGCGTTTTCAATCATGGCTGTGTGACTCCATTTGAAGTTTTTTAGGCAAAGATCCTGGAGTGATTTGCCATTTCTTTCTTCAGCTCATTTGACAATTAGAAACAGAGTCACCCAGCTAGTAAGTGTCTGAGGCTGGATTTGAACTCAGGAAGTTGTCTTCCTGACTGTATGTCCAGCCCTCCATCCACTGCACAAACCTACTTGCCCCATGTGACCATGAGTATATAAATGTCTTAGAGCCAAAATGCATATCCAGATTTCCAAGTTCTCAGACCTACTTCAGTTAGACACTATTGCCCCCCTCCTCCAACCAGCAGCACTTTTTAACTTCTACCCATTGGAAAAGAAGTTATTTTTAAGAAGCAGAAAATAAACTTTCTCTTAATAGCAAGTGGCAGAATAGAACTGGTTCTCTAAATGCCATCGTGTTCCATCACACAGGACTGTGTGAATATTTGCCTTTGTAATTAAGCTTCAGGATACCCCCTTGGATAAATTAGTTCTAGCAGTTTTTCTAGAGCTCACTAGTTAAGTGATGTTTTAATTAGGGGTAACAATAATTATATAATAACAACGACGACGACGATGATGATAATGATGATGATGATGATGATGGTGGTGGTGGTGGTGGTGGTGATGGTGACTTACTTATGTAGCAGTTTAAGGTTTGCAAAGTGCTTTAAATATATCATCTCATTGGACCATCATAACCCTGGAAGGTAAGGAGTACAAGGCATGTTGTTTTTTAGTTATTCGTTGTCGGACTCTTCATGACCCCATTTGGAGTTTTCTTGGCAAAGAGACTGAAGTGGTTTGCCATTTCCTTCTCTAGCACACTTGAGGAAATTGAAGCAAACAGGGCTAAGTGACTTAGCCAGGGTCACACAGCTAATAAATATCTGGGGCAAAATTTAAAACTGGCCTCCCTGACTTTAATCCAGGTGTTTTCCTCCCTCTACCATGTAACTCATTCTTTTCCACTTATTAGCTGTGTGAGTTTGGCCAAGCTGCTCTACTTTTTGGAATTGCCATCTATAAAATGGATCTTTAGACATGGTCATCTCCAATGTCCTTTTCAACTCTAGGGCTCAGTTCTCTTGATTTCTTTAGGATGGACATTTTACTTAGGTGTTAATAGTCTGAGTAAAAGCAGCTAATTTAATTTTTCTTTTGACCATAAAGTGGCGGGGGAGGTCTGGGCAGTAGAAAGGTCCTAGCAGAAGTAGCAGTTATTGAGTAGAAGAAACTTATGGAATAAATTAATTTGAACTGAAAGGGACCAAAAAAAAGCAGCATCTATTCCAAACCCCTGTTTTGCAAATAAGTAAACAGAGGCAAAAAGCTTGCCACTAATTAAACAATTTAGTAGCAGCCAAGGTTAGAGATGAGGTCTCTGGACTACTTTGCACCTTCCCTTTCTGGTTGTTCTGGAGTGTACAAGGTGCTTATTGGGGATTGAACCCAGTAAGCTCAGTGAAATTCAGAGACCCCTGGGGAGGGCCAGGTTGGTAGTGGTTAGTGCGGAGGAACCACTAACTGAAAGTTTGTTCAGAGCCTTCCTTCAGATCAAGAGATTTCCTTGGATACACCCTTCCCAACTTCCTATTGTTTTCCTGCAACTTTTCCTCTCTTCTCCCAGCACCCTCCATTCCACTCAACTTTTACCCTATTCCTGCCGTTAAGGTGAAATTGGAAAATTGTCTTGTTTGCTGTGGGTACCGATCTCAAATAAATGCAGTTAAGAAAATGCGGAACTTGGCTAAATGCTATCTTTCTAGAACACAGACTGATTTTACATTGTGAATTTTTTCTCCATCCAAACTGGACCACTCTATCATGCCTATACTTTCATTCCTTCTTCCACTTCTCTGCCTTTCCCCTGGCTCTACCCCAAAGCCTGGGATCCCTGCCTCCTGCCCCTCACCTGCCTCTTAGAATTTTAGCTCCTTCCAAGGCAAGACCCAAGTGCCGCAGTTGTTTCTCTGAACAGCTCCCCCACTCCATGCAACCACTTGATAGCATACACCTCCCCAATTTATTTTGTCTATGCATGATGTTTACTTTCTGTATACTCTGTCTTCCTCCTCCCCTAATAAAATGTAAACTTTTTGAGGCGAGGGCTTCTTTTTTCTTTTGGTTATTGTATCCCCGGATCCTAATACAGTGCTTGGCACATAGTAGACACTTAGCTAAATTGAATTGCTTATTGGATAGAACAGTTTCACATGTGGAAGTAACTACAGGATTATAAAACCGCAGCAGCTGGGTTTTTGGAGGGGGGGGTGGAGGGGGCAAGGAGGCTGAAACAGTCATTGAGGTGCTAATGTATGCCAGGCAGGTTATGGTCAGTAGAAGTGCTTATATTTAGAGTCTGAAAACCTGGATTCAGATTCTTGCTCTCTGATACTAACTTGGACAAGGTATTTAAACCCCTTTAAGCCTAAATTCTTTCATCTGTAAAATGAGAAAGTTTGTCTAGGTGACCTCTGAGACCTCTAAACAATCTCAGTTCATAATTCCGTGCTTCTTAGTGTCATCAGCCAGGTCCCTTAATCTCTACGAATCTCAGTTTCTCCATCAAATGAGAGAATTTATGTACTTTGCAAATCTTTAAGCACTCTATAAATGTTCCCCTCCTCAGTCAACTACAATATCTTGTGTAAACATGTTTAACTTGCACTACAAAACCTTTCCCTAGCCTAAACATTTTGCAGCCTCACTGGACATTGCGCTGCATCCTTCACTTTTCAATCCAGCCAAACTGCTTTTCCTTATCCATGATATTCTATCTTCTGTATCCGTGCCATCATAATAGCCGTTTCACATAACTTAGCTATGCCTCATAGAATTGTTCTCTTCCTGTAAGGCATAGCTCAAGCATCATCTTCTGCATGAAACTATTCCCAACTGCTAGTGCCCTCCCTCCCATTACCTTGTTTTTAATTATGTAGTGTGTGTGTGTGTGTGAGTTGTATGTGTGTATGTGTCCACAAAATGTGGAGTGTGTGTGTGTGTATACACACACACGATATATATATACACACACACACACAAACACACACATGTGTTTTATTCTCTTTATAGTTGGGCTGTGTATGCATGCATGTTTCTACATACACATATTTTCACCTGCAAATTAAGTGGTCATCCTTTCTTCATCTCTTTCTTAGGGTTAGGAACCTGTATAACCCTGTCTAAGTGTGAGTTATCAAGTGTTCTTTCCTTAAAGTGCGTCCAGAGAAGGAGGTTTCACAGCCTGCTTTGATAAATGCATTTAAAAGTCTCATAGTGTTATTGGTTTTTAAAATTCCATAGTTATTTTTTGTGGCATCATTGATATTTCCCTGTGACTCTTCTCCCTTTTAACAAAGTCTAGATAAGCAAAACAAATTGACAGTGGCTGACAATTTATGCTTCATTCTGGACATGGAGGCTCTCCATGGCTCAAGTGCTGAAAAACTTGGATTACTTCTGATTTCTTTTGCTGTCTGTTATCTTCTTTACCACTTTTAATAGTGACCTCAGATGAAAGACAGAATGTCCACTAACCTCATGCTAATGCCCATTATCTCTTCTTTCTTGAAATAAGGGGAAATGGAACACTCCTAATTTACTGGGAGAAGTTTAGAAAATCAACGAGGGCAAGATGACATGGTGCCTTAGAAGGCAGTGACTTATTTCTGTTATTTGACAGTCAGGGAGATTGAAAAGGAATATATTTACTAATGTCACCAGTCACCAGTATTGGAATCAATTTGCATTGGAAACCTTTTAAAGCTGATGTTGTCAGCAAAGTGCTAACTTTATTTACAGAGCCAAGTAGGCACAAAGTAAGAGAAGTATCAGCTCCTGGGTTGCTATCAGGGGAATCAGCATATTCTATCTTTTTTCTCCTCCCTTAAAGGTTCAATGTTGGTATTGAATAAATAAACTCAGCATGTTTAAGAAGCTGGTTCCATTACCAGATTCAAACCAACATTAATATTAATTTTCATTTTTGTATTAGCATTCCCTGTCCCCAGTACATAGTAGGTGCACAATAAATACTTGAATTCATTCAGTGATAATAAATTAATTCAGATGGGAGGGGTAGGTTCAGAGGAAGAGGAGCAGATCATTTATGTAGGTTATTTTTTGGAGAAAAATGAATTATTTGAAAATAAGATTGGAAGAACCCAATCTGGACTGAAATGGACCAAATTAATAAGTCACAGGCAAAATTAATTGAAAATTTTGAGAGCGTCATTTATTAGCCAGACTGGCGGCTGCCTCATGTAAAGACTTAGAGGAGAGAGCCCCGAACTGAGGTGGGTGAGTGCATTTTAAGCATTTTGGTGCTACTTGGTAGAGCCTTGTGGTTTCCACAACAAACAGGGTTCTGACAGAGTGAGAGCAGGGGGCTGACTACTAGGCAAGAACCCCCAAACAGAAGGTGGTTGTCAGGGTACTGCTAGGTAAAGGACCCCAACAGAGGAGAAGTGCCAGGAGAGGTAGCCAATGAAAGACTGGTTGTCATTCAACATACAGTGGTTGTCAGGAAGGGGGAGGGCGGGAGGAGGATGCTCAGCAGAAGGTGGTTACCTGGTAATGGGGGTCTAACATTAGGTGGGGCACAGGTGGTTACCATGCAAATGGACTAAACAAGAGATGACTGTTAACAATTTATCAGATATTAAACCAAAGGGGAATAACATTTTGACAGGGGCTTAACAACCGAAGGAAACTGTTACTAGGCAAGCTATTCTGCCCAGTAACCTAACAGAGATCTCTTGGCCTAGGGGCCCAGGGAGAAATAATGTCCATTTTAGGACCATTAAGCATTTATTAAGTGGCTACTGGGTGTCAGATTAAAGGAACATACTTAAATAGAGGGTCAGCTAGGTGGCTCAGTGGATAGAACGTTGGGCTTGGAGTTGGAAAGACCCATCTTCAGTTCAAACTGGGCCTCAGACACTGACTAGCTTTGTGACCCTCCACAAATCAATTAACCCTCTTTACCTAAGTTTCCTTACCTGTAAAATGAGCAGGAAAAAGAAATGCCAAACTGTAACAGCAAGGACCCCAACATACAGAGAAAGGCCTATTGCAACTTACTGTCTAAGTTCTTAGACATATTTTTTCTAAAAAGAAAGTAACTTTTAAGGGTTCAAAAATCTACTTTAATCAAGCACATCTATCATTCACTTAGTTCAGGGGAAAAGCACCTTGAACTGCAGAGAAAATACAAAAAGAGAAATAAAGACCAACAGACAGGACCTCCACCTGTCTGACCGTACGTACATAGTTACCAGAGAGAGAAGCACCAGCATCTGGTTTTCAAAGCTAGGGAGCTCCTTAGTGGTTTCCCAGAATCTCATCTGGTCAAACCTTCTTCCAAAAACTAAGTCCCCAAGCAAAACCTCACCTCCGAGTATATATACACTTTTCAGAGCCAAAGGTTATCACAACCATTGAGAACCAGTGCATGGCAACTCTTGAGAATCAGTGCCTCGCTGGAAATTAACGAAAGGTCCATGAGCCTTCCTACAAAACAAGTCTCCCTTAATCAAATTTCCCTTAATGGGCAGGCCCAGCAGGAAAGATCTTTAACTCTTATTAACTTAATTAACATTACACAAACTACTCCCATATCTCTGCTAAGAAAATTCCAAATAGAATCATGAAGAGTCAAACACAACTAAAATAACAGAATAGCAGCAGCAGGAGCAACAACAGCTTGAGAAGAGCTTATCTTCTTCCAGGTATAGAGGAAGGAATGCTAGACTTGGGATTACATGCCCTTAGATTTAAGTCCAAACTCTGGCACATATAACTTGTGGCCATGGTCAAGTCATATGACCTCTCTACATGTCAATTTTTTTATCTGTAAATTCAAAGACTTGAACTTGGTAGAGTTTAAAGTCCCTTTGAGCTCTAAATTCCATGATTCTGACTTGGGATAAGTTTGTGAAGGCAAGAGGTGACTTGTGTAAAGGAGAACTTTACCCAGAATCCCTTCATGCCCCCCTGTTTTTCATCTGTATCTCAGACTACCAATTGATGCATACAAAATTTTTAAAAAATCTAGTCCCTTAGGATTTTAATTCTTATGGACTATAATAGAAAACATTTTGATATTAAATCTACTTAAGTAACGAGTAATACCAAGTAAAATATATAAATAGTTCAATGGCTAATTTTAGCAATGAAATCTATGTATACTATTTAACAGATGAAACAAAAAACTTTCTTCACTCCTTAGGCATTCTGGCTAGTTTTCTCTATTTACTGGTTCTTCTCTACTGAAATGCAGAAAATCATACCATTCATGGGTCACAGAATCCCAGAGCTGAAAGAGACCCCGAAAGCTATCCAATCCCAAGCTATGCCTGAAGAAGAATTCTACCACATACTTGACAAAAAAAAATTGTACAGCTACTCTCTTTTTTTTTTAAATCTCTTGAGGCACCCCACTCCACTTTTGAGTATTTCTCATTTTGTGAAACTTTTTTCCATATGTCAAGCCTGAATTTTCTCCAGTGTAGCTTCACTTCACTGTTCTTGGACCTGCTCTCCAAGGGAGGACAGAACAAGGATAGCTCTTCTTCGTGGGAAGTAGTTCAAGTACTTAGAAAATACATTCTCCTTAATTCTTGATCCTTATCTGGCATGGTCTCTTATCAATATCCATATAAAAATATGGCAAACAGAACTAAAGAAAATACTCCAGGTGTGGTCTGACCAAGGACAGACAATACAGCAATATCAGAATCTTTGTGGTTCTGGTCACTGCTTCTAATGGTTCTCAGTCAAGAATTTATGTAGGGACGTCTAGATTGAAGTTTCTGTGAAGACTTCATGACCCTTTCTTCAGACTGGCAGACTTTGATTCAGGAAGACCTATTTTCAAATCCTTACCCATACATTAACTAGCTGTGTGAGCCCAGACAAGTCTCTTAACATTTGTCTGTCTCAGTCTCCTCATTTATAAAGTAGGGATAATAATTGCACCCACCAAAGAATTTTTAAATAATTCTTAAAATAATCTCTCACCCATTCCCTATTGTTTCCATGTATGTGTTGAAAGAAAATTCAGATTTGCCCAAAAAGCATTTAAATTGGTTACAACTAGCATCTTGGGGTTTCGGGAAAAACAGAACTGTTTGAATTGCAAAATTTAAAAATGTAAAGCTCTTTACCAAAACCGTTATATTCAGTGAATGAAAAAAATTGTGAGTTCACAACTGTGAAAATTCTTAGGTTTGAATAAAATTACATCTTTTACTTAAAAAGAAATAAAATAATAGCACCCACCTTAGAGAAGTTTTGTGAACATGAGAAGAGATAATAAGCGTAAAGCACTTTACAAATCCTAACACACTCTGCTATCTTTACTGTCAAACCTGGGAATCCACTCTCCAGAATTCCTTCCTTGTCCCTCATCCTTGTGTGCCAGCCTTGTTTGTTTTTCACTTTTCTCCATATGGGTATTGCATGGTTCAAGGATGGAGAAAAGGATATATTGAATATTAAAATTATAAACATTTTCATTGTATAATAGCAACATGTCAGAAAGTGGGGAGGGGAGAGTGTTTTTTTTTCTCTTTTGTTAAATCTTACACCATTTAATTGTCTACCAATAATGAGAAAATCAGCTTTTCTCCTTAATGCTGCATAATTATCAAGTATCCAAACACGTCAAGGAGGAGTATGTTAAAATCCATACACCTTATTTTTAGGTGTCAAACTATTTATAGAAGGAGTTCTCATCGTAAATTATGTAATCTCTCTCTAATAGCTGACAGAATTATTCCCAGCTGTTATCTGTTCCAATACAGTCACTGAGCTGGAGAAAATGTTGCAATGTAGCAATTAAGGACAACCTTTTTTTAATGTACAAGTACAGTAAATTACAAGTTGATTGTCTGAGTAAACAGTGTTACCTACTGAGGCTGCTTTGTTTTAGAACAGAGTTCTGCCTACAACTAAATAGCTTACAGTAATTCTCAGCATAGCATCATGTGTTAGTTTTCACATGGTACCAGTGCCTTCACCTTGTACCAGTGACAACTGATTAGGGAAAGATGCCTAGTCATCTTCTCAGATTCCTCTGTTCTAACTTCATGTTTTGAACCCCATCCATTCTGTTAGGAAAATGGTCATATCTAACTGTTCATGACCCCATTTTGGGGGTTTGTTTGGCAAAGATACTGGAGTGGTTTGCCATTTTCTTCTTCAGTTCATTTGATAGATGAGGAAACTGAGGCAGGCAAGGTTAAGTGACTTGTCCAGAGTCACCCAGCTAGTAAGTATCTGAAGTCAGATTTGAACTCAAGAAGATGAGTCTTCCTACCTCTGGCTGCCCTCAGAGTCACAGAAGCTATCTTGTAACTCTGGCTCTACTTCTATTCTGTGGAACCTTAGACAGGTTGTGTACCCTCAGTTTCCTTAACTGTAAAATAAAGGGAATGAAATAAATGATACCCCTTCCAGCTTTAACTCTATGAAATACAAGTTTATTTTTCTGACATAGAAAGTTATACTTGTCTTTATACTTCCATGTCTTGAAAGCCAAGTTTATTCCCTCCCCCTCTCCCAGAGGCTTCTTCAAGTCAGGCTCTCCACACTATATAGGAGCACTTTTTTTCTTGGTTTTCATAACCTTTGGTGTATCAATGAAGTCCTGCTCCTGTGTACTGCATATGGTTCACTGTCAGATAATTGAACACTAAGAAAATCTGCCTTGAATAAATTAGAATATATTTGCAAATTAATTGGTTAATTAGATTTTAGACATCTCTGGGGGACAGGGCTGAAACAGATGTGAGCAAAAGCCACTCACGTAGCTGAGAATAAGCGTTTCTTACAGTTTTCTGAAAGAAGAGGATCCTACTACTTTATTACCCTGCTAATGCCATGATGGGAGAATATGGATGTTTACCCACAACATGGCGGAATTGGATGTCTGCTCCAGAGATTGCTGGAAGGATATGCCCAGAACTTGCCTTATTTATGTTCTGCAAATGACTGTGTTATAAAATGAGCAAAGCCTGAATTAGAGTTGATTTCTTCTTGATTGTGTCTAAAAGTATCTGAGAAACCATATGGAGCCATTTTAAATTAAATACTAGAATATTAGCGGATGTTCTCAGCTGTTCCAGCAGGACACTGACAACATTTGAGAAAAGTCAGAATGTTTCATTACAACAAATGTGTATGAAGCACCTACTATGTGCAAAACATTCAGCTAGGCACTGAAGATACTTAGATAATCATGTATGTATTTATTTGTTTACATGTATTACCACAACTGAATAAAAGCCCTTGAGGGCACGGCCTTTTTTGTGGGGGGGGAGACTCTAATCCTCCAATTCACTGTCTTACACATAGTAGGGAGAGATATTACCTACCAGGAACTATACTAAACGTTGAGTACAGTTATCCCTTCCACATCATGGGGTTAGATGTACAGGCACCCCCACAATCTGGAAAATCTGTGTAAAACTTTTTTGCCCTCCCTTCATACTAGAGAAGAAGAAATTGTATATATTTATGATATTAAAAGATAAACTATGTTGATGTGGTACGATACTATACATATATTTTATGCATTTCTGAACTTTTAAACTTTTTCTGTGCCATCTGCTGGCTCTTGTGTGCCATCTGCAGTTTCCACAAAACTCCCCCAAAATTCCCATTTAATTTCTTATGCTGACCTGTGATATATCGAAACAGTGATGGGGAAAGTAGCTATGTGGAAGGAATAACTGTATACAGATTCAAGTGAGCAAGTCAATCAATTCCTGCCCTCAAGGGGACTTCATTTTAATAAGGTAAAACTACACATAGAGAAAAACTGAAAGATGGAGAGAGGACTGCTGGTAAGGAAGAAAGAATCTGGTAGTGAGGGGAGCATAGAAGGGCCGGAGCCCCTCCTGAAATAGTAGTCTGGGCAAAGGACCACCAGTCAGGAGAATTTTTATTGTCATTGTTGTTTTGGTTGGGGCAGTGTGGCTGGTATAAATTCTTGGCCAAGGACCAGTAGAAGCTGTGACTAGAGTTACAGAGGTTCTGGTACTGCTATACTTTGTCTTAGACAGAAATTCCCTCCACCAATACAGATCTGCACACTCTGAAACTCACTTAATTGCTTGGATCAGGGGCATCAAACTGAAATAGAAAAAACGGTCACTAAATGATATATTGGTGTCCTTGTGGGCCACATGTTGACATAAGAAACCACATATTAACATCTATATTCTGTTATGTTTTTATTTATTTTGTTAAATATTTCTCGTACATTTTAATCTGGTTCATGATTTACTCCAGAGAGTTGGTTGTAGGCTGTGTGTTTGGACTTAAGCCTGGAGCACTAAGAGGTTTAATGTCTTGCCTGTAGTCACAAAGACTGTAAGTGCCTGACTTTACATAGTAAAATTTTGCAATGTAAAATGCTTTTGGGCTTGAATTGGTTTGAAAAGGAAAACAAAGAAAGGATTTATCTTGTCTACTGTCAGAGAGCCCCATACTGAATGTGGCATTTGGTCAAAAGTCCATGAAAACAGAATAAATTAGGGAAATCTGTAGGAGAGAGGTATCTGTACTTGAGTCTAATGTCTCAAATCCAGAACTGAGGGTTTGGGGTGGGGAGTGGGGGCTCCCCATTCTATGATTCTGAATCATAGAGTCTTAGATTTAGAGCTAGAATGGATCTTAAAAGCCATCAAGTTACAACCCTCTCATTTTACATTTATGAAGGAAACAGAGGTTAAACGACTTTTCCAAGGTCACAAAGTTAATAAATGTCTGAGGTGGGTCATGAGCCCTGGTCTTCCTGATTTGAAATCTAGAGGCCTGCACCACACTGCCTCTTGTCAAGGAAGGAACAAATCTTGGAAGTCCTGAAGCACAAAGCAGCCTTGCTACTGGAATGAAATCGTTAGGGCATCCAAGATCTGGTGAGCCCTAACTTAAATTGGTATTTAAATTCGTTCACATTATTTGAGGGTGAGAGATAGCGGAGGAAAGTGGATGACAGAAGGAGAATTACTGCACAGTTAAAAATCTCCCTCTGACAATTTGTATGTGAATATGTTGTGGTTATTTGGAGCATGGTGCTATCCTTATTGCCACTGGTCAAAGTTCAGACTTCTGAACTGTGAGATGACCAGGATTTGGAAAAAATGTCATCCTAGGAAAAACATATACATATAAAAGGTGGCCTTACCTTCCATCATCCATCATTTGGTGCGCAGTGAATGCCTCTCAGTATATCAGATGCTAAAATAAAAGATACTTTCCTGGTGCCAAGCCTTGTGCTGTCATAGATGCTCCGTAAATACCTGTTAAATTTAATTGAATAGTCAGAGTTCTAGAAAAACAAAATTATTGTCTTTTTCACAGAGTCTTTCATGAGAATAATTTTTATGGGGCTGTTTTTCCCTTTCACTTTGAGATTTAAGAAAAGTCTGATGTGCCACAGTTATGAGGTTGAATTGAATAAGCCTCCTCCCCTATAATAATCCTAGAAGTGATCAATTTACTAGCTATTTGGCCACCTTCAGTTTAACTAATTCAGTTTTAATTTTCCATGTTGCATCAGAAAATATATATTTTTTAATTGTTAGAGTCAAAGCCACTTCAAACAAGGAGAAAGAGCTTTTGTTTGAAATTGAACTGTTATTCATATTTGAAGGTTATTGCTGGTTATAATAGTGATAATGGCACCATCTCAAACCATTCAGATGGCATCTCATGTGTAATACATTGCATTCTCTCCCCTCCCTCCAATCCTGAAGATATATTTCAAGAAGAGGCAATGCTACATAGTGGTTGGAATCAGAAAACCCAGGTTGCAGTCCTGCTTCTAACATATAGTTCTCTGTGGCCATGGGAATGTCATATAACCTCTCAGTGCTTCAGGCCACTATCCCAGGGTTAAGTTACAGCAAATTATTAGTAATCACAGATGGAGAGAGTGTCTATGCCAGTGAAATCACGGATCCAGACCCCTCCTTACCCCTCAAAAATGCTCCCCAAATAGAAAGGAAACATGGTACAATGAAAAAGGAGCATTGGGCAATGAATCTGAAGCCTTGATTCAAATCTGTATCTGAAAATTAATATGATTGTGGCCAAATCTGTTGACTTATCTGAGCCTCAGTGTTGTCTTTTATAAAGTAGGAATACTTTCAATGCCTAATACAATAGGTAGTTATGAGAAAAACACTTTGTAAATTATAAAATCCTGCATAAAATTTTAGCTTTTATATTTTTATTTTGTATTCTTTTATATCCATTATTGGTTTGGAAGATTTGTTTTTTTTACAGTGGTTAAGGAAACTTCTTTTGTTTTTAATGTAAAAGAAAAAAAGCCAAACCTTTATCTGTGGGAATGGAATTTAAATGTTTTCTAAATCCCTGTAGAGTCTATATTGAATTGGGTAAATTAAGCAAGCAATTTTTATGAGGCCAAGAACGGTCTGTTAACATTTGTCCAGGATTATAGACCAAGAATATTCAGAAACGTAAGTGCTGTTAACTTTTGTTGCTTGGGGTTATGATTCAGATGCTGTAAAAATCAAGTATTTAGCTGAAAGTTCACCTTTTCCTATGCTGGTATCAATCAGCAGGAGCCAAAGGCTGATTAACTCAGATAAGTTTATGGGCTTGTTCTGGTTGGGTTTTTTTTTTTTCTTTGAGAGGGAGGGTGGCAAAAACAATTCCAAGTTTTGTTTGAGCGAGGAGGATGTGGAAGTTTTGAACCATTTCAAATTCTTCTTGTAATTGAGATCACCAGAACTCTTGGGACATGAAAATTCCCACACATGTGTCTTATATTCAACCCACTAAGTGGCGAGCCATGATCTGGTCGAAGAAACAACTCAAATATCGTGCTATCATTTCTGTTGTAAACCATCTGTCTTGAAGAAATAGAAGTAACTGCTGTCCAGAGTCACTATCAGACTTTATTCTACTGAGGGTTTTTAGAAAGCCGCAGAATCTTACTTTCATCTACTATCTTTTCTTTGCACTTTTGTCCTGTGAGATGGGAGAATAAGATTATTTTCATTCAAGTTTCAACCTGCCTGAGCTTATCAAGAATGTTACTATATCAGAGATTATTCCTTTTTTCTTTCTTTTTGCTGAGTAGGTGGATCTACTTTCTGGAGAATCTCATTTGATTGTAGGCATTCACATGGGTAAAAATGTTGCAAAATAGGAAAAAAAGGAAAAGGAATATGAGTTACATTGAAGGTGGTGGATTCATGGTGGAGAAAAAGGCCCCAAAGGAGGGTTAAGGATCTTTAGGGATCAGGCAATAGGCTATCTAGCGTTTTACTTCTGTGTTGCTGGTTCAAATCCAGCCAGGTTCATAGTGATTGAAAATCATTATCCTCCAACAGCTGTTGGGTGGAGCGTATGGAATGAACTTGTAATCCTGGACCAATTCCTAATGGGCAGGTGGCCATTTCACACAAACCACCATGACAGTCGGCTTTAATTGGCAGCATCCACAGAAAAGCCCAAAATTGACTTGACCAAGACATTCTCTTCTACATATCCTCTCCTTTCGGTCCCTTGTCTGTATGACATCCATCAGGAGCTTGGGCTGCCACCTGCCCCTTCTGGACAGCTTGTGAATAAATAGCCTGCCTCTCCCTGATATGTCTTCCTAGGCTATACAGTTCCTCCCACTTAAAAAAAAATGGGAAAAAGAAGCAGATGAATGCAGGGTCAGTCACACTGACACAACACTAGTCCTGGGACTTCCAGGTCTGCTTATATTTTCAGATTGGCTTTCCTGGCCAAATGTAATTGAAACTGAAGTGGTCTGTGACCTAAGAGAACATCACTTAGGGGAACATAGAGGGTAAATGACTTGCCTAGGGTAATTCAATAAGTGTCAGAGGTTGGATTAGAACTCTAAGCACAGCACTTTATCCACTCCACTTCAGGAAATGGTATTACACAGGAATAGCATTCTCCTGACAGTGAAGCATACCCTTGATCTTTTGGTAGAGAGAGATGGAATACAGATATGGAATGAACCATACATTTTCAGGCATGGTTAATGGGTTGATTTATTTTTATAGCTTCTAGGTGGCTAAATGAACAGAGCTCTGGACCTGGAGTCCAGAAGACCTGAGTTCAAATGTGGCCTCAGACTCTTACTAGCTGTGTGACCCTGGGAGAGTCACTTCACCCTCTTTGCCTCAGTTTCCTCATCTGTAAAATGAGCTGCAGAAGAGATTAACAAGTCACTCCAGTAAATTTGCCAAGAAAATGCCAAATGGGGTCATGAAGAATTAGATACGACTGAAAAATAATTGAACACACTTGTTTCAAAGGAGGGTTCTATCAGGAGAATTGTAGGAAAGTGTTAGTAATAAAGGAAAAAAAGCATTTTTTCTTTACATAAAAGACATTCTTGTACAGAATCATGCTAAGGCAAATTAATGTGGCATAATTCTACCTGAATATTTGAAGAGACTATTGGAATTTTTAGATATTCAAGAATGTCTGACTGTTTACAAGATTTACAGGAACAGACCCATGACCTCTGGGTAGGACTAGTGCCTAAAGCCTCGTTCAGTGCCAGACTTTTGGAGGAGCTTTGGCAGGAATTGATGGTTTTCACTGTGCACTGTGGCATCCTTTGCTCTCCGAAGAATGTGGCGTGTGTGAAATGATCCAGTCCTATCAAAACCAGGAAAGATGAAGTACATGCAAGGAGAGAGTGTGAAAGTTAATGAACTATTTAGCCCACTACAGTCACAGCTAAATGAGCCTCCTTAAGAGACCTATTTGGTTCAGTCTTTCAGCAAGCTTTCATTAAGTGCCTACTATGGTCTAGACACTGAGGAGACAGAAAAATTAGAAAATCTGCCCCTGGCCATTTTAGCAGGGGGTACACATCCATAAAGAAGCATATACTAAATGGCTCCTGCCACCGCCATTGCCACTATAGCTACAACTACAAAGTAACCTCCCCTTCCTGCTTTCCCAGTCTGCTTCAAAATTACCCACCCCTGGCCCCAAATAATCTGGAATCCAGTGGTTCTGACCTCCTTGCTGTTCCTAGAACAAGACACTGTCTCCTAACCCATATATTTTCACTCGCTCTTTCCCCTTTTCTCCCAATCCTGGAATGCTCTTCTCATTCCTCTCAGTCTCCTGGTTTCCCAAATTTCCCAGTGCCTCTTAATACTAGTGCCTTCCTACTACTGATCATCTGAAATTTATCCTGTATATATCTTGTGTTATTTACATACTAGACTGTGAGCTAGAAAGCAGTCTTTTTTTTTTTTTTTTTGCTTTTTTTGTGGGGATGGCAGGAGGTTTCTTTGTATACCTACTGCTTAATACAGTGCCTGACATCAAATAGGAAGTTTATAAATGCTTGTTCACTTGATGGCTGTTGCTACCACTGCTACTGCTATGTCTGAGTATTAAGATGAGGGAGATGCGGTAATAGATTTTTGTTTCTGGGCTCTTGTGTGCAAGGGAGTATTTGGTCTAAGAGCACTAAGGGAACATTACAAAGCTTAGGAGAAAATAAGAAAGGAAACATAAAAAACAGCCACATGGCCTCCCCACTTGCAAGCTGGGAAGGGACAGGTGATGATAATATGGATTAATTATGCCAGGTGTGTATGTGGGAAAGCACACTCAGCATACCTCACACATGCATGCCATCATATCCATCCATCCCCTTTCTACCCAATTAGTAAAAAGAATCTTCTACCCTTGAGATGGAAGACTTACAGAGGCAGTAAATTCATAGAATAGATTGACCAGAAAATGAGAAAACTGCTCATAGGTGTCCTGTACTCCTGCAAATCTCCATGTTCTTATAAAACACCATCCTCCCCCCTCTTTCCTTGTGTGATCAGAAAAATGTGGCTCTCTTTCTTGCCAGACCTAACTACCATTTCTTCACCTCTGTCCATGTTCTCCCCATAAATTCCATTTCCCTTCTTACTAAATCCTCCTTCTTTAAACAATCAATAAAGACTTAAGTGCTTATTATATAGTAAAAGGTACAAAAACAAAATCAAAGCAAACAATCCCTGTCCTAGGGGAGCTTACAATATGATAGATGTAAATAACATTTACATATAAATAAGTGTAAAATATATGCAGATTAAATCTGAGGGGGCATTAGCAGCTAGAGGGAGAGGGATAGGTCTCATGTAGGAGTTTTGAAGGAAACTAACTGGCACAGTGGATAGAGTGCCAGGCCTGGAGTCAGAAAGACTTGTCTTCCTGAGTCCAAATCTGGCCTCAGGCACTTTGTGCTGTGTGACCCTGGGCAATTCACTTAACCTTGTTTGCCTCAGTTTCCTCACCTGTAAAATGAGCAGGAGAAGGAAATGAAAAGTCACTCTGGGTATCTCTGCCAAGAAAACCCCAAATGGTGTCACGAAGAGGTAGACACAACTGAAAACAAAATGTTTGAACAACACCAGAGATTCTAAGAAGCAAAGGGAAGGAGGCGAAGCATTCTAAGCCTGTAAGCAAGCAGATGGAGTGCCATGTATGGGTAACAGCAAGCACACTAGTTTAGCTGGTGCAGAGATTTCACGTACAGTCAACCTGAAGAGGTGGGCTGGATCCACGTGGTTCAGCCAGGTTTAAATGCTCAACAGAACAATTTCTGTTTTATCCTAGAAGCAGTAGGGAAGTAGTGGAGATTCTTGAGTGGGGCAGTGACTTGGTCAGTTCTGTGCTTTAGAAATATCGCTCAAGCAGCTGTATGAAGGGTGAGTTGAATGAGGGAGAGAATGGGAGACGGGGAATAAAATTAGAAGATTATTGCAATTGTCAAGGTGAGAGGTGATGAGTACCAGAACTGGCAATATGGCCATATAAGTGGAGAGAATAATATGTGAGATGTTGTGGATAGAGAATCTACACTATAGTAGAGTTAAAAGATGATCAGAGTTGAAAATCTCACTTGTCTTCAACTTCTCCTTGTCCATCAACTCATTTCATTTAGTCTGCAAACGTTCAAATATGTATCCTAAAAACATAAATAAAATTTAAAAGATAACCAGCATTTTCCATTAACCCTGTTCCTTCTGTTAGCTATCTTTTTCTCTCTTCCATTTGCTGCAAGGCTTCCAGAAAAAATAGTTTATGCTTTCTGCTTCTAATTCACCTTTCTTTCAGTCCTCAACCCCTTGCAAACTTTCTTTCATCCCCACCAGTTCACCGAAACAGCTTTCTCTAGGACCTCTGATCACCATATGGCTAAATTTTGTGACTTTTCTGTTTGCCATCATTATCTTCTGTAGATTTTGATACTGTGTCCCCAAATATTAGCACAGTAGCTGGCACATAATATGCTCTTAATAAGTGCTCCTCCTTTTTATATGTACCATGAGCTGACTTCTGTGATACTACAGAAATTAGTGTTAATGATTTAAAGAGAACTGGCCTCTGAACTAAGAAGTTGTTTGGACCTTTTCAGCCATGTCTTGACTTTTTGTGACCCCATTTGGAGTTTTCTTGGCAAAGACACTGGAGTGTTTTTCCATTTCCTTCTCCAGCTCATTTTGCAGATGAGGAAACTGAGGCAAATACAGTTATGTGACTTGTCCAGGGTCACATAAGTAGTAAGTGTCTGAGGCCAGGTTTGAACTCACGAAGATAAGTCTTTCTGATTCCAAGCCCAGTGCTCTATGACCTCAGTTACTGCCATGATAGCTTCCAATTAATGTATAATGCCTTATGTGGATAAATCTCAAATTATTTGTAGTTCCCCAGGTCTTCCCTTGCTCTCTACTCTCATGTTCTTGACTTCCTGCTAGATATCTTCCCTAAGTTCCAAAATCTGTAGGTAGGTCTAGAGCTGGAGAGTACCTCCGAGTCCAGCTGAGGCCCAGAGAAGTTAAATGATTTGCCCAAGACCATTCAGGCCTCAAAGGGCAGATGGGGAATTTGAACTCAGAGCTTGTGATTCCTGAATTCATGTTCACACCTGAATCCCTTCATCTCCCTTTTAACCCGTTCTTCTTTCTAACTTCTCTCCTCCTCCTTCCCTGGATAGCACCTTTCAGTCACCCAGGCTTACGGCTTTGGAACCCTGTCTTACTTTTTATTTCAGTTTCATCTAGTTAGTTACTAGGTCTCAGTTCCACATCCAGAACATGTCTTGCCTCCAGTGTTATAACTCCAAGCCTTCTTACCCTGTCATTTACACGACTGTCACAGTCTCCTAACTCATCCGTAGGAAAGTGGGTAGAAAATGTGGAACTGCAGAACATAGTAAGCTAAGTCCAGATCTTTAATTAAGGCTTATCAGCTATTCTCCAGTGCTGCCTCTTTCTGTGTCCATAATTCTGATGATGATTCCAAGAGAACTTTTTATTTAGTTTAACAACAAAAAACAAAACTAAACCCTTTTTCTTATATGAGAGGAGATTGCCTGTAGGCACATCTCATCTTTGCCTCTTACTTCCCCTGGCTTCATTCAAGAGTGGCTCCAATCTGAACTTCTGCCAGATTTAGGGGGCACTTGGTATAGTGCCTGGCATGCAGCAAAGGTTCATTTATTTATTTATTTATTTTTACTGGCTGGTTTTGTGCAGCAGAAACTTCCACTAAAGCCCTACCAGGGGTGGGGGATCTTTGGCCTCCAGGCTGCCTCTAGGACCTCAAGTGGGGCCCTTTGACTGAATCCAGGCTTCACAGAACAAATCTCCTTATTAAAAGGATTTGTTTTGTGAAACTTGGATGAAGTTAAAAGGCTGCACCCAAGGACCTCGAGGCAACCCACTCCCCACCTCTGTAACAGATTCTTCCTGGATTTGAAAATGACCCTGGGTTCTCAAAGTCTGTTACCAATGAAACTAAGCTCCAGCAAGTCTTACCAAGATGACTGTGGATTATGGAACCAGTTTGACTGTATATTTGCCATCCAGTGAGCATCCCAGCTAAGTTCAGATAGGCTTATCCCCAGAAGGTGACCAGCTGGTGATTATTCCACCAACACTTCCCTCCCACCCCTGGCATAAAAACTCATAAAACTTACTTGACTATGATATGAAAACTTCTGATCTGTATCCATGCCAAGCCAAAACTAGAGCAGGGCCTCTAAAACTTTGCACCAAAGTGCCCTTGTGGTGCTTCTCAGCTGAACTTTAGCATCTAGTAAGCAATCACAATGTTTTAAAAATAGGAAGCTCTAAGAACTTTGTTTCCGTCTCCCCACCCCCCCCCCAACATTCCATGCTGTTTGCCCCAGGGCAAAATATTGCTCATTATAGCTCTGGCGGCACCACTGCAATCACAGATCCTTTCATATATTGAAGTAAATAGTGTGGGAGATAGGGAGCTGCTGCAACTCCGTTATTAGCATGCTTCACTTCCTGAGAGTTTAAACCATTACCTACCATTCTCAATTCTGGGGAGATTAGATCCTTTTTAGCGTGCGATATTAGCCTCTTTTGGCAATCAGTGGGTTAACTGGTTGTAGGAAGATTTAAATCAACATGCATAGCAGCTTCATTAAACAAATGGCTGTAGAGAGTGGAATTTGGTGGGTGATAGGATATGTTCTCAGAAATGATGGTTTCTCACACTCATGTATTCAATGCTATAGTGTTGTATAGAGCTCTTCAAGTAACTGGGTCTCTTGGCTGCCAGTATCGGCCAGGGTTGCTGACATGCCTGAAGTGTGATCTGAGAGAGGCTGAAGGAGGAAGGAGTCAGTATCTGCAGCCATCTGGAACCTAGGGGAGCAAACTCAGGGAGAACATCTGCTTGAAAGTTTGTGGAGATAGATAGCACTCTGATTTACTAATCTTTGGGGAGCTGCTGTAAGAAACCAAGGCTCATCTGGAAGCTGAAAAATGTCCATGTAAGCTAACACAGAGGTGTGTGCAGTCTACTTGATTATTATGACATATGATAATTCAACTTCACCCCTATAGGAGATGCCAATTTGCAGATCACTTTATATGTGCTACTTCTGTCACATTTCTCTACAGAAAGCAGATGCAATTGGGATGGCTGTTTTATCAAAGTTTCTTATGCAACTTTGAATACATTAATATTAAGCAGATCCCCCTCCACCATTGCATGCATATGTGACAAAGATTAGTATGCTTACTTTCACTAAATGTGCCATCCTCATTCCCTCTTCAAAGACTTGGCACACATAGGGTTCCTAGTTAGAGGGACCTCAGGGACCATCTAGTCCAACACCTCTCATTTACAGACCCATAGCCTTCTGTGACTAAGGGTCATACTTTAGGATAATAGAGGTAGAACTGGAAGGGACCTTAGAAAGCATCTAGTTCAAATCCCTCATTTTACAGATGAGGAAACTGTGGCAAGTAATTTGCTAAACTCAAACAGGTTCTAAGTGACAGAGGTAGTATTTGAACCTACACCCTCTGACTCCAGGGCTCTGGATCCACTGCATCATGCTCCTTCCCTCTTCTACCAAGGTAACCCTTTCCATTATTCAGTAGCTCTACTTACTCCTTTTTTTCTTGCTTGGAGCTGAAATCTACCTCTCTACAGCTTCCACCCATTACGACACCTCTTCCTGCCCATTTATCCCTAATGTTTTCTTCCTTGGCCTTTAACTTTTTAAAGCATAAGTATCCTTTCAGTCTCAAATCCTAGGTCTCCCATAAAGTGTGTATTTCATTCCCCAGTGATCTTTTCTTGCATCATTCCATAGTACTGATACTACCTTTCCAATTCATGACAGATGAACTGGGGACTATCTATCTCTGCCTTGCAACATATTATATTGTTGTCCTTGATTATTATTGTTAAGACTTACATTGTTGAACTTTTCATGCATATACCTCATCTTTCCCCAAATAGACTGAAGGCTATTATTATTTAAGGGAGGGACTTGTGTGTCATTTACCAGAAAAGAAAATGAAGTGCTTCGTATTTCCCACATTGTGAGCCATGTAGTAGGTGTCCAATAATTATCTGTTGAATGATTAATTAAATGAATGATTGCTTTGGTCTTAAAACCCTGTATAACCAGCAACATGAGGGACATTCACATTGCTCATGATGAGATTTTGCTAAAGTCAATATAATACATAAAATGAATATACTGTATTTTTATTCCCAACACAGTGCTTGCTTGGACCACAGTAAGTGCTTAAGAAATATTTTTCATTCATTCATTCATTCATTCATTCATTCATTCATTCATTCACCTATCCTCTCTTACCATTAGAAATTATATAGTGGAAAAACACCTGGCATAAGAATTAGATTCCCACCTGTCTCTCTGCTATTTACTAGCAACTGACCTTGGACCAAATTACTTAATCTTTCTCAGCCTCAGTTTCTATGCTTTCAAATGAGTAGTTAGATTAGAAGATCTTTAAGGACCTTTCCAAATGGAATTTCTCAATCAAAATAATTTAAGACATTTTGCAAAGCTAAGCGCTATATAAATGTCAACTTTTGATCCTGTCACTGTTAGCAATACCATTTGACGCTAAGAAATCATTTTATCAGCAGACCGAAACTAGAGATGAAACAGAGTCTGCAACCTATTAGCCCTCTCCACTCCAGCTAAACTCAGAACTTCATCTTCTCCCTCCATATCTTTGCTCAGGCTGCCTGAAACACTCTTTTCTTGCCTTGCCTGTCATCTGTTGGAATCCCTGACCTCCCTTAAGCCTCATGTTGTTTTCCATCTTTCTCAGTTTTCTTAGATGTTAATGTTTTTTCCCTCTTCAAATTATTTCCTATTCCTTTATTTATTTCTTTGACTTCATATTATGTTCTCCCCAGCCCCAAGAGTGTAAGCTTGTTGGAGACATGGAGTATTTCCCATTGTATCCTTTGTTCCCTGGTGCCTACTAACATAGAACTTTGCCCCAGAGTAGCTGCTTAGTAAGTACTTGTCTAATTGTATTTTTTAATAGGTAGGCAAAAAGCAGTGTTTTGACTATAGTGGTTAATTCTTTTTCTCCCCGTTCCCCAATCCCCATCTTAAGCTTCCAATCCTGAGCAGGGAAGGATTTTGTTTAGGTGACTTGAAGTGGAAAAGTGAGGGGAGTTGAAGAGTCCTTTCTCTTGATGGCAAACTTCTTGAATCTAAAAATCGAATGAGTTTCTGGTTATTTTCCTCCACTGAGAGTGACTGATGTGTGTATAGAGCTCAAAAGAAATACAATTATTTGCTGGAGAAAATTCATTGTGACTATTAACAAAACACTGTTTCAATTTTAACTAAGTTTATAAGATACTTACTATGTGATGACACTGCACTAGGTATAGGAGATATGAAGATTTAAGACAAAACAAAACAAAAACAGCCTAGCCCAGGCCCTCAAGAAGCTTCTAGACTAATTAAATTGTTCAATATATACAAGAGGCAGCAATGCATGGTGGGTAGAGATCTATCCTCAGAACCAGCTAGACTTGAGTTCAAGTCTTGCTTCTGATCTATACTGGCTTTGGTAACCCTGGGTAACTCACTTGGCATCTCAGTGCTGTACCTAGGTAACTTTCTTACAATATAAATTGCAGAGAAGGATTCTATTTCCATTGAGAGTGGTGGATTCTTCATTCAGAGTTCCCAATGTCAAGGAAGTTACAGGTCCAGTCCCTGACACTATAGCATGTACAGGGGAGGGAAAAATCATATCTCTCTCTTTCTCTCCCTCTTTCTCCCCCTCCCTCCCTCTCCCTCTCCTTCCCTCTCCTCCCTCTCCCTCTCTCTCTCTATATGTGTGTGTATACACACACACACAAACATATGTATACATTTACACAATATACCTACATATATACATTTGTAGATGGCACGATATTATCCAAGGACATAGAGGAGATCTTGACAAAATACTCTGGGGGAAAAGAAATTAAGAGGAAACTACTTACAGCTGGAGGGTGGGTTGGATCATGAAAATTTCATATGGACTTCTCCGATGTCTTCTACTTGTAGTCAGAGTTTTAATTACATTCTCCTAGAGTTTTTACTCCCTTTCCTTGTTGGGCAGCTTCTGTTGTTGGAATAAGTCAAAAGCAGTGCTCCTAGCAAGTTTTCATTTATCAATATGCATTGATTCATACATATAATAATTCTTCAGCATGCTTCAGTGGAAAGGATTCTGGACTTAAGCCTCAGGACCTGGGTTGGAATCTTGATTCTGCTGATTTGTGACCTTGGGCAAGTCCCCTAAACTCTGGGTGTGAGTCTCCTCATTTGTAAATGAGGAACTTGGGCTAGGCTTCTGAGGTCCTTTCCAGATTGAAATTGATGATGCTTTGGGGTCACATGATGAGGGTAAGGAAAGTACCTCATCAGGATTATGCAACTTGTTAGCATTTCATGCCTCCTGCTAAGGGAATTGTGAAATCTAGAATTTAGCACTGTTCAACAAGCAGGTCAGTCATTCTTTGGATGGGAGTAAACTCCCCTCTCTCCTTTCTATCGTTATTCTTAATAAATATATTTAGGTTTTTAAAATAAGTTACATTGATACCTCTTGTTTTTATATCACGGTTACTTCTGGATGCATTTTCCCTGCCCCAGAATTATATCATCCCCAACAGGCAAGGAAAAAAGTTAAGGGGGAAAAAAAGCAAAAAAAAAAAAAAATGGCCGAGTGACAAGATTTGACAATGTCTGCAGCATCCAACTCTGGTAGTCTCCTGCCTCTAAATGATTTGAGTTTTGTCTACTAAGTGTAGAAGGAGAGAATTCTGGAATTTAGGGAAAGAATGGGAGAGCCTTGTAGTGAGGCAAAGAGAGCAATTGCATTTGGAGGTAGGAGAACTGAGTTTAGTTCCCAGCTCTGTCACATATTACTACCTGCATGAGGGGTAAGTCATTTAACCTTTCTGTACCTCAATTTACTTATCTGTACCTTGAGAGACGACTTCTGGGTGAGCTCCAAGGTTCCTTCCATGTTTTATAATCCTAAAATTTTGATCTTTCCATGTCTATGATTCTAAAATGTTTGTTTTGTTTTGAGTGTGGTCCACGTACCTTCTCTAAAGCTCTCCAGTAGGGGGCTAATAGGAAGAGAAGCCTACCAAACCATCAGAGGGATGGATGCTTCCTCAGATTGTACAGAATTAAAGGGAGGCTGATAGCCCAAGACTTGCCATGTGGATGTGCCCCATCTACTGGTTGAATTGGATGACTACAGCTACATGTGGATAAATTCTTAATTAAATTTAATGTGATAAACACACTTAATATATGTGCTAACCTTCCCTAAAAGCCTTTGAGATGGCACTAGGCAACCATTGTATTTTATTACACTGTGTGTGCAAATAAACCCTGGGACTTTCACTTGCAGAGAAGGACATGTTCAATTTCATGTGACTAAAGGTTTGAAAGCCTACCTAGATACTGGCTGTCATGTTCTTAAGCATGTACTTCGCATGTCCAAAGTTTTATACTATGTCAATAACTCAATAACTCTAGTATGCCACATAGTTGTGAGTTTTTGAAGTCAAGTGTGATGAAGAGCATTTGAACACTTTACTCTATGAAGTCTCCTGTTATAAAAACATTCGATTGAAATGCTGGGAAGTCTCCCTCATTTTTACTCATCTCTCCTTATCATTCCATTGATTATCCTTAATTTCAGCAAGTCTGATGAAATCTTGCTGTCTCACTTCAAAAAAGAAAAGATTTCACTTGCCTACTCGGCTCAATAAATAATTCGGAGACAATGGCATTTGTTGGTTTCTTTAAAGAAACATAATTATTTTAAAACGACAAAGTGGTCCCTTTATGGATGAATGTTTTATGTTCTTGATACTGTGTCTGAATACCTTGGTGTAAATAATGCATCAGCTTGCCAGCACATTTAGTACTGGATACCTAGCAGGACTGGTGTGCTGAGGGCTCAGTGGGTATCACTTGTGACATTGTAAAACTCAGTCACTGCATTCTGCATTTGGGATGCAGATGTTTGTATTCTGGGCATTCAGGTTTGGTAAATGCATCACTGGCAGACTCTAAAAAAGAAATGATTAGTAGGGAATGGAGGATGAGTTTAGGATTGCACTCTTTGCCAGTTTCTATAAGGGTGCTGCTCATCTGCTCGGCACCCTCCTACAGAAAAACAAAACAGAACTGACGTTAAGGTTGGATTTTAAATACTTTCTTAATAACAAAGTTGAAGTAAGTTGTTTCTGGGTTCTGCCTATCCTGCACCTTTGAGAAGTCCACTCTCAGTCAAGTTTGATTAGCATAACTTTTTTTGCATTCCTGTCAGCTAGCGCAGTGACTGGCACTTGGTATTCTCTTAATAGGACCTATTTCTTTTTGCTTTAACAAAGGGCCCTGATTACCCTTACTTATAAAGTTAAAAGTAAGTTACTTTGGAACAGAAGTTTTTAATATGAGGTTCACCCTCCCCTCCCCCCGCAAGGAACTATAGTCAGATTTTAGGACAGTCATAAACTTGAAAGAAAAAAAAACTACATTTTTATTTTCATTCACCTCTGACTGAAATTTATCATTTCCTTTGATTATTCTTAGAAGGGGTCCATAGGCATCATCAGACTGCTAAAGGAACCCATGACAAAAATATTTAAGAATTCCTACTAAAAAGAGTATAAACATAAAACACCCAACAAAACCTTTTAAAAAAAATAACCTTTCTGATATTTAAGATTATTTCAACATACGTCATCAAAGAGTGCTGTCCTTATGATCTTTAGAATTTGAACTGTTCAAAACCAATCTCAGCAATAACTTCCCCACATCCCAACTCAGGTGATACTTGAATTAGACCTCCATTTCTTTTCCTTTGTGGTGTCACAGAGTGTAACCATATAAATGGCAATATTATTGTTTACACAATTTATTAACGATACGACAATACAAAGACATATCTAAATATTTCAACAGTGTATCATAGTCAGATAAAACACACCCAGAATTACCTTTAAGAAATCCTAACTTCTCTTCAACTGGAAATGTAACCCTACAACTCAGCTCTCTCAGAATGACAATCAATTTCTCAAGAATTCTCTATATAATGTCTTCACAGCTTGGCTTCTCTATACGAATTAGACTCACTCTCCCAGGAAAGAAGTTCTCTAAGTCTTTTCTCACTGTTTTCAAATAGTCCTTTCCAGCTATGACAGTTAACAGCGAGATAATCAGTTAAAATGAAACTCTTTCATTTATTCTTAAAGATACAAGTAACAGCATACATAGTTCATTGGGAGAACATACTGAAATGCAGCATTTTGAACCTTACGCATCTTAATGCTCTGCTATTTAATTCCCCTGCTGCTTTTGGAGTCTAAGGAGCACATGAACTGAAAATCCGACCCCAACCTTCACACATGCATATGGGAAGTTCTTGAGCTTTGCTCATTTAAGAATATGCTCCTTAGATACATGGCAATTTTTTCCCTCTGAAGCTTATTTTATTTTCAAGAAATGGATGTGAGTGGAATGAGTACAGAGTTGGGAGACAGAGGATGTCTGTTTAAATTCTGGCTTTCCCACTTATAACCAGTATGACTATGGACAATGCCTTTAGTGTCTTATCTGTAAAGTGAAGAAATTGGCCTAGGTGATTTCTAATATCCCTTCTTCTTCTGTCTATGATACTATGAAATTTTTGGTTGCATGATTTCTATCATTGTCCTTATTCCAATTATTTCCTTGAAAACTCTCCTCTGTTATCTCACTGTGGTATGGATGTGATCTGAGGTAATCTAAGGCCCTGCCAGTACAGGAGCAGAAATTCTGGCAAGACCTTCCTAGGTTCAACAATGGGCTGCATATCTGTTGTCCAAGGACCACCTCTTTAGGTTTAAAAGGTTGTCTTCTCATGATGAATTTTGGGCGTTCCTGCTATCTGACACCACAGATGGACAGAATGCCAGGCCAGAAGATGGGAAGACCCGAGTTCAAATCCAGTAAGTCACTTAATTTCTGTTTTTCTCAATTTCTTCATTTATAAAATGGGGCTATCATACCAGCACCTACATCCCAGGGTTGTTGAGAGGATCCAATAAGGTAGTATTTGTAAAGGGCTCAGCACAGTACCTAGCACATAGTAGGCACTATACAAATGTTAGCTCTTATCATTATTACTGAAGTATAGAGCAATTACAGTCTCTGACAGTTGAGGAGATTACTGAAGCTAGTGAAATTCCGAATCCTTAAAATAGCCCAGATAAAACACAACCAGAAATGCCAGTGAGATGGCTTGGTAAATAAGATATTTATTATGCCAGGCTGGGAGTTGCTTAGGCTGTCCTATAATCCTAAAATTAGAATAAAAAGCAAAGAAGTGCAAAAGGCATCTTTATTTTGTAAGTGCCACTTACAGATTTTCTTTAACTCAGGAGTTCTAATCCAGATTAATACCTGAAAGTGTTCCAGCCAACTAACCTTCTCCCTTTAGCTGCTCTTGAATACATCAGGAAAGGCTTTGCTTTGTAACAGAAGGAAGGACACCTGTGTGCAGAGATTTCCTGAACCATGTTCCCTTGGTAGCCAGGAGTGTCCCAGCAGTCAGGAGTTGGGGTAGAGCAGATGGCAGGTGTTAATGGCTGACACTCTCCAGCTTTACATTATTCCCAGCAAGAGCCCTAGTTCCCTAAAATTGCCATGTGAAGAAAAAAAAGCTGTTTATCCTTTTTTTTCTTCTCAAACTAGACCACTACTTTCTCAAATTCAGCAGCATTATTAACAGTACATGGCATTTCCCAAAATTGTACTACCTTTCTATTAGAGATAATCCGTGGGCTAAAATACATTCAAACTGCATATCACTTCTCGAGAGTTCAGGGATTTGTTTTTTAATTATTGTAAAAATATGTTTATTTAGGGAATCAATGATTTTCCCCCAGAGCCTGGGACTAGATTGCACCTGGAAAAAGTCCTCACAAGTGTTGAGAAGTGAGTTGCCATAATTGTATCTTACTCTGGCTAGGAACAGGGCAATGAATGAATGAATGAATGAATGGATGGATGGATGGATGGATGGATGGATGGATGGATGGATGAATGAATGAATGAATGAATGAATGGATTGCTGTGCCTAGAACAAAAGGAAAAGTGAAGACCTATACCTGGTGGTAGGGCAGATGATAACATAGCCTTGGTAGATGAGCCCCAGAATATTGTGGGGACTCCCAGATGTGATCCATAACCACTCAAATGTTTAGCCTAATTATCCATACAGGAAAGTCTGTGTGGATAAAGAATAACTAGACGGTGACTTTCAGTCAGTTGGACAACCTCTATGAGCTTCCAAACTAAGATGCTTCGTTTTGATCCTATTCTATAAATAGTGAGGTGAGCCCCAAATTCAGCAGAAGTAGAGGAGTGCTCTGGAGTACCTTTGGGAAATTGAAAAACTCTTTTACTCCCAAACTTCTCCCAAGAATGAAGCTTCATTGTTTTAATACGAACATTCTACCAGTGTTGTTGTATAGCTGTAAGCCATAAAACATCACAGTATCTGAAGAACTTAAAATGTGCCTGACTCAGATGACCATGGAAAGGTTCATGGTGGGTGAGAAGAGACTGCAACACCTAACATAAGGCATTCTATGAGGAAGAGTGAAATAAAGAATATCTTCAAGGAAACAGATGATCAAAAAACTAAGGGACACCAGAGTCACTGGTGGATGCCCTATGTCCTCTGCTATTAACCTCACCATATCAAGAAAGTTTCCCTAGCCTATTGGGCAGACCATTTGTGGCAAACTTAATGGAAAGCAATGGCAGAATAAGTAGACATAGCAGAATTATGATACACATTGTTGGAGGGACCATTGAATTTGGAGGGTAGGAAGCAGGGAGGAATGGAATAAGCATTTATATAGTTCCTACTGTATGCTAGGCACTGCGTTAGGTGTTTTACAAATATTGTCTTATTTGATCTTAACAACAAGGTGTTTTTATTATTCCCATTTTACAGTTGAAGAAATTGAGGCAAGCAAAAGTTAAGTGTCTTGTCACACAACTAATTAGTGTCTGAAGGCCCAGCACTCTATTTACTGAGCCACCTAGATGCCTAAGAGAGGAGAAGGTGCTTTACCCAGAAACAAACTATTCTGTAGTTTTTAATCTTTATTTCCACCTAGAACCAAACTTCTTTGTCCTTTCCCCTCTTGCCTTCTTTCTTCTCTCTCTTTTAGAAGACATTGGGCTCATCTTTTAGACCCGAGATAGACAAGTATTTAATGATAAAAAGATAACTCCCTCTTCAACTTACTCAACATCCACTATGTTCAAGTTGAAGCTCTGGGTAATATAGTTGCTTGGTTATAAGTTTGTGATATGGGTAGTTTGGGATTAGTTTATAATTCTTTATAGAGTTTAGTGGTCATTTACTGTCTTCAAGAAGCACAGTACCTTGCTCTACTCTACTGCTTTTACACGTTGGCATGTTTTGGATGTCTGAAGCCAGGGTCCCCTGGCTGGCTGACTCAATATTAATGAACCAGACTGACTGAAATACTCCAATGACTGCCTCTTGGCATTTGGCAGAAAAATCCTTTTTATGTTAGTTTCAAGGTTGTCAGATATCATTATAGCCAAGTATTAAAAATTTCAAAGAAAGGAGGCAATGTGTTTGATTTATAGAATAATTATCTAGCTTTAGCTCGAACTTGGCTTTGGTACTGGTTTTGCAAGCACTTGAAAATTAAATCCATTTTTTATGGCACTACAAGGTATTATCTCACAGCAAATGATAATTAAACACCTGTGAAATCAATTAGCCCTTTAAGCAGAGAAAAAAAAAAGTTTTCCAATTATGTTTTCGCACCTCCAAAACTTTTTCTAATTCCAAAACCAACACTTTGTGGAGAGGGACATGACCTACCAGCCAATGGTATGTTCCCTCCCAGTAAAGATCATTCCTCAATCTTGCCCAGACCAAATCCCAAGGAAGGCAGCCTGTGGTAAAGGCAACTTTCCAAGGAAGATGCATTAGCCTTTGGAGATCCCTATTAGGCAGCTATCTGCTTGACACATATCTGAGCTGTCAAGTTCTCTAAAAGGAAGTTACTCACTTTGTCTTTCTAATGCCAAGTTTTACTTGACGGTTTATCCAAAAGCCAAGATACCTTAATGGAAACCAAGCAATAAGACATTCCATGTGACAAAATTGGTCTATCTTTTGGGGCCCTGTAGCCAACAGTTCAGAGCCATCTGTATTAAGAATTCATACT
Organism: Bettongia penicillata ogilbyi; assembly: GCA_023548195.1. Classification (NCBI taxonomy): domain Eukaryota; kingdom Metazoa; phylum Chordata; class Mammalia; order Diprotodontia; family Potoroidae; genus Bettongia; species Bettongia penicillata. Next base: position 3,795,750 of record JAJHZJ010000300.1, read on the forward strand.
CTGAAAATAGACTGATTGGTTAATAGCTGAAATCTAATACAAAGGAAAACTAGGCAACAGTCTCAAAGTATTTAGTCCAGTATTATCATGTGTGTTTAATAACTATCCTTGGTAACAATATAGCTAATCCAGATGCTTCTTCTGGAAAAAGCAGTGTATTTCTGAATACCAGAAAAGTAGTGGATGTGTTTTGGTTTTGTGCCATGACCATTTTTTGGCTTAAGAAAAGAAAAGGAAAAAAAAAGAAAGAAAATGGTTCCAGGGTTTTTGACATATCCTACAGGATGTAACTGCCACGACAGAACAGTCTGTGCCAAGGAGACATTCTTGCTGCTTTCTCTCTAGAGCTTTGCTAGTGTGATGTCATTCAGGTATACACGTTACAGGTGAAGATGCTTTGGCAGCTGCTATTAAAAGAAAAGGGTCAACTAATCTCGGCAACATTCGTGGCTGACATGAAAGTCGGCACAGTAGAACAGAACATGTAGGATCATGAATTTAGAGCTAGAAGGGGCCTTAACAGTCATCAGATCTAACTCCTCATTTTCCAGATAAGGAAGTGAGGCACAGAGTGCTTGCCCTAGGTCTCATAGCTAGTAAATATCTGAGGTGAGATTCTGACTCCAAGTTCTCGTGCTCTGTCTATACTACATTGTCCTGCATGTTGACCATCTGGAAGAAACTTGTAGTGTGGCTAACAATGTGGCTCTGCCACCCGAATCTTTTCTGGTGTCCAGCGGGTATAATATTTTAGGGGCAATTATGTGGCCTTCCAGACTTGGTCAGGAAAATCCAAGTTCAAATTCTGTCTCAGACACTTATTAGCTAGTGTGGCCCTGGGCAAGTCACTTAACCGCTGCCTGCCTCAGTTTCCTCATCTGTAAAATGGGAATAACAAAAGCACCTATGTCTAAGGGTTGTTGTAAAGATGAAAGTCAAATGAGAAAAAGTTCTAGCTTAAAAATGTTCCATAACTATTAGTTATAGCTTACATTAGTATAAGACTGCTTAAAGTAGTTGATACCCTTTGTTTAGACATAACAGATATTTCCTAGGAAACACCCAAACAGGCCCTTCCAACAAAGTACACACTCAAGCAAAACTCAGCCATAGAATTGCCAATAGAATGTTCAGACAGGCATTACACAAACCCCTTCTCATTTTACTAAAGAGGAAACAGACCAGGAGAGAAAATGTGACTTGTCTAAGGTCACATAGATAGTGTAAGTAGTATTAGAGCCAGGCCAAGCCTGGTCCCTTGACTCCAAACCCATAGCCCTTTTCCTCAGTACTGTATCTCTCAACATATCCATCAGAGGCAACAAGACAAGCATTCCAAATACAACTTGTTCCCATTTTATCAGAGGGAATGCAGACTCTGAGAGCGTAAGTGAAGCCCATGAACCATGCCTAGAATGTGAGAAGCAGGATTCACCCCGAGGTCCCCAAATCAGGCTTTCTATCAATGTGACTTCTTAGTTAAAGGAGGAGGACATGACAAGCCAAGTTTTGTGCTGTTTCAATGTCATCTATATTCATACTCTTGACAAGATTTTTGTTTTTATTTTGGAGGACTGAACTTCTTTCTAGACTGCGTGGGAAATCTGAACACTCTGGCTTATGCAGCATAACAGCCCCTCCTCCCTCCCTGTCACGGTGGGATTTAATTTGGCAAGTGGGATTCACTAGGAAAGGGGACACAAAAGAATAGTGGGGGGAAGTAATAATTTTTATTGAGAATAACTGGAACTTCCAGTTATTCTATAACATCTCAAGTACAAGGTATAGGGAAAATACTTAAACTGTGAGCAGGAATGCAAGGTACATCAGATTAGCACAACCCTCCATCCCTGGCTGCCACTCTACCTACGCTTGCACTGGTCAAGAGAAGAGTGACCTTGGAATTCCAAACATCCACCTAATCCAGGGCTGAGTGAAACTGGCGCTGTGAGAAAGAATGTGATAGATCAAGTGGGAAAGTAGTAAAAACATTCTTGTTAGGCCTGGTTTTCTCCTTTTGATAATTTTCCAGAGATCATTTCCATGTTGAAAGCTACAGAAGGGGGTGGGGGGGTGGGAATGGAAAGCTACATCCTTCTTCAGCTCACAGATAAGGGCTGAGGGTAGGGATCAAGGATGGGTTCAATTAAGAGACAGGGATAGAAACTAAATTTCATTATTATGGGGAATTGTGTGTAATGAAATTCTGTGCGGTACAGTTCTGCACTTTCTCTGCAATTTATTGCCTTAGAGTTAGTTGCCTTTTGAAGAGGTGGCAAACACAAAATCGTAGATCTTAGGCAGAAACAAACCAGATTGAAATGTAATTGGGAAATATTCAATAAAATAAGTGAAAATACAATAGAGCAGAGATATTAAGATATCTTAATAGAGATACTAAGATATTAAGTGGTTTTCCAAGTCAGTATGCAGCCTCCATATCCTTATGTGTGGTTTTTGGCCCCTGTTTCTATTTGAGTTTGACATCTCTAGAACACTGAGAGATTAAATGACTTTTCCGGGGTCCCACAGCCAGTCTGTCTGAAATGGGAGAACCCAGGTTTTCCTGTCTCCCTGACCAGCTCTATCCACAACAGCCAATTTTCCTGCAGTAAACTGTGAGTAAATTAGAGTTGATTACAAATAGGGCTCTATTGTCTTTATAAACTTTGGCAGCCAGAGGGAAGGATTACAATTACAATAGGGAGAAATAGGGAAGTCATTGAACTGCAAATCTTTTTGAGTTTCCAACCAAATCTTGAGCTCTATAGAGAAAGTGAAATGAAAGAAGGACCCACTCCCCCACTCGAAAACAAAAACATTTCTCTCCTGGTGGGCAGGCTAAATCTCAACTTCCTAGTGTTCATAGAGATGGATTAGGCAAATGACCCTGTAAATTTAATTGTAATTTTTGCTCAAACTTGAAAAAAAATCAAGGGTAGGATGTCACATTATTAATTGGAAGGTAAGGTTTGTATGACTGAACTGCTGTAGGAATCCCTCTGAGAAGCAGCATGGTAGCATTTGAATTTGGCTAAGTGACCTTGGACCTCAGTTCCATCTGCTAAATGAGAGCAGTAGAAATGATCTCTAAGGACCCTTTCAGCTCAGAAATGCCATGATCTATAATTTTCTTGTTTAGAGTCAGCCTTTTCTCCTTGTCATCTTTTTTTCTTTTCTACCCTTCTCGTGTTCCCAGTCCATGCACACAGACAGGCAATGGAACATTCCCGCAAAGGATTAGTGGTCACCCTGAGAAGCTTTTGAGTTTGTGACTGTTTGAAGAAGAAATACATTGGGGCAAGTTTCTTCAATGGCACCATTCCAGGGCGTTTCCTATCTCTAAGAAACAACTTCCTCTTCAGCATAGACTGTGGTATCCCCATCCTGTTGTAGAACTGGCTGTACTTTGGTACATGCTTCTAGAACTTGTTGCATGTGGGGCAGCAGGCCTGTGGCTGCAGGGAGGGACAAAGGAAAAGTTAACAGTAAGATAATGACCTCAAGATTTCTTATCCTAGGTACTAGGGGTTGACCCTTGTGTTTCTTACTTTCCATGCTCTATTTTAAAAAAAATGTGTGTGTGTGTATGTATATATATATATATATATATATATATATATATATATATATATATATAGAGAGAGAGAGAGAGAGAGAGAGAGAGAGAGAGAGAGAGAAAGAGAGAGAGAGAGAGATTTTTTAAAAAATTTGTATCTCTAAGATCCAGCCCACCCTCCAGTTCCCATGTCTGCCATTCTCTTCTGGACCTCATCACATAACCCATCTTGCCTAATTATAATTCGTTGTTGCTAGGTAGTTGTTCTTTATCTTTTGACCCCAAATGTCTAAACTTATATTTAATATTTCAAGTTATGCTTAATTGCTAATGAGAGGGCTTGGGGCTGAAATGTGTTCTAAGTTTGTCAGTTTTCTAACAAACTAATAGAGTCTGGACTTGGAGTGAGGAAAGTTGGGAGTTCAAATTCAGCCTCACCCAAGTTGTGTGACCCTGAGCAAGTTTACTTTCTCTTTCTTAGCCTCAGTTTCCTCCTTTGTAAAATGGAGGTAATAATAATTTCTATGTCTCAGGATTGCTGTGAGGACCGAATGAGATGACTTACATAAACTTATATATTTGCAGTCCTGAAAGCATCATCTAAATGGTCGCTCCATTAATGGTGACAATAAAGGTTGAATGTCCCAAAGAGCTTTCAGGCTGCATCCTGAGGTATAGGATGTTTTCTGGGGTCTTTTTGACTTTCTTTTCAGAATCTACATAAAGAAATTAATTTTAAAGAAGCATAAAAGTAGAGCATCAGACCTGGGGAGCATAGGAGTCCATAGAAAGGGAAAGATAAACAGCTGATTTGATTTAGCAAAGACTGCCTATATTCAGGGCACAGAACATGCTGGGAAGCGTTGGGCTGAGGAGGATTACAAAGAAATGAATTTCTAATCCTAGAGCATTACCTGGAGCCTAGGCAGCTCTGACAGCAAGCAAAGCTACCAGCAGACAACCAGCTCTGGGAAGGAGTCATACCATCTCCCAGTGGCAAAGACCTTTGGACTGTGGAGCAAATGGCATCCAGAGAAACTACAGCGAATCAGGAACCTTAGTGACCTTGGGAAGGATGGGAAAGAAAGGGAGGCATGGAAAAGGGATTCCAAACTCACCTATAGACCCAGAGGACCTGCCTAGGACTGGGTAGCTTCCAAAGAAATTTTCTATTCAGGCACCACCTGCAGCTCAGTGTGTGGATTGGGGGATGATACTTGTTGGCAGGAAATTATTTTATATTTTAATGTGAAAGCTAAAGGGAAGCAATCCCTGTAGATCAGGGCTGATAGTGTGTGTGGCCTTGACCCCTTTGGCTTCCTGGTAAAGCCTATGGGCTCTTTCTCAGAAAAAAAAAAATTGGAATGACTAAAATAAAATACATTGAATTACAAAGGAATTGTTGACATATGGTTATTAAAATGTGAAAGAGAAATTTGTGGTCTTCAAGTTAAAAAACCTCTGGTGTTAAATGACTCATGAGGGTCAGCTCTATAGGAAACAAGCAGCTATTAGAACCAGTTGGACACAAGGAGATCTCTAGCTTTGCAAGCAAGGGCATTGATCTTCTGGGGGCAAAAGATGCCATTCCTGAGGCATAGATATGACATGGAGCTGGATACCAGACCCTGGTCTTCTCACGCTCCCCCTTCATACATGCTGCATCTGGATTCTAATCTATGGTAACACCACTAGGCATTTACTCTTTCATAATAAGCAAGCTTGTTTCCAATAAGAAATTCCTTCCCTGTCAGGAATCTCAGTGTCTGCTGTCATTTTTCTTTTGAGGGCTGGCTCTGCTTCTTCCCCTTGGGTCTGCCCTTGTGAATATTTATTTTTCCACCTCATTCTGTTGGGATTTTTCCCTTTAGCCAGAACAATTTTGAAGTTGCTGCAGGCATCATAGCACTTACATTTCTAGGGAGGATTAATTATGTATTATTATAGAGATCCATTTTAAGTGGGGACTCTCTAGTATATCATATGCCTCCAACTTTTCAGGAGAGAATTGTGTATGAGGTGGGACCTATTTCTGGGTTATGTTCATGGCTGTACCACTTAATTACATTAGCCTTTGTAGTCATTTATTAAAACTCTTCTGTCCTCTGTGTCACCACCTGTGCAGCGGAGACCTTAATACCCACCTGAAATGGGTAATAAAAATCCTTCGTTAATTAAAACTGCAAGTTCTTTGAGATTACTTACCTCCGTCATCTACTTACCTCCCTGCTAAAACTATCATGTGCATTAGTTAATTATATATACTTTTAAGTGGTTTATGATTTCTAAAGTGATGGCGTCAGATCGGGGGTCAACCACCTTTTTGGGAAGTAGCTCGCCAAATTTTCCTTTATTCAATGAGGGTAGAGTGGGGATCTGGGACTCCCTGAAAGTCTGCCCAGCTAGCAAGGGCCATAGGGAGGAGGCAGAGGAGGACTCAGAAAAAGCCCTAACTTTCCTCCTAGATCGGTGCAGTGGTCAGTCATCCACCTTTCATTGAGTATTTATTACATGTATCCTACTCGCTAAACCTCAAAGATACCAAATTTCTAAAGTAACAAAGTGCGGTCCCTAGTCCTAAAGTAGCACAAACATAGAAACAACTCTGATAAGAGTACCTTGGGTTATAGTGGAGATCAAATGAGATAACACATAAAGGGTTTTGCAAATCTTCAGACTCCATAAATGTTAGCTATTATTATGTATTACACATATTTATACATATATGTGTATGTGTGTATACACACACACAATATAAAGTAAAAATAACCTCAGAAGGAAAGCACTGCAGTAGGAATAGGGGGTACTTACTAGCTGTGTGACCCATGGCAAGTCTCAGTTTCCTCATCTGTAAAATGAACAGTATTTCTGTCAAGAAAACTCCAAATGGGGTTGGGCAGAGCTGGGCATGACTGAACAGCACTGAAGGAAGAGGAGGAAAGAAAACTGTTCACTGGCTTGGTGATTTGGGCAAGGACTTATCTCTACAAATCTTCTCTCTTCCCTTAAAAATCACACTGGAGGTATCAAGTAGGGGACAGGGTGCTAGATTTGGATTCAGGAAGACCTAGGTTGAAATCTGACAATTATTGACTCTGTGACTGTAGGCAAGTCACTTAGATTTTCTGAATCTCAGGTATCTCTTAATCTCTACATTATAGGCCCAACAAAATCTTAGATCTTTGAATTGTTGAACATTTTGATTAGCAACCCCTCCAAGAGATCCTTGGATATAAAGCAGCAACAGAAATGTTGGGTAGTTGATGAGAAAAAAATGAAGAGACATTACTTGTTTGCTGAAACAGCCATGGAAGCAAAAATTGTTGGTGTTTAATTTTAATCCACTCCAAACCACCATTAAAAAATTAAGAGAACAATGTGATTCAGTGAGATGACTGCCAGATTTGGAGAGGAATTCACAATGATTGAATGTAAACTCCACCTTGGACAGTTATTACTTGTGGGACAGTGGGCAAGTCACTTTACTTTCCCTGGGCCTCAGTTTCCCCCTCCAATGAGGGGCTGGGACAAGATGGTCTCCAAGGTCCCTTTCCTTTCCAGATATAAGTTGCAGTGTTCCTGGTGTAACAATTAAGCAGTGATCCCTTTTTGAATTCTCTGTAAGTCATTTTCTCCTTCCTCTTCCCCCTTTCCCCCACTCTCCCCCCGCCCCCAATATTTCCTAAATTCTGAAACAGGCAATTTTGGGACTTGTCGCAGTTGAGAACATTAATGGAGTTTTACATTTTGAGTTGGCTAATGATGGGGATATAGGACCTTCTATGCTGGTCCCTCAGGGGTTTCTATTTTAAGCATTTATTAAACCTTGCTGTCATGCAATGTACTCTGAAGAGTCTTCGACCTTTCTTTATATTAAAAAAAAATACCACACACTCATTTTAAAACTTTTTTCCCCTTTCTCCACAGTTTGTAAAGGTGTCCCAGCAAGATCAGGGGTTGAACCTGAAACTGCTTGTCAATTTCTATACCGATGTTTAAGGATGGGAAAAGAAACCATTACCTCTGTAATTTAATATTTTTATTTAGCTAAATTTGATTCCTCTTAAAAATCTCATCCGCTTTGAAGTCTATTTTGTAGTTTAATTAATGCAGCAAGGGTTTTTATTTTGCTCTCTGTGGAGATAATCTTAATCCATTCCCAGTGACCTTTTCTTGTGCAAATTAGTTGTACAGGCCTGTTTAAGCAAATGGGCCTTTGCAAGATGTCTCTTCCTAATGACGGGTTTATAATTGAAAATTGGCTTACTCCCATATGCCTAGTTTGTGTGAGAATATAAAAATAGATGTGGACTTTAAAGATATAAATGTATACATCACTACCCCCCCCCCCCAAAAAAAAGACAGGAGGAAAGAATATCCAGTGCCTTTGGGCTATGATTAAATTACACTATTAAGAGTCAGAATGTGGATGACATAAGTTACGGCCAAGGTAGCACCTGTCTGTGGAGCTGTGGAGGCTCTTTGGAAAGGCTGGCCTTGATGCTTCCTAAACCATCCCTTTGTACGACCCAAGCCTTCTACTCAGTAGAGGCTTGGCTAAAAGTCAGATTACCTCATAATGAACTGGAAACGGTTGAGATGTTCACTCTACATGGTTGGAAGGAATGGGCGTAAATGGAAAGGAGATATTTAATCTTCGCTAAACTTTACTCTAGTGACATGGGTAAGAAGGTGTCACTCAAGGTGTGTTTTTACATCATATGCTTTTTTATGTCCCCAAATGATTTCTTGCTCTGACTCCCTCCCTTTTAGCATCGTCACTTTCCCTTCTTTCTCCATCCTCCTCTCTCTCTAAATTTGAGTTGTTCTGCTACAGGAAGATTTGCCTTGTGTTGCTGAATGTTCTTTAGCTAAATGTAGAGACTTTGGCTCAGAGGAGGGAGCAAATGTTGTTTGTGCTCACTGTGAAGGTTTCTGGTGTTAGTGGTAACTGGGTTTTTTGTCTTTTTTCTTTTTGGAGAGGGGGAATGTGACGGGTGATGTGGGGAAGACCAAGGCCTGTCTTAGCTTTCGCAGGCTTTTGTGACTGACTGAAATGGCATTTTATAAACCAAAAGAAAAAAGAGGTAGTATTTTTATTTTATTTTATATCAAGAAAAAAGGGGGAACGTTTCATTTACTGTCGCAACAAAACTCAACTTCTAAGACACAGACGCTAGTACCCAATCTGCTGACGTGGTGGCCACTGGACTTGTGTCAGATGATGTTGTTTGCAAAGCATATTTTAACTGTTTTATCCAACTCAATCTTTAATGTTTGCCAAGCCTGTCACAACCAACTCCCCTCCCTGGAAAGAACGCAGTAAGATTGGAGCTCATGTCTATACAGATTTGGTCTCAATCCATTTGATTTGAGTGTATAAGTCAGTTACTCAAAAAGCATTTATTATTAAGCATTTGTTATGTGGCAGACTCTGGAGCTACAAATAAAAAGAATGAAATAATTCCCTATACCCAAGGAGCAGCTTACATTCCAATAGGCAGAGACAACAAGCACAGAATAATAGGAGCTAACATTTATTTAGTGCTTACTCTGTGCCAGGCCCTGGGCTAAGTGCTTTGCAATTATCTCATTTCATCCTCATGACAACCTGGGAAGTAGGTGACATTATTACCCCCATTCTGTAGACAAGAAACTGAGGCAAATAGAGGTTAAGTGATTTGTCACACAGTAAGTGTCTGAATTCAAATTTGAATTCAGGTCTTCCTGAGTCCAGGCCCAGAGCTCCATCCATTGGGCTGTTTAGCATATATACCATAGGTATGTGTAGTCCATCCAATGGCCATCATCATCTCCTCCCTTGGGTCTTCATTATTTAATTACATATTTTTCTCCCTCTAGGTACGATTATCGAGAAATGCTGCACAATGCCACTTTCTGTCTGGTTCCCCGTGGCCGCAGGCTTGGCTCCTTTAGATTTCTGGAGGCACTGCAGGTAAGACGCACTCCACAGATTGTTATTAATGCTAATAATACTCATATCACCACCACTGCCAAGAACTCACATTTATCTAGCCCATTAAGGCTTGCACTTTAATAATCGCTAATAATAAAGGCTAAGATTCATATAGGGTATGCAGAGGTTCACAAACTGCTTACAGGGGTGGTGGCAAGGTGCTTTATAAATTATCACAATAACTCTGTGAGGTTGATGCAATTATTATCCCCTATTTTATAATTAAGAAAACTGAGTCTTGAGTGACTTGCCCGTCCGAGGCAGGGTTCAAATTCAGGTCTTCCTACTCCAAGTCCAGGACTCTACCCAGGACTTTACATAAAGGATCTCATTTTGTTTTCTTGACATTCTTGTGAGGTCAGTGACAGGATTATTCCAGTTTTACAGAGGGTCAGTGGTGTTAGGGGGTTGTCTGGGATCTCCCAAGTAGTGAGTGTCTGTGGTGGGACTTGAATCTTATCTTTCTTTACTACCAGGTAGTACCTAGTCTCTTCCCCGTCTCTCTCCCACTGCTTTGTAGCTTCCTTTTGAGTTTTGGCTTTTCCCATTAGACTGTTCAGACAGCTAGGCAGCACAGTGAAAGACTCATCTTCCTGACTTCAAATCTGGTCTCAGATGCTCACTAGCTGTGTTACCCTGGGCATGTCACTTCACCCTGTTTGCCTCAGTTTCCTCATCTCTAAAACGAACAGGAGAAGAAATGGAAAATCACTCCAGTACCTTTGCCAAGAAAACCCCAAGAGGGTTCATGAAGTGTCAGACAGGACTGAACAAACAAAAATTAGACTAAGCTCCCTAAGAGGAGAGATTGTATTATATCCCAGTGCTTAGTGCCTGGTGCACAGTAGGCTCTTAATAAATGTTTATTGGCCCGGCTGACTGTAAAGTCAGCACTCTATTCATCATGCTGTACTGCTGCTTCCTGGCTTAAGATAGCCTTGGGAATTAAGACTGGCTCTGGTGTGTTTAATATTATGCCTAAAGAGGGCATGGGGATGAGGTGGGGAAGCATGGTTCTCCCTGGAGGCTTGCAACTTGTTTCTGTGTTTCTGCACATACCTCTGAAGTGAGAGCCCCCTGCCTTGGGGAGAGGACCCTAAAATAAGTTGCTTTTTCCCTTGAAGGGGGCTGTCCCAGTCATGGTTGAGCACAGGGGCCAGACCAGTTTGCCACACTTGCCTGACTGGCATTAGAGCTGGATTTCTGGGGGGGGACTCTGACCACTGCCAATACCCAGACTCTGCAAGTGGGAAAACAGTTTATTGTTTTCATTCCATAAAAGCAAAATTGTCTGTTATATTCCCCACTCAGTATCCTCTGAGTCCTAAGTGAAAGTGACACTCAGCAGGGTGGCTTAGTTCCAGTTGTTCCGTCTAATGCTTAGTGACTGAGCAGTGAGGGGGCCTCAGGTTTGGTGATTCTCCAATTCCAGTGCCTTCATGGGAGTAACTCGTATGGTGGAAAAACTCTTCTTTCCTTCTCCCTTATTGCCTGATGAACTAAATACTCCTTGATGCATAGAAACAGTTGCCAGTGGGCTTCATTAGACAGTTGCCACCAGACTTTATTGGTCCTAAGGGCCATCCCACTGTTCCCCAATGCCCGTACCTCTAGGTTCTTACATCCCTGTATTCTATATTTCCTATAAATCTGTACATACCCTTCTCTTCCAGAAACTTTTACCTTGAACTTTAATAATACATCTTCCTACCACCTCCAGCTGAAAACTATTGTAGCTGTTTCTAAAAACAGAACAGCCGCCTTTCCTTTAAAATCTTTAAGATTCCCCTCACCATTCTCCAAAGCATAACAAACAGACATTCATTCATCCCCTCCATGTCTCTTGTACCTCACCAGTCTGGGACTTTCTGACTTAAATTCCTTAGAGTTGGGCTTTTGTGAATTGTTTAAGATCTTTTTTTGTGGTGATGTCATGCATTCTACCAGCATACTGATATAACAGAAGAAGTCTGTGGATGTGGAGCCAGGAGATCTGACTTACTCTGATACTAACTTGAGCGAGTCATGTGGCTAAAGGCAAATCCTTCAAAGATTTGCTGTTAGTTACAGGCAAGTGATCTCAGTTTCTTCTTCTGCATAGTGGCAATAATAACACTTCTAGCCAACCCTGCAGGTCATCATGAACAAAGTTCCTTGTTCCCTTCATGACCTCATTTCAGGTTTTCTTGGCAAAGTAACTGGAGCAGTTTGCCATTTCCTTCTCCAATTCATTTTACAGATGAGGAAACCAACGCAAACAGGGTTAAGTGACTTGTCCAGGGTCACATAGCTAGTAGGTAGCTGAAGTCAAATTTAAACTCAGGAAAGATGAGTCTTCCTGACTCCAGGTGTTGTACTCCATCCACTATACCATGTAGTTACCCCATGAAGAAAGCTTACAGTGACCTGTAAATGTGAGTTGTTATCATCATGGAGGGGACAATGATTTGGATCACTTAGCACTAAAGAGAACATGGTTCTGATTCAGTTGACTTAGAGAGAAAAGTGCACACCTTTTACTAAATAAGTTCAGAAAAAGGAAAGTCAGGGATGTGTGTGAATAGACTGGAATGTTAGTATACCATGAAAAAGAAGAAACTCACACATATTCACAAGTCGGAAGAAATTTGAAAGAAGAATATCAAATGAGATACAACAAAAAAAATTATGAGACATTTTTTAAAGAAGAAAATGTAAAAACAATCATTGCAATTATTTTGTTAAAGTTTATATTTTTAATGAAACATTTAAATAATTTTCAGTATAATGTTGTACTTGAGGTTTTGTTCTCCGTTCTGTTTATTTGATCGTTAGTGTTTCTTACAGTTGTTAAGTGTGTGATCAGGTCAGATTTATAATCAAGTTCTTGTCAGACAAGGAGGGAGCTGTTCTGTGTAGAGTATGACACGTAGAGGTGGGTCACTTTAACTGAGATGTGTAGAAATGGGCCAGAGTGCTTTGTATTCAAGGCTGGTTTTATGCTAAGACTTCAGTGGGGCCAAATTTTCATTGCTTTTAATGAAACTGCTCCATCCTGACCGGTTGTTTCAGTGGCAGCAGAAATGAAGAGGTTTGAGGAGGGGATAGAAATAGGATTTTAAAAACCTTGTGCAAAACTTCCAAACTATTAACAGAGTTAGCTTAGGCTTAAGGGTTTCCTCTCAGACACAGAACTCCTTAGAGTATTAATCTTTCAGTTCGTTTGATCTTTCTTCCTGGTCCTAAGAGTCTGGGATCCAAAGGACATAGGAAATGATAGTAATTTGATTGGTTATGATTTTTGCCTTAATTAAGTGTGGAGCCTGTGGTACCACTTTTTAAACTAGTGATGGTTCCTTTTTTTGTGCAGGCTGCCTGCGTCCCGGTGATGCTGAGCAATGGGTGGGAGTTACCATTCTCTGAAGTGATTGATTGGAACCAAGCTGCCATCATCGGGGATGAGAGATTGTTATTACAGGTAAGAAAGGGGCTATGGCCTTCAGCACATCAGTTGATTATTGCTGCCACTGTCCAAAGGTACCAGGAAGATGAATCCAAAAGGTCAGCGCTATAAAAGAAATTTTATCATGAGAAAATGGTCTGTGTCACGGTGAATATTAACTCATTTAACGAGACACCTTTCACTTCCCAGTACAACATCTGCCCTGAGCAGGGGAGCGGATTTTGAAATGGAAAACATACTGGCAAAGAACGCCAGTTAGGGGTGGGAAGAAAAGGGGGACGTGGATAACGCCTCAGCTGAGGACCTCTTACTTTGTGTGTTTATTTGTAATGACACCCGTGGGTTTGCTGTGCTCCCTCTCCTCACTCCCTACCTCACATTCCTTTTCGTCTGTTTCTGTTTGGCTTAATACTGGCTTCCGGAAGAAGTCAGACCTCTAAAAAATGAAAGTGTCCAGAACATCATGGAAACCCACATCAGAGTATTAAAAATCTGCTTGCATTTCGTATTAAGAGTAAAAAGCCTTACATCCCTTATGCCTTTGCCTAAAAGCCACTATCCCAACACTGTGCTCTTAGACTTTGGGCATTTGCAACATCCTAGTACCAGCACTCCTTGAGTGAGTGTCACTGTAATGGCTGTTAAAGTTTAATCAGCCCCAGGATGAAAGGTGATCCAGGTATCAAAAACCATTGTTACCTTGCCTGGTCGACACAGAACACAATCACTAGGCTCAGTAGAGATTTTAACTTTTAAAACACCCTCCCCCCCTCCCACCCCGCCCCAGTTTAATTTTTTTCCTGACCTTTGTGGTGTGTTTTTTTGTCCCGTGTACGGGCTAGTTTCTGTACAGCTGCTCCCATATTGAATAGCTACTGTGCTGTTGTTAACAATGGCTTGAGAGAGCTGGCTCAGAGCCGGAATGTCTGCTCTGGGAAATGTTTTTGTTATGTTACAATTTTTCATTTCCTGTTTTAGAACAGCTAGAATGTTTTTATTTGCATATTGTCTTGTCATCTTGTCGCCAAGAGAGCTTAAGGCAGCTTTCCTGAATCTATTTTGGTCGGTTCAGTTAGGTTTTGTTACCATACATGACCTTTTTATTAAGACTCTATCCAGTGCCATGACTTCCAAAACCACCCTGTCAAATCGGTATTAATTTATCATTTCCCCTTACCTGTTTCTGCCGACAAGCAGATTAATAACTAATAGCCAGACACCGTTAACACTGGGAACTCTGTGTCTTTACAGCCAGGCAAAATCATCTTCCTGAGCAATGGATTTCTCTTGGCAACATACTGTCAGAGACATGCAAATATTATAAACACATACACGTTGCTTCTCACATTGAACTGCCTGCTGCAAGTTCAGGATAAGCACGTGCATTCAGGCTAGAAGAACAAATACAGATGTTGAAAGGTGCCAACAAATTCTCCTTCATGGCCCCATCAGGTGAAATTTTCTGGGGAGTCAAGGGCAATAGGGTGATGGTGAGGTCTTATTATTCATTTGGAATTATCTTTCGGGACTATAATATCCAATGTGGATTCTGTTTAGGATTTCCTTATATATCCATTCTTTGGTGATCCAGGTAATTTTCTCGAAGCTGACCTAAAAATTAATTTTCTACCACTCACCAAAGATCTCTCCTTTGAAAGATTGTCTGGATGTCTTCTCTAAGGGTATTTTGCTTCCAAATAACCCTTGAGATCTAAGTTGCCTAAAGTTTCCTTGCCAACTTTTCTGTCTCGCTTGTTGTCTCTGTGTTTTGATTGGTGTCATGGATGCAGGTGCATACTTTGGTTAGCATCTGGTTTTGAATATTTGCCAGAAGTATTCATCTTGCTTTCTTCTTTTCAATGTGAAACAGCATCATTTGCTTCCCCAAAGAGGAACCAAGAACCAAAAGAATATGCCTTCTTCCTCCTCCTCTCCCTTTCCCCCGGTACCAGCCACCTGCGGAAATTCAAAACTGGAACTGTTGATGATAACTTGAATAACTTTTTAGGACCAAACAGCCAGAAGAGCATCATCATTCCTGCTCTAGCCTGAGCCAATGTGGCTAACTGCTTGTTGCACAAAGAAATGTACCTAAAGAGATGGCAGCAAAAAACAGTTTAATCCCTGCCCCTTAACACCTGCCACCATTTCTGTAGATAAGACCTTGAGAGAAAGGAAGACCAGGAAGGGAAAAAAAAGATGGCTAAGGTGTGGAATAGGGCCTAGGAAACTACAGAAACTCTAGGCAACATGGTCTCTGAGCACACATAAGGAAGAAAGAAGATGCACTGGGTTCATGTTTTCTCCTTGGACTAGCCAATAAAAGCCCCATGTTCCAAAGAATAAGTTATCGCTAGAGAATTGACATACAGGACACTCTGCTGGAAATTATCATATGTACTTGGATGAGCTGTGTTCTGTAGGGTTGTGTAAGCTATTTGTGTGTTGTTTGAATAAATAAGTATATGTGAAGTCTGAAAGGAAATCTGTTACTTATCTGTTACCATGTATGTCCTCCCAGTAGGAGGTAAGCACCTTATGGGCAGAGGCTGTTAGATTTTCGCCTTTTCTGTATTGTCCTCTAGGAGATTATTTTACGCAAAGTAGGTGCTTAATGAATGTTTGTTAGATTTGTATTTGTTACCTATGCCTAAGGAAGGGAAATTGATCATGGAAAGCTTCCTTTGTTACACACTGGGCTTCTCATCCTAGGTTCTAAGATTATTTCATTATAACTGTTTTCTTTGGAAACCAGTGTGCTTTGTTTTATGAATTTAAAAATGTTATTCTAAGAAGAGTCTGTAGCTTTCACCAGCCTGCTGAAGGAATTTAGAACATGTTGTGGTTTAATTTCAGTCTTGTCTGATTCTTTGTGACCCCTTTTGGGAGTTTTCATGGCAAGATCATGAAGCAGTTTGCCATTTCCTTCTCCAGCTCATTTTATAGATGAGAAACTGAGGCAAACAGGGATAAGTAAGTTGCCCAGGGTCACTCAACTTGTAAGTGTCTGAGGCTGAATTTAAACTCAGGAAGATGAGTCTTCCTGATTCCAGGTCTGGCATTCCATCCACTGCACCACCTATCATGTTGTAGGCTATTATTTAGTGTTGCCTTGATCTGGAAGAGCATAGGCAGGACAGATATAGAGATCTGGGTCTAAAAGGCTGGAGGAATCCAAGGAAACATTGGAAAGGATTGGGATAGGAACAGGACAAACAGGTGGTCCAAGAAAAACTTGACTAAAAGCGTTGTATCTGGAGGAACAGCTAAATAAAGAAACCGCAAGGAACTGTTTTCAGCACTAGACCCTGTTATGTAAATTTGCTTAATTTGTAAATAGCTTGAACATCTATAACCCTGTCATCCTTTAGTAGAAATTATGACCAGAAGACCGGTCTGGACGATAGCTCTTGTAGTGACTGCCTCCTTAGATAGCTATGTAGCAGTTAAGAGGGAGCTATCGGCATTCTCAAGTCTGATCTTGGACTGGCAGTCAGGAGACCACCTCGTAGTCATCTGTCTACAGATCCTTATTGATCACCAAAGTCACCGTGTGATTCCTAGTTCCATATCAGTATTATCCATCTTCTAGACTGTTGAAGCAGCAGTTACTCAAAATTTAGTTCTATGTCTCTGAGGAGATACGGATGTAAGATCTCAGTAGACAGCAAAATTACCAACTTAGAAATGGGTGGGATATGGGAGGAGATATGTTCATAAGTTGACAGTTTAGAATTTAAGGTGAATGGTTCTATAGAAAGTACTTTATTTTATTTTTAAATTTTTGTTTATTTTATTTTTAATTTATGGAATAAAACGAGCATAGTATAATAAAAATGATGATTAGACGTAAAACTGCAAGTCTATTATGTCCAATTTGCTATTCCTTTTTAATATATAAAATATATAAAAATAAGAGATAGGGAGAAAAGAAAATATTCTAGCTTTTTTTAGAGGCATATGGATTTTTTATAAGCCACAAAGCTACATTTCAACTTTGACAACTTGTGTCCCCAGCTCCCACAACCTTTGCCACAACCACAGTGCTGGCCACCAAACAAAACTGACATCCTTCCACTTCACAGCCTTGGCCACCCTGGGTAAAGAACATGTGACAACTTGGTGAATTCTTCTCAGATCTCAGAGACTAAGGGAATCTATGCTCTCTCCCCAGCTTGATTGTTCTGTACAAGATCATGGGATCCACAGCTGACCCTCAGAGGCCTAGTCCAATCTTTGTCTTGAACAAGAATAACCTTGATGCTATCCATCCTGACAAATGATTGTTCCAGACTCTCTGGCCATTTCCTCTTTTCAGGAAAAGAGCAGCTCAATGGCAAACAGGCTTGAAACCTCCCTCTCCCTCCTCTCTCACCCCACTCCATTCCTTTTCTCCTTCCACTTCTACTCTATCCCTCCTATTTTTCTCCTTTCCCTCCTTTTCTTTTCCTTCCTCATCCCTTTTTTCTTCCTTCTGTATGACTTTTTATCATACATTTAACCATCATCAGCACACAAATATTTTAGCATATGAAAAACAGAAAAGAGAATTGTATGTGAAACTCTGAACTTTTTTGCTGTGTACAGTTTTTTTAAGGTTATGACAAATTTAACAAAATAGTAATAAAATTGTTCAATTGGTTTCCTCTTTTGGACTTCCTTCTTCCGCCCCTCCCCATTCTATATATGTTTTAATGTTTTATTGATAGTCTTTTCACTTTTTTTAAACATCTCTATCAGATGACATAGTGGATAGAGTGCTGGAGTCAAGAAGACTTAACTTCCTGAGTTCAAGTCTGACCTCAAACACTTACTGGCTGGTTACCCTGGGAAAGTCACTTAACCCTGCTTGCCTCAGTTTCCTCATCTGTAAAATGAGCTAGAGAAGGACAAGGCAAACCACTCAGTATCTTTGCCAAGAAAATACCAAACAGGGTCACAAAAGTCAGATGAGACTGAAAGAACTGAGCACCAACACATCACTACTCAATCATTCTCTTTGCCTCGGATAGAAGCCCCACCTTATAACAAATAGCATAGTCAAACAGAACACTCATAGTGATACATTGGCCATTTATCTGACATTGGTTATGGCAGAAAATGTCTATGTCTCATTATGCATCATTTGTCCATTCTCCCCTGTGCTAAGAGATGGAAAGAGTTTTTCATCATCCATCTTTGTGAAGTCATAATTGTTTACTGTATTGATCAAAGTTCAATAGTCCTCTCCCATTTTATCAGATTTACAAGATTTAGCAAAACTAAGCCATTTCCAAAACCACATGTCTCATTCTTCATCTTGAGTTCAACACTTCTTTGTCAAAGGTTGTTTTTTGTCACCAGTCCTTTGCAAACATGATTGGTCATTGCCTGGATCAGAAGTCTTTGAGTCTTCCAGCATCTTAACCATGTTGGCTATGTTGATAGCTTTCTCTAGATCCTTGGTGTAGACTTGGTCCTATATAATAATACTTTCTTGGCACTTGGAACAGTGCCCCTATTAAACTGTGAACTGAATAAGAATTAAGGATGTACCCATCTCTTTGGTTCCTTTGCATCAAGGAAATAAGTTCAGTCCTGTATGCCTAGATTAAGAAAATAATTAGAGGTATAACGAGCAAGTACTGAGACTAATTGGCTTATACTTGTATGTTTTGTTTAGACCAGCAGACATATTCCAATAAACACAATAGCCTTATCCCTTCTATTTCCAGAAAAGTTAAGCAAAATGGAGTAGAAGAATGATACTGATTGGTACATGCCATGAGGCTAACCTAATATACATACTTCCCTCCATTTTATTGTTTTATCAAAATCTGCACCTGTGGGAAGTTCTGTATTTGTTCCAGGAAGATATAAACTTCTTTATCTCTCCCATTTTTTTTAACTTTTGTTAGTATTCTTTGTTTTCACATCACTGCATTTCCCAGTACATCCTTCCTTTCTCCTCCACCTAGAAAAATGTTGATAACTTTAAAAAAAAAGAGAGGAAAATAATTCAGCAAAATTAACCAAAACCTCCATCAAGTTTCACAGTATATGCAGTATTCCATATCTGGAGTACCCCACCTCTTAAAAGAAGACAGAGAGGTAAATTGTTATATCTTCTTTAGGGTCCAGCTTGGTCATTACAATTACCCAGCATTCAGTTTTTTTGCTCATTCCATTTACATTGTTGTGTTCATTGACATATTCTTCCACCATTCTTCTGGAAATCAGAAAAAGGAAACACATGGAAGGAAATGATGTTGCCAAATGTTTATGGGTACAAATAGCCACTTTACAGTTTAGTAATTTCTTTACATCCGGAGAAAGAACTGATAAATAGAAATAGGTATCGAATGCTTTTACACATTTCTGTCTAGTGGCAGCCATCTCTAGGAAGGGAAGAAAAAAAGAGAAAAAAGAAATTTAAATTAACTTATTTAAATTAAATTATTAAAATGACTATTTTATTATATATTTAAAAGGAGTAGCAAATTGTACATACTAGATTGGCACATTTCATGTGGACTCATCTTTTATGTTATGGAAATGCTTGTTTTGTTCCATAAATTAAAAGTAAAATAAATATTTGTTTAAAAAAGAGACAACTACGAATGAGGCTTGCATTCAACATATATTGCTTTAAAACTCTTCCAATCAATACCAGATATTTTCATCTTTTTACTTCATAGTTTCCCACGTGTATTAGTCAGTGTTTTCCAGAGTCTTTCCTGCCTCAAGTTTCTATGCCTTAGTTCAATAGTATTTTCTGGTAAAGTTCTTGTATTTGCCCTTTTGTGGACTCTTTGAGGTCTCAAGGTCTCTACAGTGTGCTTGGAGAAGAGTCTTTTGTCTGCTCTTTAGGTTATTTTATCTTCAGGAAACCTGAAGTCAAATTCTACCTCCTTCTCTTACTTAGTTGTGTGACCTTGGTTGGACAAGGCAGCTTCTCTGAACTTCAGTATTCTCATCTACAAAAAAGTGCTATCTGCCCTACTTATCTCCCAGAGCTTTTGAGGCTCACATGAAGGAGTGTGAATGAATATGAGGGTATAGAGTACCCTCTGTACTCTATATAGAGCCTCTGTATAGATAGAGTATGAATATAAGGGTAAGGCATTATTATTTGAGAAAAAATATTTATTGGTTTACATATATAATAAAAGATTCCCTGATACAGATCCTTTATAAATTTTGTAGGTGGCTATAGCAATTTCTGCCACAGAAATAATTAAAGACATGAGTCCCAGATTGCACGGGCTATTTCATTTGAACCTTTCTTTCAAAAGCCCCTTGTACTACATAGGACGGGAGGTATTGGTGTCATTTTACAAGTTAGGAAACTAAGGCTCACTTTGATTGATCAGCATCAGGACTGGATCCCAGTTCTCCTGATTCTTAGACAGTAATTCATTTAATTTCATCATGATTGGTGCAAACTCTTCCTGTTTTCTAGAAGCCTAGTGATCAGGCTTTTCCCAGGTTATCCCCCTGAGAATTTACTCTTACACTCTAAGATACAATTATCCCAAGGAGATCTGCATCATCCCTTAGATAGAGGGAATTTTTAGACTTCTCACTGGAGAAAATGAAGGACGCTAGCAGCACTGACAGCAATTTTTTAGGTCCTCTGAGCAATCCATTCTCCTAGCAGCCATTCGATGGCTCCCCCTCCCCAAACAATGATAAACATACCAACCAATGTATTATTCCATCTTGAGCGTGTCCATTGCATTTCAAGCATTAAAGGTAATTAATACTGACTTGCAGTAACTGGAGTCAGGAAGACCTGAGTTTGCATCTCACTTACGACATTAACTTTTGGACCCATTACAAGTCACTTAACCTTTTTTAGCCTCAAGTTGCTATTCTGTAAAATGGAAATAGTACTTGAAATATCTCCCCTACATGACTATAATAAGGTTCAAAGGAAATCATGGAAACCCAGTGCTTTGCAAACATTGAAGCTTTATCTAAATACTTATTGTTATCTGGTATGTTGTTTGTGGGTGGTTGCACATCCTTGTAGGAGGGATTGCTTATACAAACAAAATAATGAATTGAAATAGAAAAGCTTGCAATCATCAATTGGATACTGTATCCGAACTCAATTGTGTTGATTTAGTCAAATTATGTTGTTTTCTTTAATAGCTAATTATTTTAACCTTGCATTGCAGATTCCTTCTACAATCAGGTCTATCCATCAGGATAAAATCCTAGCACTTAGACAACAGACACAGTTCTTGTGGGAGGCTTATTTTTCTTCAGTTGAGAAGATTGTATTAACTACACTCGAGGTGAGTGAAAGCTTTTGGATATTAGTCAGTTCCCTTACGTGCCTTTCTTGCCTTGTGTTTCGCTGTTGAACGACCTTGGTTTTGACGACATGTGATTGGTTTCCCCGTGGGAGAAACAAAGCCGCCTCTTATTTGACAATGTCATTTCCCTTTCCTTCTCCACTCCCCCACCGCTCACCTCCCTTTCCTTTCCACCTTTTATCCACCTTCTCAGCCCAAGGAAGTGTTTCCTTTCCTGTTGAAATCCATGAAAGTATGGCTGATGAGCAGTGGAAACCACCTAACCTAGAAACCAGCTCTGTATTAAAGCTTTGGGGGGATTTGTACTTAATGATTGTCTTTCTGTCATTCATGCTCCGTGGGATCTTTTCAAAAACCTATTTCCGGAACTCACTCAGAGAAGTTAGCAGCCAGCTGGGGAAAATCCTCATTCTTGCTCCTCTGCCTCCAAATATTCCAAACAGTTTTCTGTGCACTGTGTTCTGGCTGAAGGCTTGATACATTTTGTTTTCTAGTCATCTGTGATTCAATTTATATTAGCTTCCAGGTGATACAGTAAAAAAAAAAAAGCCAAAATCATCCCAATCTGGTAAACAAGACAGTAATCAATAAACATTTATTAAGAAGCTTCCATGTGCCAGGTACAGTGCTAAAAAATGCGGATACAGCAATACATAAAGAGACAAAAAAGACTGTCCCTGCTATACACACACACACACACACACACACACACACACACATATACACGCGCACACACTTAGAGCAAGCTATATATGAGGTGACAAAGGGAGGGTACTAGAATTAAAAGGGGTTGTTTTATTAAGGTTTATTAATTTTAAAGTCTTAATAGGCAGATGACATCCAGCCCCAAATTTAAAGAAGCCATCCCCTCTCCCTCCCAAAAAAGGAAAAGGAAATCATATATATGGTTCAATTAAACACACATTTATTAAGTACCTATTTTTTTCTAGCTACTGTACAAGACTCTGAGGATATAAAGACAAAAATAAAGATCCTTGCTCTTAGGGACCTCCTGGAAGGTGATATAGCTTATACGCAACTTTGTAAATGCAAAATGTATACAGAGTTATGAGAGAGAGCCAGGAAGACCTGGGTCCAAGTTTTATCTCTAACACATACTGGCTCTATTTTTGTTGTTGAGCCATTTCAGTCCTGTCTGACTCTCCATGATCCTATTTCTTGGCGAAGATGCTGGAGTGATTTGTCATTTCCTTCTCCAGCTCATTTTTACGGATGAGGAAACTGAGGCAAGCGGAGTTAAGTGACTTTCCCAGAGTCACACAGCTGGTAAGTGACTGAGGCTAGATTTAGACTCAAGTCCTCCTGACTTCAGGATCCGTGCTCTATCTACTGCACTACCTAGCTTCCCCTGAATTTTATGCCCCAGAATAAATCATTTAACCCCTTTTGGAATTCTCTAGGACTTTTAAGTTATGTAGAAGGTGCTGAGCTTCATTCATATAGGATCTTTGCTCACCTGGAAATAACCTATATTAATGAAGTCACAGACCTAGTCTTCATACTATAATGCAAGTATTAGAAAAGTGCCAGGAAAGGTTTCATGTAAAAGGTGCCCCTTGAGCCATGCCTTGAACCACTTTGGGAGTGGAACATGTAACCATGGCCTAATGATAAACAGATATAACATGAAATGCTAAGACTAAGAAACCTCTAAGATGGAGAATTAGAAGAAATACTACTTAAGTGGAATAATATAAGAAGGACCTAAAAGACTCCAGACTTGTAGGAAACTTACTCTAGAAAGTAAAAGCCTTGAAAAATATCTCAAGAATTAATGGTCAGTCATGCACTGGAAAAATCTGGGGAAGAGAGGTACACACCGTAGCCACTCTCCTCCCCAGGCTCTCTGGTGAGATCATTGTGAAATGATCTGCCTTTGCCTGCTCAGGCATATGCAGTCATACTCATGCTTATGTTCTCCCCAGAGTCTGTCTACTTCCCATCCTCTTTGACTGACCAGGCCTGCCCTAGTCTATGCCAGTTTTTCACTTGCTTATTAGTGAGCTCTTTTTTTGTACTGAACTCCCCTGAAAGGATTGGCTGAACTCAATTGGCCTTCTTTCTGTGTCTGACACAATATTCCATCTCCCATCTCTGTGTCTTTGCACCATCAATCCCCTCATAGCTGGAGCATACACAGTGACCACATTTTGGTACAACCATCTTGGCAGATGGGCTAAACCAGACCTCAGACTGGTCAGTGAGCTAGGGGCATGTCTCCCCAAGCCTTCTGGTGGAATGGACAGATGAGAACAATTTGTTCCAATGGTCATGAACGTGGATAAGGCAGATTCTGTGAAGTGCTTAATTGATTCAGACATTGAAGATGCCAAGGTCATCCCCTGCATCCGGGGCCATTGTCAGTTGTCCTGGCTTTTGTCTTGCCTTGGACCTCAGTGACTCTGAACGAAAGAGTGAGGCTGACAACTTTGTGCAGCTCTGCCTCATTTAAATAAAATTGATGAGATCCCCTGTGATGTCATTGAGATGAACAACCACTCATGGCCCCATGGCTGGAATGGACAAGCCTTCACTTCTGCCTCTTAGAATCAGCTTCCTCCAAGCTCAGCCCAAATGTTGCCTTCTTTACTTAACGTCTGTCTGCCTCAGTTTCCTCAACTATAAAATGGGGATGATAGCACCTATTCAAATGAGGCTCTATTTGTAAAGTACTTCTTACAGTGCCTGGAACATAGAGTGCATCTAATAGATGCCTATTCCCTCTCCTCCCCGTCTCTCTAGCTCATAGGGCATTTCCTATTACATTTATGTAGTATAAGCAAGCTTTGCAAACAATGTAATTTTTGTGCATCCAGTGCACAAAAAAATGCTTAGTAATTGCTTGTCTGGAACTTACTGGTTCCATGGGATTTCTGATAGCTTTCATTTATGAGAAAAACTCTGTATTCTCCTAAAATTACTTCTTAGATCTTATCTTAGATAAGAATCAATTGGGTTTTTACTTCCATAAGAAATAATATATAAAGCATAAAAATAAAATAATGATCACTCACCTTTTTAATGGATTGCCAATTGCTTTCCTCATAACATCCCAATGAGCTAGAGAATGCAATTATTACTTGTATTCCCATTTAATAGATGAGGAAATTGAGGATCAGAGACTTCAAGGGTCTGGCCCTTGCCCAGCATCAGAGAGCTAATCAGTTTTGGAGCTGAAGCATGCCTTTGTTCGTCCTAATGTTCCTTCCCTTACCTCCTTTCCAAGCTTACCTTCTCATGACCATAAGTGGAGAAGACACAATCTTGATCCAGGCCTTTATGAGAAACTACACCTTCTTCTTGTGGTTTCATTGCTACGTCATACCTCTCACTTATTGAGTTAGCAGTGTTAGCTAAGGTAGCATGATATGCCTGCCAGGTAAAAAAGGTTGCATGTGTTGTGTGGCATCAGAGGAGGGTTTTGAGTCAAAACTGTTTAAATCTGTAGGTTGGCAGTGGAAACACCTTTCCCTTGGATGGGAGCCATCCATTTCTCTAGGGATGCTTATGTATTCTAAAATATTGGAAAAACTATACACTTCATCTAAATGTACAAGACCTGCCAAATCTCTTCTTGGAGTCCGGAGAAAGGATTGTAATAATTTGGCATCTTAACCAAGTGCCATAAGAAAGGTGCTTTTTAGGTTTTTCCTCTTAGTTCGAATCTCATGTTTTTATTATTTTATTATTAATATTAATACATTTTTTAAAAGTTTAGCTAAAATACACAATGATAGCAGATTGGGGAGAAAACTGAGTCCTGTATATAGAAGTCTTTGTATATTTTTTTTAAATCAACCTCCAGTTTATTATAACATTTAACACACAGAAGTCAGAAGGGGATACAAGGACACTTTCAAGGTCTCTCTGAAGAACTTTAGAATTGATTGTGTGACATGAGAGACACTGGCAAAGGACCCCCTAGCATAGCATAGCTGCATCAAAGAAGGCCCTGTGCTTTATGAGTGAAACAGAATTGAAGTAGCTCAAAAAAACGCGCAAGATAGGCAACTTTAGAGAATCCACCTCAAATGGACTGTTGGTGTCAGACTTGTGGTAGAGCATTCTGAGCTCCTGTTGGCCTGATCAGCCACAGTCTGACATGCTGTAACTTGACTCTAACATAGTTGGTATCATTGTGGCCCTCTTGGAGAACAAAGGACAGCAACCACATAATTACCACTGGGGTAACTTGAAACCTGGGGAGCGTATATCACTCAGTGCTGAAGTTTGAGGATCCAAGAGTGGGCAATTGGGAATTTACTCCAGATGTTAGGGCTCAAAGATTCTGTAGCCCTAGATCTTGAGGCACTTGGCTTGATCATTAGCTGCCTAGAGGTATGGAATCTCCTTCTTTGCTCTGTGGTTCTCTAAGCTGCAGAAAAGGAAATGCCCTCAGCATTTGGCAATCAGGGATGGGGTCCCTCTTCAGGATAGACAGCTGAGTTAGCAGAGGACCTGGTTACTAGAAGACCCCTCAGACCACTCCCACCTTGAAGCTTTGATGATTTATGAAACCTTTGCAGCCAGCACAGCTGCTCCAGGGACAACTCTTTGCACCATTTAGATCAACTTCCACATGGATTAGTGACTGGACCTTCCACATATGTTATTTAATGATCATTTCTGAAGGAGTATTTCCAGTTATAGTGAAATTTCTTAAAGTCATTCCTTCAGAGCTCACTTTATAAGGTTTAAGCTTTGCTGGGCTAATCTTGAACAGAGGGTGAATGGCCACCTTATACAACACTTAATGGAGATGGTTGTTAGGTAGAATTTTAAAAATCCTTGTTCAAAACTAGGATGTGAACTGATGAATCACCATTAGATAAGAAGTGGGTAACACTGAGGATATGTGCTAATGTTATTCAAAGGTGTCTAGTGAGGCATGTTCTTAGTTGGACCTTGATGCAGGAAGGTTGCCTTTTTTCTTTTGGCATCCAAACATTCCACAATCATAGGACACTAAACACAGCATACTCTGGTATCTGCTGTTACTGTTGTGTGATATTCACACAATGGTATTTTTTTTTAAGACATTCTCATTCAGTGTGATGTAGAGATACAAGAGTGACAGATTGCACTGGCATGGAGTAAGATGGCATATGGTGGCCCAGTGTGTGTGGAACTCAGCATCGTGTTGGTCAGATGACTGAGTCAGGGGCATACCAAATGATGCCGTCCTCTCTCTTCTGTAGAATTTGTCTGTTATTTAAAAAATAGTGTGTAGATACAAAGAAGATAAAAGGAGCAGTTAGTTTCATGATTGTGGATATCAAGTGGGAAGCAGCTTCAAAAACCATGTAATCCAATCCCCTCATTTTATAGAATACAGAAACTGAGGGCCAGAAAGGTGAATTGATTTGCCCAAGATCCCACCATAAGCAGCAAAGCCAGAATTTGATTCCAGATCCTCTGACTTCAAATCCAGCTTTTTTTCCAGCCTAATCCAGCCATAATTGATTTTGTAGCCACTGTGTGCAAAACACTATGCTAGGTGCTAGGAGTATGGAAAGGGAAGGGAAAGAAAGGAAAGGAAGGGAAGTATTGTCTGTGCCTCAAGAAGCTTATACTTTATTTGAATACACTTGAGTATTCCAAGTCATAGACATGAAACAAGATAAGAAATAGATAAGAAATTTACATCATCATTGTCAGAGTCTTCTCCACGTTTATGGCCATTGGAACTAATAGTTCTCATCTGTCCATTCCACCAGAGAAAGAAAATCCCATGTGTACTTTTCTCTTTATGGGTAAAAATTATCCTAGGTCCAAGGGAGGGAGGGGGAGAGAGGGGGGGAGAGAGGAGGAAGGGAGGGAGTATGTGTGTGCATGTGTGCTGCCTTATTCAACATGTTATAGTTTTCAGCATGTTATAGTTTTCTTTACAAAGTTCTATGATGAGAGCATAAAATGCTTGCTCTTCTTTGTGAAGAATATCTGGTTTGTTTGGTCTTTGAAGCCTGAGAGATAACATCACTGATATGAAATTATGAATGCCATCCATCTGTAAGAGTGAGATCTGTGCCACCCAGAAGGCCAAAGTGAATGACAGACCCTTTTGTGTGACATCTCTAGGCTTTGTATTTCCTGCAAATGATTATTTACTCTGTGACTCTTTGTTCAGAGACTGCTTGCCCCTAGATAAGGGAGTTTGGTGAGAAGAGATGCCAAGGACGCAGCCTGACGTCATAAACCGGACAGTGGGATCTCTCGGGGTTGGGATGTATAACTGCAATAAAAAGAATTGACTATGTAGACAATGCAACAACAGAGATAAATGGAACAGCTAGTAACTTCAAACCCTGCCCTTTGCCAATATATGTCTGTTGTAATTAAGGAGCACACCACAGCATTAACTCAGGTCTCTGATGTATAATAAAAGATAAATATTTCAAAGTAACTCCTAACCTAAAATTTCCACAAAATTTGCAGTGTCTATCCATATACGTGTATTTAGCAAACTAGTCTGAGAGAAGGAAGAAATGCAGCACCATCCAACTTAAATATAGTCTTCTAGCTGCTTATGTTTACTTCCCTTTTCTCTTTCAAGAAATGGAAAAAACAGGAGAATTTTGTAGATTTTCCCTGAAGTTGACTGTCTGCACTTTGAGGATAGGGACTCATCCCTGTCACCCAAGATGGTGCTCTATATATTGTAGGTGCTTAAAAATATTTGTTGAATTCAGTTGATTTATTAAGATAAGTGAAGCCCACCTTATTATGGGACCAGTTATCAAGGAGGGGAAATGATGGCAGTTTACAGTGGGATATAATTTAAATCAGGGGCAGCTGGATGGCTCAGTGGATAGAGAGTGCTGGACCTGGAGTCACGAAGACCTGTGTTCATATCTGGCCTAACTGTGTGATCCTGGCAAGTGACTTAATCTGTTTGCTCTAATCCACTGGAGAAGGAAATGGCAAACCACTCCAGTATCTTTGCCAAGAAAACCTCATGAACAGCATTGGCATGCTCAGGTTCCTGGTCTTGAAGAGTCAGACATGAATGAATGAATGAATGAATGAATGAATGAATGAATGAATGAATGAATGAATGAATGAACATCATACTTTGCATCAAACAGGACTTTGAAAGATAAAGCAATTTAAGTCTGAAACGACAAAGATTCATTTTAAGTTTGCTTATCCTAAAAAAAAAAATACAAATAGATTGCTGAAGCTGTGAGGCACTGTTAAGTTAATTGTTTTCAAAATGCTTTACTGTGTAAATGACATAATTACACAAGTTTAGAAGTCAAGGAGCAGAGACCTCAGAATGAACTAAGTAGGCTCATGGCTGATAAATGATTTTAAATGGAAAACGTTTGACTCCATACATAGAATCGAATGATCTGCAAGATCCCCATGTCCAGAGAAGCTAATGAAATAGCCTGAATGTTAGCCTTCACACCCTGCTCATTGTCCTCTTAGAATGGGGGACGGGGTGGCATTCGAAGTAGATGATGCATCAATTCTCACAGTCACCACTCCTGTGTACCAGAACCTTTTTCCATACCTTCTGGAGACAGGATATTGGAAGGTGAATAACCAGATATCTAATTTGTTTCCTAAAGTAGCAAAAAGAAAAATCGATCCTATTATATATCCTGGGCTCAGTATTCATTTAGCTCCCTCTCTGCCCTTGTACCCATGTATGCGTTTAAAATAGGCATTTATACTTATTATATATAATAAATATATATTATACATGATATATTATATGATAATATAATATAATGTTATATATAATATATAAGTAATAAATATATAATATACATTATATTTATACATATACTTTGCTGAAGGCGTCACCCTTCGTTATGTTAAGGTGTTCTGTTGATCATAGAAGAAAGATTCATTTGCGATGAGTCCTTTACTGTGACCAGAGAGTAGATCAGTTAACTTCTGAAGTTATTTTAAAGCAGTATTGTAAGCACTAGCAGTTTTTGGTAACCAGAAATCCTTGCCTGTTAACTAGAACAGAGGCTGCATTGTGGTAAAATTCACAGTCTGGAGGACCTGAGTTCAAGTGCACCCTCAGATACTTAACTAGATTTGTGAAACTAAGCAAGTTGCTTCACTTCTTTCAGACTCAGTTGCCCCATCTGTCAAGAAGAGATAAAGTAGCACATACCTCACAGGATAGTAGTGAGGAGCAGAAGAGATAATGAATGTGGAGTGAGGGTACCCCACAAATGCTAACTGGTGTTATTGTTAGAACTCCCCGTAATATAAACAGCAATAGAAACAACAGATCATTTGGGCGTCCTGCTGTCACAGTAGATGAAAATAATTATGCATCTCCAACCCTTCACATTTCCAGTACCCACCATGGTTTTGAATTTGTATCTTTTATCATGGGAGGGGGAGAATAGTTCTCACAGTTCACTTGAAAGAACTCTGGGCTGGAATCCAGAACAGCTTCTAGCGGAGGCTTTCACACTTTTGACAGGACCCTTCCTTCTCTTGTCTGTTTTCTTTATCTCTAAAGTGATAGGTGGTTCTAGATGGCCTCTGAACTCTCTTCCAACCCTGTGATTCTGTGCTGAGGTGAGGAGGTGCCCAACTGAGTCCAGACTTTGGACTGCAAAAAAGACCAGATATGGAGTCAGACCTGGATCAAAGACTTGGATTTGAATCCCAGCTTAATACCTAAATGACCTTGGGCAAATCTTTTCCCAATCTTGGCCTCAGTTTTACCATTGGGAAAATGAGGAGGTTGGACTTACTAACCTCTAAATCCTATGACTTTTCTGTTATTTTAAGTGTTTAAACATGTATTGGATCTCTTATTGTTTAAAGTCATTATTTGGAGGAGTGGGGTCATAGTTGGGAAAGTGCTATGTTTAATCTAGCGTTTGGTCAGTGTCCATTTTTTTAAACTATGACCTCTGCTTTTTGCTTCCCAGATTATTCAGGACAGAATATTCAAGCACATATCACGTAACAGCTTAATATGGAACAAGCATCCTGGAGGGCTGTTCGTACTGCCACAGTATTCGTCTTATCTGGGAGATTTCCCTTACTACTATGCTAACCTAGGTAAGTGAGTTGTGCTGCAGTTCCTTATGGAATGAAAATCCAATGGTACTACCATTGCTTCCTGGGAATGGGTATATGGAGATGGTTTTGTAACATACCATATCATGAAGAAGAGTTGGGCTAGAGAATCTCTAAGGCGCTGAACTTGGGATCAGACCTGGGTAGATGTGTGATTCCGTACTAGTTACTTAATTTCTTGATGCCTCAGTTTCCTCATCTGTAAAATGAGAGAGTTGGACTCAGTGACCTCTGAGAGCCTCTAAGTCTACAATCCTGTGAAATGAGATTCACTAGATTTGTGAATAGCTTTGACTCAGACACTGCAATAGCTATTCATTTGTGATAGTCACTTGTGATAGCAATGTAGGACGGTGGTTCTATGTTGTTGTGAATTTTTTTCATCCATAATCCCCTTGTCCCCATGACACCTCTGTATTAGAGAAAAATGGGTTTAAGAAGGGCTCTTGCTTAGAGAAGTGCTAAAAGGAAAGGTAGACTGGAGAGTAAAGTGATAATGGAGGCTGAAGTGACGGGACTGAGAGAAGAGGCCATGCAAAAGAGTCATGCTATTGCTGTGAAACAAAGTCTCTTTAGAGAGGTCTGTAGTTCTTGGCTCAGCAAATCCCTTGGAAATGTCTTCTCTGTCTCTCTGTCTCTCTGTCTCTCTCTCTCTCTCTCTCTCTCTCTCTCTCTGTCTCTCTGTCTCTCTCTGTCTCTCTCTCTGTGTCTCTCTCTCTCTCTTTTCTTTCTCTTCTCACCTCTACTCCCTTCCTCTTCCTTGTCTGTTCCTCTCTCTCTCTTTCACTTTCCTCCTCTCCCTTTCTTTTACACTTTGTCTCTCTCTCTCTCTCCCCTTCCCTCTGTTCCATTCTCCCTGTCCCTCTCTCCCTACCTTTTTTCCTCCCTCCCTTTCTCCCTCTTTCTCCTTTGCCTGTCTCCTATTCTCTTTTCCCCTCTATCTTCCTTGTCCTTTTCCTCTCCCTCACTCCTTTCCTTCCTTCCTGTCTGTCCCTCTCTCCCTCTTCCTTTTTCTCTCTCTCACCTCTGTCTCCCTCTCTTTTCTCTTCCCTCTCCCTCTCTTTCTTCTCCATCCCCCCCACCCCCCGCCTCAGAACTACTAAGGTAACTTCGTCCTTGAAACTGATTTAGCCAAGATATCCAATACATTGGGTTATACACATTTTTTGTCACAGTATAACTCTGCCTTCATAGCTTTCATGTTTAGTAGGAACGTAATAATATAATGAGACTAAAATTCAGAAAAATCACAGGATGAGAGTATTAATCCTTAATTTGATGAAAATAATCAGGAGATCTCGGTGACACCATGGATGGAGTGATGGACCTGGAGTCAGGATACAAATCCTGCCTCAGATGCTTGGTAGTTGTCTGACCCTGGGCAAGTCATTTCTGCTCTCCTCAGTTTTCTCATCTCTAAAATGGAGATAATAATAGCCCCTACCTCCCTGAGTTGTTGTGCGGCTCAAATGAGATAACACACTTAAGGAGCTTTGAAAACCTTAAAGTATGGTATCAATACTGTTAATATGAATAAAAATAGAATCACAAAGGGATTCATAGTTGTGACAAAAAGAACATTTATACAATTTTCTTACAGTTCCTTTTGCTGCCTATGGCTCCACTTTCTAGCTTCCTTCATGGGCTGTTTTTTCCCATCAGAACGCTAACTCTGTGCACATATGGATCATCTTGCTTTCTTATTCCCAACCTTTATCACAGTCAAGTAGGCCTATAGGAACTTTTTAATTACTTACTATGTGTCAGAACGTGTGCTAAGCACTGGGAGGGGGGGTTGGGTTACAAAAAGAGATAAAATATTGTCCCTGCCCTCAGTCAGCTTATAATCTAATCAGTGAGACAATAACCAAAAGTGTACAAACGATATACAAGATAAATAGGAAATAATTAAAAGAGAAAAGCATTAGAATTAAGAGGAATTGGGAATGGTTTCCCATAGAATGCAGGATTTTTATTTGGGATTTCAAGGAAACCAGGAAGCCAGTAGACTTCAGTGAGGAGAGAGAGCCTTCCAGGCCTGGGGCATAGCCAGAGAAAATGCTAGGAGCCAAGAATTGTAATGATGGAGAGCACAGTGTGATATATAGTAAGTAAGCACTCAATAAATGCTCTTTCTGTCAATTTAGCTGTGTGCCAGGGAATCAGAGAACATTTATTAAGTCCCTACTGTGTGCCAGGTACCATGCTAAGCCACCTATTTGCTGTATCACTTTCAAATGAAAAGACAGCTATTTATAATTAGACTATTAATTTTGTGCAAGTAGGGAATGCTGAATTATTGAGCTTAAAAGTGGCCTGGTGCTGTAATGTTCAGTAGGTTACAAGTGAAAACTGCACCAAGACTTTTGTGGCACCATTTTGTTTTGTTTCATCTTTTCCTGGTAGTCTTTTTCACACTGTTCGCAAAGGTGCACTGGCCTTCCCATTGATTCCGTGTGCTATGAGATGAGACGCTCCTAAAATACCTTTAATGCAGGCAAAGCCTTCCATCCATCATTAGAAAGTTTCTCTCAACAAATATCCTGAAAGAGGTAAAGTAGCTACCTAACCTGTATCCTTTCCTGAGAATAAGTTCTTATATGGGAATGGTGTTGAATTCCCCAGAATAGGAAGAGAGGAAGAAAACCGATTTCCACCAAGTTGACAGAAAGGCTGTAAGGAGGGTAGGGTCATCAAAAAAAAGCCTTTTCCTTCTTTAAATACACAACTCAGCAATGGTTAATAGATAACTTTGCCCTAGCGATAGAAAGAAGGCAAAGGAGAGTTATACCCAAAGGAAACGTTTCCTAGAGTGGATCCATGTGGGGAGACTGGGACAAGGGCAGGATAATTTTCTACGGTTTTTGAGTGCTTTGTTCAGTAGCTCTGTGATTTTTATTTCAGGTTTAAAGCCCCCTTCCAAATTTACTGCAGTCATCCATGCAGTGACCCCCTTGGTCTCTCAATCTCAGCCAGTGTTGAAACTCCTAGTTGCTGCAGCCAAGTCTCAGTACTGTGCCCAGGTGAGTGGGAACATTTGCTAAACAGCATCTGGCTTTTTAAAACCCCCTCTTCCTTTCCAAAAAGGCATCCTCATCCCCTGTCACACTCTTCCCCAGAACAGATCTTCACACCTTGTTAACTGCCTTCTCCTTTTAAGCTCTTTATTTGATTTGAACTCCTTTTGAGGTCTCTGATGATACCCGGGAAATCTGGCATGTTTTGTTGGGAGGGCAAGGTAGAACTCTGTGGGGGAGATGCACCAAAGATCAGGCAAATGGTGGTATCTTTAAGTGGTTAGCTAAAAACCACAGAGACAGTAGTGGAGAAGTTGAGGGATTGAGATAGCATGGGACACAAGGCATCAGGAGGAAGTAGCTGCTGCCCTGATTCCTTCCCGGCAATAGTGACTGGTAATAAACGCGTTGGGAATTGGGACTCCATCTCGTACTTCACATTTCCCCAAGTGCTTAGCACACTATCTTATGACCAGAAGGCCCTAAATCAACGTTTATACAATTGACCAAATGGCCACTTGTTCTCAACATGAAGTATTATATTCTAACATGGACAGAACTGTAGACTTGGAATCACAATGAGTGGGTACATTCCTGGCTGTGACACTTCTAGTTATATGACCTTGGGCAAAGTCACTGCATAGTAATACTACCAGCTTACATTTATGTAATGCTTTTTAGGACTGCCAGTGTTTTCCTTTACAACAACTGAAGGAGGTGGAGAGTGAAAATAATATTTTACAGATGAGGAAACTGAGGCTCAGATTAGTAAAGTGGTTTGTCCATAGTCATTTCTAGTAAACTAATAGATGGTAGAGACAAGGTTCAAGCCTGGTCTCCTGATTCCCCATCTAGCATTCTTTTCATTAACCCTTGCTGCATGAACCTCACTTTTCTCATCTTGCCTTTTTGAGCTCATGGGCATGGGTAAATCATTCATCCATGCAAGAGGCAGCCTCCCTGTCAATGACTTAGTATGTGTTCTTTGAGAGTTGCTTTGCTGTGGCCCCAAAAGTCATCCCCCTGACCACAAAGTGGAGGAGGGTTTCTTGATGATGTTTTCTAATCTGGTCCTTAGAGCACACAGGCTGTCACTGAATCCTTACCATTCCAGCTCGGTAAGACCTGCCTACTGGAGGCAAGAACCCAGGGTTACCGCCACACCACAGTAAGGCAACAACATTGGATTTTATGGACGTTCTGTAAACAGTTGTAAAATAGCACTAATAATTTTGCTCACACTACCCATTTCCAATGATGACTTGTGTTTATATAGTGCCTCAAGGTTTGCAGAGCACTCAACAGATATTATCTTGTTTTATCCTCCCAACATCCCCATTTTACAGGTGAGGAAACTGAGGCAGGCTGTGGGGTTAAGAGGCTGGTCCATGGTGTGAGGCTGAATTGGAGCTCAGGTCTTTCTGAATCTCATCCAGCATTCTATCCACAGCGCCATCTAGCCACACTCAAAAATGACTTGGTATCCAGAACCAGTTACTGTGAAATTACATCCTTTCCTTCTCCCCTCCCCTACATTATGACTTCAATAGGCACCCTTTCTAGAAGTTAAACCATTTCTTTCCATTCTCTCTTGTTCTTGAAATGGCATGACACTGAAAGACTTGTGGATTATCTGCCTCTCCTTTAAAGCCAATTCTGAAGGCTCTCATTCTGTTTTGTGTTGAAATCTCCAGACTTAATTTTCTCCCTCTGTAAACAAAATGAGTCTTTGTGTCCTAAGCCTGTGTAAGTGCCGGGTTTTTTTTATCCAGACATCTAATGAACCACTCTCTCCATTTCAGATTATAGTTCTTTGGAATTGTGACAAACCCCTGCCAGCCAAACACCGCTGGCCAGCCACTCCCGTACCTGTCATCGTCATTGAAGGAGAAAGCAAGGTAGGTAGCCTTCAAGGAGATAAGGAGAGGGTTGCATAGGGTCTGCTCATGCCATCCTTGCACCTTGGAATTTCTGCTTTCGGTGTTTCCTCGCTGTGCTCTGTGACTAAGCCCCCTCCTCTTCATCAGTCCTGTGATCACTCTGGCTGAATTCCTCAGCTTTACCATTCACCCAAAGTGACCATCAGCACCGCAGGCTTTTGTTTTGATGGCTTTCCTTTTTGCAGCAGTCAATTCTACATCGTTTCTCTCTCCATCACCACCCCAGGAATAGAATCCTTCTTTGTAACAAAGAGTTGAGTAAATGTGACCCTCTCGGACCATGAATACAAAATTCTGCCCTGGTAGCTCCCTACCTCTGGGACAAGAGAAGGGAAGTATGTTTCATGAATTATGCTGCAGGCTTCTTGATCATGGATTCATGAGATGTATTCAGCTCACACATCTAAATGGGATTTATTTCTGTTGGTTTAAGAGTTTAATCTGTGCCTTCCTCTCTGTTCTCTACCTCTGACTCTCACCACTTTTGTACTTGAAGTACTCACATGGTGGTTATTGTCCCTCAAATGACATCAGTATATCAGGGTCAATGTACAGCATGGCTGATCAGACCAATATGAATTTAGAAGGCTCTACCAGAGGTCATGCTCCAATAGTCTGAATGAACATTTGGAATGGAGATGTCTCTTAAATTTGTGCATCTCACATTTCTTTTGAGCTATTGCAATTCTGCTTTGTTCATAGAGCACAATGTCTTCTTTGATGTGGGCATGCCATGGTGAGTGGTCCTGTGCCAGTGAATGGCATAGCTCAATCAATTCCAGAGTTTTTCAAAGAGACCTTGAGAATGTCGTTGTATTACATTTTCTGACCTCTGTGTGAGCACATTTTCTGTGACTTCTCTGTAAAGTTATCTTTCAGGCATTTAGCATCCAAAGAGTATGACCAGCCCTTTAGAATTACACTTCCTTCAGCAGAGGGTTTGGCAGTTCAGCTCGAGGAAGGATCTCAGTGTCCCTTACCTCATCTTGCCAGGGGATCTTCAGAATCTTCCTAAGACAGTTCAAATGGAAGTGATTCAAAAGCTCACCTGAGCTGTTGTTATGACTTCATTGTTGTATGATTGAAACCTGTGATACTCCCGTAACCACTTGTTGAAAAATGGCTTGTACATCTTGCCTACTCACATAACGTAAATAATAACTCTATGATAATATTCATGCCCAGTTTCTCCCCTGGATTCCCCCTGTCTTAATAAGCCTTATAGTATAATGGATATGATTATGAACCTGCAGGCCTAGTTTCAGATGCTGTATTAAACTTATTAACTGCATTCCTATAGGCATATCACTTACTTTCTCTTAACCTCAGTTTCCTCATCTGTAAAATGGTTGTTGTGAGTCTCAGAGTTAATGTATGTAAAATTTGTTGGAAACAACAGTTCTGTAAAAATGCAGGTGTCATTCTTTTTACCTTTACCTGTCTTTGGATATGTCCACCTCAATCTACTGTTGGTACCTAAAATTCACCATGTTTATAACTGAACTCATTATTTTCTGTCTATCTATCCTTTGTTCAGTTTTCCCTCTTTCCATCAGTAGCAGCACATCCTTTCTGGTCACCTACTCTCAAAATCTTTCTCACCTTTGATTCTTTTCTCTCCAATCCCCCTAATCTCCCAAATCCCATGGTGACCACATCTTGTAGATTCCACTTCCAGTGTCTTTTGTACCTGCCCCCTTCACTCTTGTCACTTCCAACTTCATCTCTAACTTTCACTATTGTAACAGCCTTCTAGCTAGTCTTCTTGCCTCCGATCTCTCCTTTCACTAATCCATCCTTCATTCGGCTGCCAATGTTGACTTTCCAATGCGCATGTCTCATCATGTTATTCCCTGGTACAGAAAATCTTAAATGGTTCTATGTTGTCTGCAGGATAAAATCCAAAGTTAAAAACATGGCATTTAATCTTCTACAGTTTAGTGTCCATCAACTTTGTCAGCTTTTATTCACATTACTTCTTCCCACTCACCATCTTGACCAGTCTTAGCCTTGGTTCCTTATCTGTAAAAAGATTTGCTTAGACTAGATAAGGTCCCTCCCAGTTCTATATCTATAAAACTGTTTCAGACAAAGCACCCTTATAGCTCTTTCTTGATCTCAGCCTTTAGACTTGGACCTTTTATGTCACTGAATCCAACTCCCTCATTTTACAGATTAGGAAATGGAGGCTTCCAAGATGAAGTGATGGGATCTGAACACTATGCTCAGCACTCTGGACACTGCATTATATTGTCTTCCTGTATTTGCACAAACTGATCCCCATGACTGAAATGTCCTTCATCTTCTTCTCCATTTGCTTAGGTCCTTCTCTTTCTTCAAGTACTGGCTCCAGGACTAAGTGCTTCCCAAACCCTCACTTCCTCATTTCACATGCCACCCCTACCCTCTTCATCTTCTAGTTATTGTGGACTCCTCCTTGGCCCCACCTTTTGCTGATATACATTTCAGCTTACTTTTGTATATTGTGTGCTTAGCCCAGCAAATGACAAGTGTCTAATAAATGGTTGTTGACTCACTCACTGACTCCTTATAGTCCACCTTTTGGGAAGGTCCTAGTGCCAGAGCCTTTAGAAGGAGCTTAACTGTTACCTGTGCAGCTGTGAGATGGAAGAGGTTGGGTCAGCTCATGGTGCCCTCTATTGGTGAAGCTATGAAAGGAAACTATGTCTTCTGAAACCAGCACTAGGTCAGATAAGAGGAGAGAGATCATACCCCTTCCCTATTTCCCATTTTATAGCTAGGATGCTTGGCCTTGAATTCAAAATTGATGTGTTGGGTGCTTTGGCTGCAAAATGCTATTTTGAATTTATGGGTCTTGTCTTTTCAGTTTTTCCCTGTAGACTTAACAAGGGAAAGATCAGAGTGCTGCTAAGCTGGCAGCTGATGGCTTCTGCTTTAGTCACTGGACATGTAAACAGTATCAGGAGAAATGCTTCCGGGCTGTGATTTCTGACCATTGCATATGTAGTAGTAGCGATCTCTTTTTATTTCATTTTGAAAGGCTGGGGAAGAGGGACCCAAAAAGCAACCTGGAGCACCTGGGCCAGTTGGCTAATGGGCAAGAACAGCCCCTGGAGCCATGAAAGCTGCAGACACATCCCTTGAGCTCCCAGGGATGGGTTCTGGTGGACACTTGCTTTTCTTTAAGCCCTGCCGAGGGGTTTCATCAATTAGAAAACAGCTTCTTAGATGATCCTTGTAGGCTGACTGGCTTTTAGTTTAGATTTAAGTAAAACTTGGTCTGCTTTTAAGTGGGCTGAGATCAGGCCATTATTCTTCAGTCGATTATAGGAACTCATATCATCAGAGTTCTCTTCTCATTCTCTCACTCTCTCCCCTTCCTGCTCTCTCCTTCTCTCTCCATCTGTTTTCTTCTTTCTCTCTCCCTCCTTCCCACCACTCTCCTTCCTTTTGGTTCCATTTCCGCCATATTGGACTTTGAAGTTGCTCTACTACAAAAGTCTCCGACCATAGAGAACTTTCAAGACCAGCTGCTTTCCTTCCTTTCTTGACCGAAGCATAGTAGATTTGTTACCCAGAAGGAAGTGAGCAAATGTGTTGTTGTTATTAATGTGATTCCTAAGACTATGTTCCAAATGGGTACCAGCAGAGTTAGCATCATCATCAGGCACCATATTGAGGAGAAGAAGACTGGCTCCAAATTCACCTCTAAGGTCTCTTCCAACCCTGAGATTTGCAGATTCTCTAATTCCAGTGGTGCAAGGTATAAGCTGACTGCCACGCTGATGGAGAAAAACAGCTTTCTGATGTGCTGAGCAGTGCCCTGACAGATAGAAAAAATTAGGATGTACCTTTGTGGGGGGGAGGAAAGGAAAAGTAAAGGACAAAATCAAGGAGAGCCTGCCTTCTAATGAAAGTGGGGTTCTGCCTCTCTTTTCCCCCTTCTGCTAATGATAAGGGAACTGAGGTTTTTCTCTTACCCCCTTCTTACTCTGTCCAACCCACAGGTCATGAGCAGTCGTTTTCTGCCCTACGACAACATTGTCACAGACGCAGTTCTAAGTCTTGATGAAGACACTGTGCTTTCAACTACTGAGGTGAGTAATGGCCATTATCCGAAGAAAGACATCCTTTTTTTTTTTAAGTGTTTTGATGACTTTGATTTTTACCTCATAATCATTTTCAAGTTTGTCTACCCTCTACTGTGAGCCAACCCTTGTATCAGAGAAAAGCAGTGAAACAAAACCAGTTGACAAAATGACTTGTCTGACAGTGTATACAGCATTCTGTACCTACAGCCCCCCCTTACTTTTCCCATCCTTGGTTTTCTAGGGTCATTATAGATGCTCAGAGGTAAACTGTTCTAAGTGGTTGCACTCATCCACCAGGGCTTTCTAACTTTTTTTTTCCTAACTCAAAAGAGAAACAAAAAAAAATTTTTTTTTTAAATATAAATTTATTTATTTAACTTTTTACATTCATTTTCACAAAATTTTGGGTTCCAAATTTTCTCCCCATTTATCCCCTGCCCCCACCCCAATACACCAAGCATTCTAATTTTCCCTATCACCTATCTGCCCTCTCTTCTATCATCCCTCCCTTCTCTTGTCCACATCTTCTCTTTTGTCCTGTAGGGCCAGATGACTTTCTCTTCCCCATTAACTGTATTTCCTACTTCCTAGTAGCAAGAACAATACTAAACAGTTGTTCCTAAAACTTTGAGTGCCAAATTCTCCCCATCCCTCCCTCCCCACCCATTCCCTTTGGGAAGGCAGGCAATTCAATATAGGCCATATCTGTGTAGTTTTGTAAATGACTTCCCTGATAGTCGTGTTGTGTAAGACTAACTCTATTTCCCTCCACCCTATCCTGCCCCCCATTGTTTCTATTCTGTCTTTTGATCCTGTCTCTCCCTGAGTGTTGACTTCAAATTGTTCCCTCCTTCGATTGCCCTCCCTTCCATCATCCCCCTCCCACCCTGCTTATCTCTTTCTCCCCCACTTTCCTGTATTGTAAGATAGGTTTTCATACCAAAATGAGTGTGCATTTTATTCCTTCCTTTAGTCAAATGTGATGAGGGTAAACTTCATGTTTTTTTCTTAGCTCTCCTCTTTTTCCCTCCACTAAAAAGTCTCCTGCTTCCCTCTTGAATGAGAGATAATTTACCCCATTCCACTTCACCCTCTCTCCTCCCACTACATTTCTCTCTCACCGTTTACCTTAATTTCTTTTAAGATATGATCCCATCCTATTCAGTTCACTCTGTGCTCTGTCTCTGTATGTGCATGCATGTATGTATGTGTGTGCACACACACATGTACGTGTGTGTGCACGTGTGTGTGTATGTGTGTGTGTGGTCCCACCAACTGCCCAGACACTGAAAAGTTTTAAGAGTTACAAATATTGTCTTTCCATGTAGGAATGTAAACAGTTCACCTTTGGTAAGTCCCTTATGACTTGTCTTTGCTGTTTACTTTTTCATGCTTCTTCTCATTCTTGTGTTTGAAAGTCAGATTTTCTTTTCAGCTCTGGTCTTTTCATCAAGAATGCTTGAAAGTCCTCTGTTTCATTGAAAGACCATATTTTCCCCTGAAGTATTATACTCAGTTTTGCTGGGTAGGTGATTCTTGGTTTGAGTCCTAGTTCATTTGACTTCGATCCCTTAATGTAGAAGCTGCTAGATCTTGTGTTACCCTGATTGTATTTACACAATACTGGAATTGTTTCTTTCTAGCTGCTTTCAATATTTTCTTCTAGACCTGGGAACTCTGGAATTTGGCCACAATGTTCCTAGGAGTTTCTCTTTTTGGATTTCTTTCAGGCAGTGATCGATGGATTCCTTCAATACTTATTTTTCCCTCTGGTTCTAGAATATCAGGGCAGTTTTCCTTGATAATGTCATGAAAGATGATGTCTAGGCTCTTTTTTTGATCATGGCTTTCAGGTAGTTCCATAATATTAAAATTGTCTCTCCTGGATCTATTTTCCAGGTCAGTTGTTTTTCCAATGAGATATTTCACATTCTCTTCCATTTTTTCATTCTTTTGATTTTGTTTTGTGATTTCTTGGTTTCTCAGAAAGTCATTAGCCTCCATCTGTTCCATTCTAATTTTGAGAGAACTATTTTCTTCAGTGAGCTTTTGAACCTCTTTTTCCATTTGGCTAATTCTGCTTTTAAAAGCACTCTTCTCCTCATTGGCTTTTTGAACCTCTTTTGCCAATTGAGTTAGCCTATTTTTCAAGGTGTTATTTTCTTCAGCATTTTTTGGGGTCTCCTTTAGCAAGGTATTGACCTGTTTTTCATGCTTTTCTTGCATCTCTCTCATTTCTCTTCCCAGTTTTTCCTCCACCTGTCTAACTTGATTTTCAAAATCCTTTTTGAGCTCTTCCATGGCCTGAGCCCACCAGACATCCACCTCGGATGTCTGGGATACAGAGGCCCCGACCTTCATGTCTTTCCCTGATGGCAAGCATTGTACTTCCTCATCAGAAATGAAAGGAGGAAGAAATATCTCTTCCCCATGAAAGTAGCTTTCTATGGTCTTATTTTTCTTCCCTTTTCTGGGCATTTTCCCAGCCAGCTACTTGACTTCTGAAATTCCTTTCTGCACCCACCTGGCCTCCAGATCTACCCAGGTAGTGTTTGGGTCTGAGATTCAAATGCTGGTCCCCAGCCTCAGGGTTTTCTGTGTCAGGAGCAGCTGCTATTCAATTTGAGCTTAAGTTCTGGTGCTCAGGTGGGGGCAGCCGCCTCCCAGGCTCGGTTCCCTCATGGGGTTTATGCAGAGACCTTAAGTAATGGCCCTGAGCTCCTGCCTGATTGGGGAGTCCCGGGCTACCGCTGCCTCCTGAGGGGGCCCGAGTCACGGAGACACCCTGCTCCCAGCCCAGAAGTCTCTCTCACTGACCTGTAGCGCCTGTGGGTGGAGGGACCCTCGCAGCCACCGGAGGTTCTGTCCCTGAAGCCTGCTGGGATCTGCTCCTCTCGGGGCTGCGAGGCCAGGGCAGTGCAGTGGTGGGCTCTGCCTCCGGTGTGCGATGGACCTTTGGGGTCAGTTTTTCAGGGCTCTCTGGAACAGAAATCTCCTCCACTGTGTTCCTGTGTGGCTTGGACTGCTCCAGAATTTGTGGGGAGTTCTTTTTACAGGAAATTTATGGGCTGTGGATTCAGAGGTAGCATACGTGAGTCTTTCTACTCCACTGTCTTGGCTCCTCCCCCCAAAAAAAATTTTTTTTGAAAGAAATTTTCAAAACCAGTATCATTTTTCAACCTCTCATCCTTCTATCAGTGGCTTTGCCACCACCTGTCCCAAGGAGGGCCTTTCCCTCTTTGTCATTGGGGTTAATTGGCTTCTCATTTGCATTGCCCTGCCTTCCATCTCTCTGCCTTTCCCTTGTTTGTTTCCGTACGTACAGCTGTCAGCAGGTAGGCGTAGCTAAGGGGAGTAGGGTTCTGGAGGGGCCCAGAAGGGTCCATTTAGCATCATCTTTTAACCATACTGTCCAGAGAAAACAGTTCCACCCTTCTCTAATCATCTTAATGTATGTGCGGGTGTATGCTGCCTCTGTTATGGAACATTATTCCTAGTTCTAAAAACAGTATTTCTGCCTTGGTACAAGTGTTGATTTTCTTTCACCCACACAAGAGCAAATGGTTTCACTTTAAGTCTGAGATGGAGATCCCTGCTCTTTCAGATGTTC
This sequence comes from Bettongia penicillata ogilbyi, assembly GCA_023548195.1. Taxonomy (NCBI): domain Eukaryota; kingdom Metazoa; phylum Chordata; class Mammalia; order Diprotodontia; family Potoroidae; genus Bettongia; species Bettongia penicillata. The sequence goes on from JAJHZJ010000300.1 coordinate 3,838,752, forward strand.
AGATATTTGTGCCAAAAATAAGATTGTACTAAAAGAGCGCATGAGGGGGGAGAGAGAGGAGAAGAAGAAAGATAGATACTGTAGAAAACCAATTTTTACAACTTGGATGAGTATTGATCCTTGAAACCTTTCTTTAAACCATCGGGGAGACCAAAGACAGTTATATAAAAATGTAGCATATTGGAAATACATTATTAATGGTAGCTACTAAAAAGCTTAGAGACTTTATTCCTTGTTCTCCTTTCCCCCTCTCCCCTTCATTTTTCCACCTCTTTCATAAGCTTTTTCCTTCTAACTAAACATTAGCATTTGCTATCATTCACTGTCTGATCTGCGGTCATTGTTGGTGGATTCTTTTGGCGTTTCTTCCCTTCCTCAATAAGACTCAGTGTTGACTGAGCTTAGGGACCCACTGTCTTCTTCTCACAGCCCAATTGATGCTTCTATTTCCATAACATGGAGTTAAGCAGACTTCATAGAGAAATACTAGAAGAGACAGAAGTGTTCAGGACTTCCTTCATCTCAATAAAACATTGCTGTTTCTGAGATGAGGGAGGAAGCTCATGAAGGTAATTGTGTTGAGTGGGGGCAAAGTAGGCAACTAAATTTTGGAAGAGGAAAGCTTACATGGAAGCCCTGATACGGGATGGCAAAAATCACCATTTGGCTACTGCTGCAACTTGGGAACATGGCATGTGCTGAAAATCCCATTGTTAAGATGTAATCAGGAATATTTGCTCCCTGCCTGCTTCTTCCCACTCCCCAGCCCTCCTTCCCACCCTCCAGGGCATGAGAGACCCTCCTAGGGTTGATGTTTTGTGGTCCATGATAGAACAACTCTCTACCTCTGTGATGCACACACATTTCATGTCAATTTCTGTTCTCAGAGTAACAGTCCCAAGCACCGTGTCGCATGCTGAGAGGGACATTTGTTGTATGTTCAGTAATTAGAAGTCAATGTGGGTTGAAAATGATATGGAGATTTAAGAGGCTGGCAAGCTGGTTTGCTCTTCTTGCTGATAGCTAGAGGGGTAATGCTACTTAAAATGATCTAGGGCGAAGGTTTCTTTCTTCCTTTTCTTTTTGCTTCCTTTTCCTTTTTTTACCTGATTATATATTGGCTTATTTCCCCCTCCCCCAAGTATGTTCAGCTTCTTTTTAACGTCTCCCCTTAGTACAAGGACAGATATTTATATAGTATGCTAGGAGGGACATTAGACACACTTAGTTTATAGTTATTTACATTAATCTGAGTTGTCCAAGTGATCTAAAGAAAACAGATGTCAGTTTTTAAGAGAAAGGGCCCTAAGCTGACCTTTGATTCTTTGATGTGCTAATGATGTGGGTGAGATCTGAATGATCACAAGAATAACAATTTTATCTGAATTTCTCTTAACTTGCTTTGAAATTACTTGAAACATCTTGGAAATGAGAGGAAATCCGTGTGATAAAAATACCCTGTTGGGCTTTCCAGTTCTTGCCAACGTATATATTTCTCTTTGGGGGTCATAAATAATTTTTTAAAGTGATAATAGTGAGGGTGCTTCTCTGAAGATGAGCCTGATATAATTTCTTCATTATTCTGAGGCATTTAAATATCAAACACTAGAAACAAATGTAGAGATTGTGACTATGTGGTTTAAGTACCCCAAGAGATACTGGTAGCTCTCATGATGTCTCTCAGTCTTTAGGTTCCTAGTAAAAAAATGGATAGACTGTTGGATGTGGTGAGTCAGAAAGACTTGAGTTCACATTGTGCTTCATACACTTAACCCTGTTCATCTCATCCTCAGTTTCCTTATGAGTAAAGCAGGGATAATAATAGGACCTGCCTTCTAGTACTGTTGTGAGAATCAAACGAGTATATGTATGTATGCATATATGTGCATACACACACATATACTTACACACATACATGTACATGTGCCCCTAGGTGTCACAGTGAATAGAATGCTAGGCCTGGAGTCAAAAAGACTCATCTTCATGAATTCAACTCCAGCCTCAGACCTTTGCTAGCTGTGTAACTTTGGAGGACAAGTCGCTTCACTCTGTTTGCCTCAGTTTCCCCATCTGCAAAATGATCTAGAGAAGGAAATGGCAAACCACTCCAGTGTCTTTGTTAAGAAAATCCCAAAATGGAATCATGAAGAGTTGGACACAACTGAAATGATTAAACAACAAATTCTGTATACGTATATATGTATTATAGGTGTATAAATGTATTATGTATCTTAGAACACCATAGAAATGCTTGTGCTTGTTATTACCCTAGGTTTTTCTGGGAAGCAGCATTTGATTGGAAGCCATGTAAATCAAACTTTCTTACTATATTTCAATAGAATTAGACTTTCCATTGAAAGTCCAGGATGACACCCTCCTACCCAGGTCCCCTGCCTCCGGATTCCCTCCTCCCAGTCTGCCCCGTGTGCCATTTGCCAGATGAACCTTCCTAATGCGCAGTTTTGATTGGGCCAATCCCTTATCCACATGGCTACAATGGCTCCCTGTTGCTATGGAACAAATCTCAAATGCCTTACCTTGGTTTTTAATGCCTTCCACGGTCTCACTTTTAATCTTACATTCCTATCTTATCATAATAATAACGCTGACATTTCTCTAATGCTTTATTCTATGTACTTTATATATGGGAACTCTTTTGGTCCTTAAAACGACCTCATGAGTTAGATAGACATGCATTATTGCTCTTATTTTACAGGTAGGGTGGATCAAAAAGTGTGAGTGATTTCCTCTAGTTCTCACTAACAGTAAATGTAGGGAGACTTAAACCCAGATTGTCTGACTCCCGATCCTATGTTTTCCATTTAAATTTTTTCATATTTTTCAATTAAAAAACTTCTTTCTCTCTCCCTCCTTCCCTCCCTCCCTCCCCCTTCCACTTCTTTTTAAAAGAAAACAAAATCCTCTAATAAATATTCATGGTCAAGCAAAACAAATTCCCACATTGTCTGTGTCTTTCTGATGTCGTTTGTTATTGTATAAATTGTTCTTCCAGTTTTGCTCACATTACCTGGCATTCATTCAATCATTTCATCTCAAGGTCTTTCTGAACCCATCCCTTTCATCATTTCTTACTGCACAGTCATTTTCCATTTTATTCCTGTACCATAATTTGTTCAGCCAACCTACAGTTGATGGGCACCCTCCTTCCATCCTCCTCCTGAAGCATTCTACCCTATAGAGAGGTATGACCTCTAGAACACAAGGCTAAATGTTAGATGGTCTCATTTCTGGTCTTGGTGGCATCCATCATGGAGGTACATCCTTCACTCTGTTTCCTCATATGTAAAATACAACTGCCCTCCCTGCCTAATTTACAGGGTCATTGGGAAGATGAAATGAGACTAGACATAAAGGTACTTGGAAACTTCAAATATGACTATAACAATAATTGTTGTTAGAACAATAATTGAATAATTATTGATATTTAAATATTAGTGGCATTTTTACCCAATAAGATTGATTGATGTTTCTAATGAGAGTCATTGTTGTATAGTAGATAGAGACTTGACTTTAAAGTCAGGAAGACCTGGTATCAGGGTACTGCCTCTGACGTGTGCTGGCTGTGGAAATCTGAGCAAATCGTTTAAACTCTCAGTGCCCCCAGGCAGCCATTTAATACTGTAAGTTGCAGAAAGGCTGCTTACCTGTACGAACATCATTGGATTATGGATTTAGAACTGAGAGAGACTTCACACAACAATTCCACGAGCCCCACCTCCTCATTTTGCAGATGAGGAAATTGATCTCGAAGGACCTGCAAGATCAATTGACTTGTCTTTTCTCATAGAGGGCTTAAGTGACACATCTGAGATTCAAACCTAGGCCCTCTGATTTCAGATCCAGCATATTTTTTCATTGTGCAACATTACCTTCCATTGATAGATGTTCTTTCCTAACTGGGGAACCTGCAGCCTTGAGGCCACATGTGGCCCTCTAGGTCTTCAAGTGTGACAGTCAGAGGGCTGCATTTGAGGGCCTTGAGGCCCACACATGGCCTGGAGACCTCAGGTTTCCCACCCCTGCTGTAGCCCCTCCCTACCTCCAAAATGTTTCTAAGCTGCATCTTCCTCAACACTACCCAATAGCTTCTTAATAAATATTAGTTTGTATTAACAAATAAGATGCTCTAGTCATTGGGTTTTGAGTAATCATTTTGATGATAATAGAATTGGATGAGTCCTATCAAAAGAACTATTCTCTCTAAGGCTCAACCCATTGATTAAAATTTATTCTTTAGAGGCAACACTTCTAGTAGACATTAAGAATGACAGAAAAAGAAAACCATGCCTTGGAGTCTGTGCCCTCTGTGTTACCTATCCCAGAATATTATGTAGCCAGGATCTGTGATTCCTGACTCTTTGCCTCGCTAATTTTACGGAGATGATTTACTTTGTGTGTTATATGGAGACATAGTAAAACCCCATTGTTTTTACCTCCTCAGTAGGAAATGTATGCTCATTCTGACAAGGGATAGATTGATGTTTGCAGTCAGGCATTTTCCAGTCGTTGTCTGACTCTCCATAACCCCATTTGAGGTCTTCTTGGCACAGATACTTGGAGGGGCTTACCAGTTCCTTTGTCAGCTTATTTTACAGATGAGGAAACTGAGGTAAACAGGGTTAGGTGACTTTCCCAGGATCACATACCTAGTAAGTACCCAAGGCTGGATTTGAACTCAGAAAAATGAGTCTGCCTGACTCCAGGCCCACAGCTCTATCCACTGCTTCACACTTTTTTACTATTCATGAAGCAAGGGTTTCTTGTGCAGTGTTGCAAGGTGATTGCTAAACACTTTTAACATCTAAAATACAATGTAGTCTTTTAGAATCAGAAAAAAAAACTTACATGGATTTTAAATATTTATTTGCTAGCTACAAATGACTCTTGAAAGCAAGACCACTACTTAGAAACTCTAATTGGCCAAGTTACTCTATACTCTTGAAACTATGCATTTTCCTCAACAAAACAGAAGTTTGAATAGATCTCGCTGCATCTAATTTCCAAATTTCACTGTCTTAGGGTACACTTCCATCTCCCAAAAACATCGTAATTATCATTTCTTAATTATGTCATCCCCATATTGAAATTCTCCCATTAGGACTTGCCCTTTTTTAAAATCACCTTTCAAAATGCATTTTATTTTCAATACATTTATTTGAATTGGTTCCATTTCACTTGGACAATATAGCCAGTACAACAGTGTTGGCAAATTTATTTCCATTTATTCAATGATTCCTATACACCTCCTGCAAATTGGTAGTACTTCTGCCACCAGGGGAAAAACCAACGAAACAAACAGAACCAATATGGTTTCCCCTGAGCAAGCTGAGTTTCTACGAGGACCTGTCTGTGAATTTCTTTTTCAACTCTGCAATGCTCTGAGCTTCCTTTAACAGAAAACATTAAAATGTACATAATCACAGGGCAAAATGTCAAGTAGTCAGTTTAATTTACTGATGAATACGTAGAATTAATGTTTTGCAACAGTCCCCGGATTTTGCATTCTGAATTAGCGGGGAAGGTAATGTTTTGTTGACACTTGTTAACATTGCTGATTACTTGTTTGGCTTGTGTTTTGCCTGCAGGTGGATTTTGCCTTTACAGTGTGGCAGAGTTTTCCGGAGAGGATTGTCGGGTACCCAGCTCGCAGTCATTTCTGGGATAACACTAAAGAACGGTGGGGTTACACGTCTAAGTGGACAAATGATTATTCCATGGTATTGACAGGAGCTGCTATTTACCACAAGTAAGCAGATCGAACGGGGCTCTCCTGGAATGCTGCATCAGGTCAAGCTCTGGCTGCTGCCGGAGCTGAAACTTGGCAGCCATGTTCAGATCATTTGTGGGAGTGAATCAGTTAACTTGTTGGCTCGGCTCAGATGGCCTGGCTGCCCTAACTTGTATATGGAGAAACCTCTAAGCATATTGCCTTCTGATTGTCATAATACAATAATCCCAGCATGCTCCGGGAATGGGTTATTCTGTTTAAGTGACTTATTTTTTGTTTACTCATGGTTAGCTTTATGGTTGCAGTTGTGTTGTTGGCAGTCTTTTTAAAGAGAAAGGAACTCAGACATGACCTCGTCAGCCCCCTCCACCCCACCTTTTATAAATGAGGGAACTGAGGCCCATGGAGGTAGAAGGATTTGTCCAAGGTTGCACTGGTAGTTGTAGTCCAAAGAGATGAAATTGAATCCAGGCCCTGGCAGTTACTAGTGCCGCCATGTTCAAGTCATTTCAGCTCTGTAGCCTCCAATTCACCATCTGAAAAATGGGAGGAATAATATTGATATTATTTTCCTCAAAGGGTTCTTGGCAGTGCTTTATTCAACTTCAAGAAAGTGATTTATTAACCTTCAAGCACTATGTAAATACGAGCTGTTTTTAATTAAAGATAGAAAAAATGTGTTAATTAATATGTTACTCTCCTCTATACTAAGGGAGGAAATGCCAACCATAATTGGGTCTTTGATGATTGAGGATCATTAAGGGCCTTGAGGTTATAACTTCAAATATCACTTGGCAAGAGGCAGTCATTAGATTATAGGATTTCGAGTCGGAAGGGATCCTTGTGACCATCTGGTTCAACCCTCTCCATTCATTAGTATGGAAACTGAGGCCTAGAGAGGTTGTCTGGGGTCACACAGCTAGTAAGTAGAACCAGGATATGACCCAGGTCCTCTCACTTCAAATCAATATCTTCTTCCATGTCATCATTTTGCCGTTGAAGTCCTTTAAATATACAAAACATAGATGATTGTGTTCTGTGCCACTTAGGACAAGAATGTTCCCTGAGAGTGTTTTTTTAACCAAACAAATTGCTAATGTCATTTAATTTCTCTCTCTTGAAAATAAAGTTGAGAGGAAAAAATTCTGGCTAATTGAAGGGTCCAGCATATTCAGGCACAGTCAGTCAGAGTTTGTGTCTTTGAAATATTTGTACTGTGAGCCATATGTGGTAGAACACTACATTCATAGTATCAAGGACAAGGATAGCCATGTAATGGACTTCTTGGGTGAGGGATGCTCTATATATTACTATGATTTGGTTTGAATTTAAACTACATCCATGGAATCATAAAGCAAGGTCTTTCACAGTAAATAAATAATATTTAAGTTATTCCTCTTGCTGTTTTCAAGTGTTCAGATGTACTTCCCTAACAGATTTGACCTGAAAATGTGTTAGCCTGGGTGAGCCATCATCCCTATTTCTGATCCATGACAAGTCAATTCTAATGATTTGTTTTGGGGTCCAGCTGGCTTGTATGTCTTTTCTGTATGTGTGAATCGCATATCATCCCCTAATGACATCTCCCCATGAATTGCTATGTCTGTCCTTCGGTTTTGTAGATATTATCACTACCTGTACACTCATTATCTGCCAGCCAGCCTGAAGAGTATGGTGGACCAGCTAGCCAACTGTGAGGACATTCTGATGAACTTCCTTGTGTCAGCTGTGACGAAACTGCCTCCAATCAAAGTGACCCAGAAAAAGCAGTACAAAGAGACGATGATGGGGCAGGTGAGGGCAGCGGGAACATAACTTGGTCTTGCTTATTAACAGAGGGTTTAAATGTTTCTGTAGCTGAAGAACTCTTAAGCAAGGTTCTGCCAGTGGGAAGATTCATTAAGATAAACTCAGATAAGTCCAAATGTAGAGGACCTTAGGGAGTTTTAAGATTGGAACCTAGGAGATTGACCAGAAATACGTCTTTCCTCTCCAACCATACCAAAGAAAGAAAGGAAGGAAAGAAGGATAGAAGGAGGGAGGGAGAAAGGAAGGAAGAAATGAAGAAGAAGGGGAGGAAGGAAGGAATGAAAGAGGAAAGAAGAAGGAAGAAAGGAAAAAAGAAGGAAAGGAAAAAGAAAAGGCTCCTTCACATCTGATTTAGGCCATGATATGAAGAAGACTTTTAATAACTCCTCCAGGCTTTATGTGATTAGTTGTCTCAAGATCTCTATAGTGCAAGAATTCAATTTGTTGAATGTGGAGTCAGGAAGACCTGGTATAAATCCTGCTTCCAACCCTTCCTATCTACATCACCCCAGGCAGGTCTCTCCTCTTCTCTGAACCTCAGTTCTCTCATCTGTAAAATGAGGACGTTAGACTAAATGGACTAAATGACCTCTAATAACTCTTACAACTTATACTGTAATCCTCAGTTTACATAAATTGTCAACTCTAGGACTAAGCCCTTCCCTCAAAGACTCAGTGATACAGAGGACTTTGGCCTTTCCCACCCAGCTAAAGTGCCTTCTAGTGTGACCGGAGAGCCATGCTAGCTGAGATCAGATAGGTTCAGCAACACAGTGGCTACAGGATGGTGAATTTCTTTTGTCCCTACCAATGTTCAGAAGTTCCAGTTCAGGTCAGCAAGCTTTTAAGTACTTACTCTATGCTAGGTAATATAGCAGGTGCTGGGTACAAAGATAAAAATGAAAGTCTCTGTCTTCAAGAAACTTACAATCTACAAAGGGAAAACAGGATGTTACCCAGATAAGGGTAAAAAAAAAGCTATCTACTAAGTTTAAGTTGGAATTTGGTCTGTATTTGTGAAGGTAGTGCCTTCATGGATTAAATTATAGGTCCTTGAAATGTTGATGTATCATTCGTAGCTAGTTAATTTGATCCAGGGATAATGACAGCTTCTTTAACATAGACTTATGGGTACATTCAGAGTGTGGTTTATCTTAATTTGGGACAGGATCATTAACAATCACAGTGATGTGATTTAGAGATTTAACTCCGTGCCTGTATGTCTCATTTTTCACTCCTGCTCGTGGTCCCGATTTAGAATGTGATAAATTAATGGTCCTCCATTAAAGCCTTGCTCATCACAGTGTTGAGGTGGCCCTCAGTTGTCAAGGCATGCTCTCAGGAGTCCTATCAAACATGAGAGCCTCAGTGGCCTGCCGCCTTTGAGAACCTACCAGAATTTTGGGCCAAAGGGGAAAAACTTCACCTATAGAGTCCAAGGACCTGGCTTCAGATCTTGCCTTTTGCAAGTAATTTAACCTTTTTGGCCCTCAGCTTTCTCATCATTAAAGTGAGGAGGTTGGTGTACATGGCATCTGAGCCATCTACCTAGTCCATATCTATGGTGCTATGGCCCTCTGAAAGTTAGTAGGTAAGCAGCCACAAGGTGGTGAATTTTTTGGCCATGCTAATTCATGAAATGAGCAGAAAATAAGATTGATCCTTAGACCTCATGCCCTTTCTAACTGCTGTAATGATGCTGGTTGAGTGATAGGAAAAGGAGGCATGGGATATGTGATGCACAAAGTAAGAATTTGTGATGTGTATATCGGGAAGGGAAATTCCTTTAGCAAGGAAGTCATAAGTCTTACCAGTTTTAAATTGCTGTGTGTGTGTGTGTGTGTGTGTGTGTGTGAGAGAGAGAGAGAGAGAGAGAGAGAGACAGAGACAGAGACAGAGACAGAGACAGAGACAGAGACAGAGGAGGAGGAGGAGGAGAAGGATTGAGAAAGGAAGACAAATCTAGATATGGCCAGAAAAATATTTTAAAGTTTTCAGTTCCAAATTCTATCCCTCCCTCCTTTTCCTCCCTCTTTCCTTCACAAGATGGTGAGCAATCTGATATAGGTTATACATGTGCAATCATGTAAAACATTCTTGTAGTAGTCATTTCTGCAAACGCCCTATTCTTAAAGATTATATAGATCTATCCAGGTAAATCTAGAAATACCTGAATAGACTTGGTCAATTCCAATGAGGCATGCTTGAAGATAGCATCTTAACACAACTCTGTAGCTCTGTCTGGATATCTTACGGTAACAAATAATTGAACATAATGTAAACTGTTTCTCTTTCACAATAGGTACAATTTAAGCAGACCTAAATACTTTGTTTCTGATTTTTTCATTCATTGAATGTACTTTGATAAATATCGAATTTTTGTTTATTACAATTCAAATATTTTTTTAATAGTTCAGCTTGTAAATTGCATAACTCTTAGTGTATATTTTTTGCCTTTTCTAGTGGCTTGCTAAATTTGTCCAATCTAAGAGTGCCAGTTCTGCTTATACTCAATTTTAACACTATTTGGGACCATATCTGAATTTAGCCAGGCATGTCTAGCTATGCCTACATTCTATATTTGTCATATACAAAAAAATACTCAATTTTTGTTCATCCAATTTGTCTGTCTTTTTTATATAACATGACACCCTGGAATGGTCACCCAGCCTGGTGACCGCAAAAGCTTTCTTTTTTTTTCTTTTGTCATCTATTGAAATAGTTCTTTTGTCTTACTACTTCTCTGTCCCCTGGCCTCCTGATACCTGGAATGGTTCCATTGCCATACCCCATTCCTTCTTTTTCCCCTCAAGGTCTCTGCAATTGATGGGGGGAGGAAAGGGGAGAAGGAGGTTATAGTTTAGGACTGACAATATTGAGGAAAGAAAGGTATTTAACAATAGCTCATAAAGATGGAAAGAGCAACGTGGAGCAGTGGATAGAGAGCCAGCCTTAGGATCTTAAGACCTGGATTCAAGCCCACCTTTGACACATAATGGCTGTGGGATCCTAGGCAAATTGTTTAGTCTTTCAATGCCCCAGGTAGCTCTCTAAGGCTAAATTACAGAAGAGGTGATGTTCTGCATCAGTGAAAGGTGTTAGCATTTTAGAAGTTTCCTGCACTGATGAAATCACAGATCTGACCAAAAATTTGTGTAGAATTTTGAGGTTTGCCAAACTCTTTCCTCTTAAGAATCCTATAAGGTGACTGACTATAACTCAGATATATCATTATCCCCATTTTATAGGGAAAGAAGCTGAGGCCATAGACACCCAGTTAGTGTCAGAGCTAAGATCTGAGTTTGGGTCTCTCCTGGCTTGAGTTCTAATCCTTTGGCCATTACCCCCAACCCAGCAACTGCTCCTCTCTTCCATCCTACCTCCTCGGGTTCTACACCTACTCACATTTGATAACAAGCAGCCTATTCTCCTTGTCTCCAGGACCTTTCCCCTCACCCTAACTTCTGTTAATGAAATTTTTAGCCCAGCTTGAAGTTATTTTTCTTCTAAAGAGTAGATAATATATAATAGTTCATTTATATAGCACTTAATGTTTAAAAAAAAATTTACCTACATTATCTCATTTGATGAATGATACTTTAGAACAGTCCTCTGTATGTCCAAAGACTCATTTTGTTCCTGAAGAAAGGGATTTATGTGTTGAACATGTGTGCTTATGTGTGTGCCTGTTAGAAGACGAAGAACTTGGAGGCAATCTTTTAACCCTCTTTTATAAAATTTTGTAACAGGAGGGTTTTTTTTAAATGTCATGAACCCCTTTGGCAGTCTTCTTTGGAATCCTATGGACACGCTTCTCAGATAATGTTTTGTTGCCTACATTCATAATTGAAGAAAATACTAAATTTTAGCTAGAGGTTAATGAAGATAGAGATGTATTTTCCCCCATCCAAGCTCACAGGCCCACCGAAATCTGTGGACCCTAGCATTAGAGTCCCTGCCATAGAAAATACTTTCAAAGGGCTGTGTAAATACATTAAGGAAAACGTAGATGAGAAGCTAAATTCCAGTGCGCAGCAAGTCAGGGAGAAGAAAGATCCTGATTAGCACAAAATATTCATTTCTATATCATAATACAAAATAATGATTGTAGGATCATAGATTTAGAGCTGGCAGGGACCGTGGACGTGATTGAGTATAACTCCCTCAATTTATAGATGACCAACCTGGGATCTGGAGAGGTTAAATTACTCGCCCAGAGTTGTACTGCTAAGAGGTGTGTGGAGCACGATTCAAGCCCGTTTTTCCTGTCTCCAATTTCTAGTGCTCTATTACATTTTAAGATGGCACCTCCCTGGCTTCTTTTAAGTCCCAACTAAAATCCCATCTTCTAAAGGAAGCTTTCCCCATCCCTTCTTCATTCCACTCTGTTAATTATTTCCTATTTATCCTTTATCTAGTTTGCTTTGGTTATGTTTGTATGCCGGTCATCCCCCACTCCACCCTGCCAATAGATTATAAGGTCCTTGAAGACCAGGAACTGTTTTTCCCTCTTCTTGTTTCCCTCGTACCTGGCACATAGCAGGTGCTTAATAAATGTTCATCGAATTGAATGAACTACAACCAGCTTTCTAGATCAGGACCAAGAAATGTTACCAGGAGTTTATGATAACTGAAATTCTGGCCCCTGAACTCCTTTCTCCCTCTCTGGGGTCTCTTGAATCTCTCACTGCCTTGTCAGTAACCATGCTTGCCAAGTCCTACGGATATCCCTTTTCTTACTGTAGAATTTCAGAATATTTTCCCCTAAGAACATTGTCACAAATTGTGGAATCTCAATCTAAACACCAAACTATAATGCTCTGTGCTTCATGAATATCATGGATTCCCTAAGTTCTGATGAGATGACTACGCTATGTCACTGCCATTTGTAACATCGTTTCTATGGGGAAAATTGTTCTGAATTCCAGGCAACTAATTTACACGTGAACACAATCTGTTCATAAATATGTAACTGCCTTTCAGATATACACAAAAATTAGTTTGTTGAATACTTATGTCAATCAAGCAAGGAGGAAAAGAAAGCACATATCTTAAGAGTAGGACCTGGTTTCAAATTGTGCCTCTTAGACTTTTTACCTAGGTGACCTTGGTAAGTCACATAATATCTCCAGGTTTCAGTTTTCTCATCTGACAAATATATATCATGGCCTCTGAAGTTCTTTCCAGCTTTTAGATCTATATTCCTATGACATCTTCCAGAGCATAATTTAATTCCATGAAACTAGACTATATTTAAATGGTAACAAGTTTTACTTAGGAAAGAGAGCACAAGCTACTTTGGATTCATCTGAACCATTCAATTAAAGTTTCTTAGGTTGGGTATTTGCATAAGTATGCACATGGAAATTTGATCATTTATCAATAGAAAAGACATGTCCTTATTAGGAGACAAACGGAGGGCCATTTACCAGGGTGAGGACTGTTATTTTTGTGTTGAACTAAGGAAGCCAACTTAATCTTCATACCTCTTTTCTTTGGCTTTTTACATCAGAGTTCTTGAAGCATGACTAATTCACAGACATCTTCTAATAAATTCACATTTAAATTCTGTATTTATTGAGCACTTAATATTTGGAAGGGAGGTACTGGATTCTTTGCTATGTTGATTCCTCTTCTCTCCAGAGGTAAATTGGCATTCACATTTTGAACTGCCTTCTTTTAAAGTGTGTTGACTCTTTGGCTGGATTGTAAATGGCCCTAAATGACCCTCTGAAACTGAGTACAGCCCATCTAAGGAACTGTGGACAATTATACCAGGCAAAAAAGGCCACATTGTTGTTATTGTTATTTTTTGGTAATGTCCAATTCTTTATGACTCCATTTGGGATTTTCTTGATTGATTGAAACTGGAGTGGTTTGGTATTTCCTTCTCCAACACATTTGATGAGGAAATTGAAGCAAACAGAGTTAAGTGACTTTCCCAGGGTCACACAGCTAGTAAGTATCTGATGCCAGATTTGAATTCAGAAAGATGGTTCTTCCTGACTCTAGGCCTGGACTCTATCTCCTGTGCCACCTGTCTGCCCAGAGACTGTCACATAAGCATAAATCAGTGCACACATCTGCCTGTTGACTTATTTAAACAGTTTGAGTAATCCCATTACCTAGGCTTTCCTCAAATTCATTTTTTCAAGAAAATGTTATTTTCAAGAATCTACCTAGCCTTAAGTAAGGGCAGCATTATGGTAGAGGGCAGGGGTCAGCAGACAACAGTAGGAGGGCCAGATCTGGCATGCCAACCTCATTTTGTGAGGCCTGAAAGCTAAGGATAGCTTTTACATTTTTAGTCACAATAAAACTTTATTTAAAAATGTAAAATACATTCTTAGCTCAAGGGCCATACAAAAACAGACAATCTGTGAGCTGTAGTTTGCCAACTACTGGCGTAGAGTAATGAGCACTGAATCTGGAACCAAAAAGCTTGAGTTCAGATTTTGCCTCTGAGTTTATTACCTAGGTGATTTTGGTCAAATTGTTCAACTTTCCTAATAGAGCAGGAATGGGGAACCTTCTGGGTTCTCAAGTGTGGCCCTTTGACTGAATGTGGCCTCAAAACTAGGCTGTGCTTGAGGGCCTCATGTGGCCTCAAGACTACAGGTTCCTCACCCCTGGATTGGACACCTTATGAATCCCCTTTCAGCTCTCGAACTATGATCCTGTGGCTAATTAGCGCTACTCAGAACTTTTATGACCATTTAAAGCTATTCCCCCTCCACCTTTTTTTAAAGTACTGCACATCCAATCAATAAGAATTTTTAAACGTTACATATCAAGGAATAGGTATATAAAGAAAAACAAAAATAGTTCCTCCCCTCAAGGAGCCCACATTTAATTAACCCCAAAAGAAACTGCCATCCTCTTCTCTTCTCCAGAGGTATTTAGAAAGAAATTAATGAGGACAACCAACCTTGCTACTCATCCAAGATCAATAATTTCCTATCCTGAGTGGGCAATGACTATTTTCAAAGCTGACTATGTTTGGTAAAGGTACCAGTGGGGCAGGATAAGTGGAGTAAGAAATGCAGAAATCTTGAGTTTCAATAAGTGGTGGTTTGAGTGTAAGAAACCCCTAAAAAGAATTTGTAATCTGTGGGCAATCTTGGTGGGGAAAAAAGATCGTTAAAGGCATCTCATTAGAGGAATTTGATAGATATTCCAAGCTTAATGAACATTCACTAAATCTGCCCATTAAACAAACTTAAAATGTCTTCTCAACAGAGGACATTTGCTGAAAGGGAAAGAATGTTTTCTGATGGGACACAATGCAAACCTTGAAAATGTGTGTGTGGGCTTGGATGCTTCTGCCTGACCTTGTGCCAGTATGATAGTTTTCAAATGTTTTCCTACTTAGAAAAATAAAAACTGCAAACAAATATATCCCCTACTTTTGGTCAACTAGAAGAGTAACAGTTTAGTACTCAGTAGTCAAACTGATGATTGGTTGGAGTAGGGGACCTCTGACGTAACTTCTAATATCATCCTTGTCATCATCTTCACTAATGTTTAATTAGCATTTAAAGTTTGCAAAGTGCTTTTATATATTTTATCCTCATCATAACCCTTTAAAATGGTGTGATCATGGTCTCCATTTTACAGGTGGAAAAAACTGATACTTGCCCAAGGTCACACAGCCAATGACTGTCACAGGAGAGATTCAAACTGAGATCTTCCAGACTCTCTCTATTATTACACTGCCTAACTAGCCTTTTAGATTCTGTGAACTGTCTTTAAAAGCTTTATAAGCTCCTATTTGTACAAAAATATTATTTATAGGAGCTCTTTTGGTTGTGGCTAAGAATTGGAAATCAAAGGGATGCCCATCCATTGGGAAATGGACAAACAAGTTGTGGTATGTGATTGTAATGAAATATTGTTGTCCTGCAAGAAATGACAAGCAGGATGATTTCAGAAAAACCTGGAAAGACTTACACAGACATAGGGAAGTGAACGCAGTAATAGTAATATTGTTCAATGAAGAACTGAGAATGACTTAACTATTTCCAGCATTATGATGATCCAAGACAATCCCAAAGGACTGTTGGTGAAGCACACTCTCCACCTCCATAGATAAAGCTGATATTGATTGAATACAAACTGAAGCATGCTTTTTTCACTCTTTTTTTTCTTTTATTCCATTCTTCTTGTACAAAATGACTAATAAGAACTATTTTACATAATCACACATGTATACCTATATCTGATTGCTTACCAGGGAGGGGGAAGAGGAGGGAAGGGAAAAGGGAGGGAGGGAGTGAGAGATGGATAGAATTTGGAACTCAGAACTTTAAATAAAATGTTATAAAATTAGGGGGAAAATGCTTTATAGCTTGTAAGCATAAGTTAGGGTTTCAAACAAGTTGAAGTCATACCCCTAAAAGTTCCATTTAACAAACAAACAAAAATCACTATACTTTGTTTTGTTTTATTTAAAAGAAAAGGCACACACAAATTTGGGAATGCCTTGAATCCTGAGTGTGGGATATAATTAGTTGCATTAACCTTCATTTCATACAAAGCAACACCAGTGACAAAACTCAGAAGCTTCGAGAAGAGAACTCGCCACTTCCACCCTATCAGATCATACCTTGCAAGAGGGGAAGTGGATATTGTGGTTGAACTTTTTGCCTTCATATGCATTTTGTCTGTGATTGACACTGCTCACCTCAGGAATATCTATCAGGAATAGACATGAAAGCTAGTGACTGTATCTGTTGAGTTACCTCAGTCAAAGGTAGAGCACTGAACATTCGGATTTAGTTATCTGTCTATGGACAGATCTAATTCCTTCTGAGACAGCATATGTAAAGCTCTTTGCAAACCTTAAAGTGCTAGATAAGTGATAACTCATATAAGGAAGAACTTCTTGAAAATTAAAGGTATCTAAACGTGTGAAGGGCCACCTCAGAATAAAGATGGTCCCTCTCATTAGAAGTATTTGAGCAAAGGTAGATGGTCACTTGTCAAGGTATGTTGTAGAGGGATTCCTCATACAGGTATAGGTTAGATTAGAGGGGCTCAGAGATCTCTTCTAGTTCTGAAAGTCTAGGCAGCTAGGTGGCAGAGTGGATAGGGTACTGGTACTGGGCTTGGAATCAGGAAGACCTGAGTTCAGATTCTGCCTGACATTCACTACCTTTGTGTCTCTGGGAAAATCTTACAACTGCTATGCATCTCATTTTCCTTACACATAAACTAAAGGTGTCAGACTCAGTGACTCTTCAGGTCTTCTGATTCACATTGAATTAGGGAGTTCTGGTGGAAAATTCAAGTTCAAATCTTGCCTTAGACATTTATTAGCTATGTGACCCTGGGAAAGTCATTTAATACCAGCCTGTTTCCTCATCTGTAAATTGGAGATAATAATAGCATCTACTTCTCAAAGTTGTTGTGAGACTCAAATGAGAGAATGTATGTAAAATGCTTTGTATGCTTGAAAGTACTATATCAGTGTGAGCTTTTATTATGATTTCTCCAGTTCTCCATCTGTTATCCTGTGGTTCTGTGACAGAGTCAGTAACCAAAGCCAGCATCCTGCCCCTTCCTCTCTCTCCCTCCCCCCCTACATTTCCGGTAGACTCTTAGGTAGTTGGTGTTGCCCGTATCCACGTTGACTCCTAGTAATAACCTCATTCCTTGGTCGATGCCACATCTCTCAGTTGTCTCACCCTCATCTCCTCTTCTTTCCTTCAGACTTCTCGGGCTTCTCGTTGGGCTGACCCGGACCACTTTGCCCAGAGACAGAGCTGCATGAATACGTTTGCCAGCTGGTTTGGCTACATGCCGCTGAGCCATTCTCAGATGAGGCTCGACCCCGTCCTCTTTAAAGACCAGGTCTCCATCTTGAGGAAGAAATACCGAGACATTGAACGACTTTGAGAAGGAAGTCCTGCCAAGTGGGGGGAGGGGAAGGGAGAAAGGACTGGGGTCAAGCTGCTCTCTCTTCCCAGTGCAGATCCGCTGACATGCGGAGCTAGACTGTGCCAAGTAACAGAAAACACACACACACACACACACACAACCCAAGACAAAAACAAAAAACAGACAAATAGAAGTCAAAGGCCAAGGGGAGACTGACTCCCTGCTCCTGGGATTGATTGCACTGGACTGCAAACTCACCTCACAGGCTCCTGTGTCCTAAGACTAGGTTGTGTACAGTTTAATTATGGAACATTAAATAATTATTTTTGAAATGATTGCTATGCAGGTTTAAACTTTTTTAATGATCAAAACTATTAAAAATCAGAGTTCTTTCTTTAATCAAAATTGTGTTGGTCGTGAATATTTCCAGGCTGCTATTTTCTTTTGTCTGTAAACTCCTCTTCCATTACCTGTGATATTGTTTTTTTTGCAGAATTAAAGGCTAAGACACCGCAGAAAACAAAACAAACACTATACTCAGAGTCAAAAAAAAAAATCCAAACAATTGCTGAGTATAAGGAAGGAAAATATGAAACAAAGCATTTTGCTCGTGAAAATGTGTATTTGTTGGTTAGATTTTCAAATTAATATTCACTTATTTCTCCAAAAAATCATGCTTGGATATGGGAGTATGGCAACTTTCAGTAAATCAGCCATAATTGAGACCTATATGTGTCTCAAATAAGAAAATAATATAAGCTTGGCTAAGAACAGCAAAACACTATGAAAATATGAATGTTATGTTTACATAAAGAGCCATCGGAGCCAAACGTGCAGCATATGAATAATGCAGGGATAACTTAGCCCCAACGGAAACGTGACATCTTCGAATGGAGTGAGTTAGATTCAATAATGAGAGGTTGACCCGTGCGTGATGGTGGCAGACAATGGCTGTGATTGGGGGCCTCTTTGGAGCAAGCTTCTGAGGGCAGCACAGAGAAGGAAAGGGAGTCTGTCTACAAAAGTAGCTCCGCAGTGAATAGGAAAACCTGGAGCTTTCAGAAATTCTGCCTTTCAAGAGAAGAGGATTCCAAAAGTCTTACACCATTTTTAACAATGGCAGTGCCAATGACAGTGGGCATGTCACCCCTGGTAGAACCCCATTCCTATCTTCTCTGTGTTTTAAAGAGCAGGAGGAGCAACGTGTCAGGTCGTTTTGAGCAAGAACATGGCAAACAAAATAATCAAGAACAAATGTGTGTAGCTTTATTTTATTTTGTTTTTTAAATCTCCCGAGAAGGGATTCATGCTCTTGGAGTGTTAAAACAAAAGAATTTTTGTAGCTGCAAACATTTCCTTATGCTTTTGTGGAAGAAAAAGAGTTCTCCATGATTCCATTTTAAAAGATGGAGACTTAAATTTTCAAGCATTTAATTTCTTGAGTTTGCAGGATGAAAAGTGGTCACAGTGGGGACCTACATTGTCTAGTTTCTCTAAACAAACATGTTTTAGAAAGGAACCATCTGATAAGCTAGTGAATAAACAATAGGCACTCTATTGTCTGGAGTATTTTCCCCCTTAGCCCTCTTGCATTTTTATGGAAGCTCTTTCCAATATGGGTTTAGAAGAAAATTTCCTTATGGAGATATGTGGAAATCTCTTAGAAAGTCTGGCTTAAATCAACTAAAGCTGGAAAAATCTAGCAGTCTTCAACTCATTTTTCTTTGCTAGCATTTGGGAGAGGAAATAGAGCCTAGAGCTGTTAGAGATTTCCAGTCTAATTCTGTGGAGGAAGACACAGATCCCAAAGTGGACAAATGAAGCCCAGGACTTCACATCTAGGATGAAGTTGAGGCAAGGATGCAGGTCTCCCTGGCTGAAATGATAATTTCTGAGACATTGGAAAGTCATTTCGTTTTTACAGGTCTCATCTGTGAAATGGAGGGGGATGGGCTAAATGACTTTTTGGGTCCCTTACAGCTTTATGTTTATGCCTTCCAGCTTCAGTAGTCTCTCCACTTCATTGCTGGCATATGGAAGTCCAAGAGATAGATATATTGTGGTCTATAAGAGGAGAGGCCTGAGGGTTAAGACCTTTGAATTTCATGTAATCACAGATCTATAGCTGGATGGGACTTTCAAAGCCACCAAACCCAATGTCACTTTTCAGATGAGGAATTAGGCTTAGTGGCCTGCCCATGGTCACAAGGCTCCTAAAATTCTTCCGCCTCTGCCTTCCTCCACTTGCTCTGTGACTCACAAGAGCTCACTAAGCCTTTCTTCATCTCCCTTGAATCAACATTAGCCTCCTTGGTTAATGTTAGCTTAGCTTAGACCTATATCTGTACAGGATGAGACTTTAATCACAGTGTATATATGTTTTCAGCAAAAGATGGTTCATAACTGGTTGGAGAGGGTAGGAGACTAAACTTGAAGTCAGGAGCACCTAAGTTCAAATCCCACTTCAGACCCAACTAACTCTCTGTGACTTTGGACAAGTTGCTTAACCCCTCTCTGCCCATTTCCTCATCTGTAAAACAAAGCAGTTGAACTTGATTTAGGGCTTCCCCTTTAGCCCTAAATCTTTGCTCTTAAGGCAGTTTTTTTTTCATCCCAGCTATCTAGAATTTTCTTGCCATTTGAGCTACAGTTCTAAGGGATTGTGATGTCAATTAAGTGTAACCATCGTTATTCCTGTTTTCTTTGACCTTTGTCAAATTGTGTGCAAATTGGTTTCCAGTTTCTCACACTATCTTTCCTTCCCCATCTAAATTCAGTGTGCTCCTACAGGTTTGGATCCATTTTTGTTGGCTTTCAAGCTTTCAAAGCTATAGTCCTCATGTGTGAGTTGTTCGGGATTTGGATTACCTACCACAATGCCAATGGGAGGGATGAAGTCTTTAAAAGTAAGCTCTATAGGCAAGACAATAATTACAAATCAGGACAGATTTCCCACATGCTGCTTTAGAATAATTTTATTGATAGTTTTGTTTTTACCCTATCTTTATATTCCTGAACCCACTGGCTCCCAGAGTCATCCCCTTATGATGAAGTATGAAGAAAGGAAGAAAGAAAAAGTTTAAAAATTAAAAATGCAAAATTAAAGATCAAAAAAGGCTGATTTTATCTGTGTGCAGTCTTCCACATCGGGAGACCCTGGCACAGGACTGCTCAGCATGGCATGCCCATATCAGAAAGGGTGCTGTGCTCTATGAGCAAAGCAGAATTGAGACAGCTCAAAGGAAACGTAGGATGCACAAATTTGGAGTACCCTCTCCAAATGTCCACACGGACTGTCTGCGCTCAGCCTGTGGCGGAGCATTCCGAGCTCATGTTGGTCTGATCGGCTCGTATTGGTCTGCACAGCCGTACATGTTGAAACTTCACTTTATCGTGGTGACGTCAGTTTGGTCCTCTTTGAGAATGGAGGATAACAACCAACCACACTGATGCAGTCGTTCCCCAGTTAAAGGACGTTCACTTTATTTCTTGTTCTTTGCCACCACAAAAAGTGCTCCTTTAAATATTGGGGGGTATAGAAGTCCCTCTTTTATATTGTTGACCTCTGTGGGGAATTGGCTTAGCAGCCTCAATGTGCTTTTATTTAAAAGAAAAGAAAAACACCTCAAGATTACCAGTAGTTTGAATATTGCATCTGCCTGTGAGTAAATTTTTGGTGCAATAACAAAATTATTGGTTCTTCCATGTCGATGAAATCATATGAACGCTGGCCAGCTGCTAACAGGACACTTTCCTCTACAATCCTTGAGGAGTGGGATCAAGAAAGAGAGGAGGAAAATGTCAACCATAGCTACGATTCCGTTAGAAAAATGTTTTTCATCACAGTACTTTTCTAAAGCATAACCATTGGCTGTGGAAGGTGTAGGGATTTATCTTTTAACCACATTTGACAGTTACCAATGGACTCTCTATGGACCTGTATGTGTTGTTAGTCCCTAGTCAACTTGGAAGAATTATGTGGCAATTAGGTTCTGTACTGTAGTTGATACTTCTTGAGGAGACCTAGAACAGATGATTCTAAAGGTTACGAGGTAGGTGATCCTACCTTTGCCTATTAATGACACTTAAGAATCGGGATTTGGGTTTGCCTGGAGCCTATGGAACCCTCTGTACCAGAGTCTTAGGCATGCATCTCAATTTTTTACTACTACAAATGATTATCTAAGAAAGAGCAATCCATATTGCCTCCTTCATTTTTCCTTTGAAAAAAAATTAACTCTTGTTTCCATTAAGCAAAAATAATGCTGTATTAGCCTTGATTTTGCTGGTACTTGAATACCTGATGACATAAAGGAATATTAAACATTTGGCCTTTAGTAAAGGTTACTGAACCTTCAATTAATTGGGGGGGTTGGTGGTGAATGAATATGAATAGCCCTATATGCTATTAAAAAACAAGCCATCTGGGTTTTTATCTTAAGAACTGATGAAATTTTAATCCAACCTACTTAGAGGATAGATGAGAGTAGGGAGGTGGAGAGAACTCTGCTAGGTTAGAATTTGAATGAGACCATTGCTGGACAAGACTGAGTTACTGATGTGGTAGTAGAAGCAGACTTCCTGGAGTTGACTGTTGCTTCCTATTGTCTCCTATCCCAGGTTCCTGGTAGTTGTCTACCTGCTGGAGTACGACTTAACTTTCTTCTCATTAAAAAAAAAAGATCAATTATTTTTATGATTTATTTTCCCCCACGTAAAAATGTTTCTGTTTTGTCATGATGTTATTAGCATGCAGTAACTACACTGGTGGTGTAGTTTGTTCAGAAGACCTGTGGATTAAAACCTGTTCAGGTGACTTTGAGGCTCCTGAGGTAGGCTTGACAAAGGCCATATTCTTTCACAGCTGATTCCCGTCCTTTAAGCTTGTTCAACAGGAAAAAAAAGTTATTTTCAGCTCAATGTTTAAGGGATATATTGAGCTCTATTGGCGGGAGGGATTGGTGGGTGTGAGCACAGATGTGATGTGGAAGTTGAATGAGCAGGGAATGGATTATTCACATACGCTGAGACTTCCCATTTGAATAAAAGGGTGGGGGCGAACTGTGAATCATAACTTGAAAGCACAGAGAGTTTGAGAACTGCTAAGAATGTTAGAAGGCATCTTGTCAAACCCCTTCATTTTACAAATGAGGAAACTAAGGCTCAAGGAAATGAAATGATTTAGCCACAGTTAGTGATTAATTTACCTGGTTAGTTGCAGAACCTAGGTGACTGATCCATGATCCTATGGAATTCCAGGACAAGATTTCAAGTCTCCAGACTACCAGTCTAGTGTCCCTTCCACACTACCTATATCCTGCTACCTCTAAGTCACAATATTCTCCCATCAAATCAGTGATGATGGCAAAATGCTTTGGAAAGATTCAGCTTATATATCACCTCCTATGGGAAGCCTCTCCTGATCTATGCAGAATTAAATGTTCCTTTTTGACATTTACTACCTGTACAACTTCGGGCAGCTAGGTTTGGAGTCAGGAAGACCTGAGTTCAAATCCAACCTCAGACACTTACTAGTTGTGTGACCGTGGGTAAGTTACTTTACTTCTGCCTTGATGTTTCCCCAACTATAAAATGGGGATGACAATAGCACCTGCTTCTTTTGATTGTTGTGAGAATGAAATTAAATATTTGCAGAGCTCTTAGCATACTCTAGCGTGCTGTCCCTGGAGTTAAGAAACAACTTCAAATCTAGTCTCAGACACTTAATAGCTGTATGACTTGACCTCTCTCTGCCTCAGTTTCTTCAAGTGTAAAGTGGAGATAATAATAGTGCCTATTTCCCAGAATTGTTGTGAGAATAAAATGTTTGTAAAGTACTTGACAAATCATGTCATTATATAAATGTGTAGCAGCAGCAGCAGCAGTAGTGGTAGTAGAAGTAGTAGTAGTAGTAGTAGTAGTAGTAGTAGTAGTAGTAACAGTAGTCTCAGTGGCATGCACAGCAGCTACAGCCTGATAAAACCATCTCAGCACAGAGGCTAAATCAGATTGAGGGTAGCTGACAGCACTCAACCCCACTGCTGAATTAGGAGTATGTCTGCTCCAAGCACAGGAAGACGCCCCCAGTAGAATGGTTGGATCAGAACAATTTGTTCCAGTGGTGATGAAGGCAGCTGACACAGGTGCTGTGGAATGCTCAGAGCTTGGTGAGACATTGAAGACACCAGAATCATCCACTGCATCCCAGACCATTTCTGACTTTTGTCTTGCCACTGGACTCTGCTGACTTTGTGCATAGCGACGTCTCACACTTATCTAAAGCTCAGTCAAGCCGAGCTCCCTTTGTTTTTCCTGTTATCTGAATGATCCCCATGCTTGCTGCGGAACCAAGTTTAATGTTTTCTGTTTGTCCCTGGTGTTGGAGCCCATCCATCTCAATGAGAGGTTCTTCTTAATTTGTATTAGTATCATACTCTGAAGTTATGCTGTTTGATGGACATGGTTACATTCATTTATTCATTTACTTTTTGAAAAACTAGTGTATTTGTTGAGATGGAAAAGAAAGGGACTTAAAAAAAAGTGTCCATAGATTTAGAACTGGAAGAAATAGCAACCTGGAGGTTGTTTCAATGCCCTCATTTTACAGATGAAGATTTAAGTGACTTACCCAGGATCACACAGGCAGTAAATGACAGAGGCAGAATTTGAATCTGTGTCCCCTGACTCCAAAGTGAGGACTTTTTCTGAAATACTAGTCTGCCTCCCTGATGATAAACTACAAGAAAAGATAAGCCTAAGCACATTTAATTTTGTATGATATATAGAATTAGAGTGTAATTTTCTTTTTTTTTCCCATAGTGAGGGGCGGGGAAGCAGAATCTCGTGACAGTTCCTTACCCTCTTTGGACTTTGGTTTCCTCATCTGTAAAATAAAGAGACGGGAATTAATGGCTGCTGAGGTCCTTTTCATCACAAGATTCTCTGATCATGTTTTTAAAGTGATCATAGAATTGCCACTTCTTTTCTTTAAATACTTCCCTATTCATTCATGTCTTAATAATGTCATACAGTTAAATTTTTAAATATATGTGTGAGACAGAGAGAGGAGGAAGGAGGGGGGAGTGAGAGAGAGAGAGAGGAGAGAGAGAGAGAGAGAGAGAGAGAGAGAGAGAGAGAGAGAGAGAGAGAGAGAGAGAGAGAGAGAGAGAGTTGGAGGATCTTCAAAACCATAGGACTTGGTATGCTCCATTAACCTATATCACTAAATATATGGCTTCACCATCAAGTACTGGGTGTATTAGAGTGTTGCCAAAGACATTTTCTTCAGATTTAGTTTTGAAAAATTGTTAATAAATAGTGTGACTTTCCATCTGTGTGGATTTGTTCCACTTTTATTATTGCCTATAGAAATGTAGATGGAAAAACCACCCATTTCCAAATCAGGATCCTGTTTTCAGGGGTATTTTGGTATGCCATGGAAATATTCCAGTGGGGAGGGGAGATCAGAGTGCGGATGCACAATGGTAGTCAAGCACTTGTCAGTCTAACACCTTTAGAGGGAAAGCTTTGATGCATGCCAGCAACAACTGTCTTCCTACTCCAATTGCAGCTGGTATCACTGGAGCTTGGCCCATGAAAATGATGGTAATGTGCCCAATTCATGATGTTCTTCCACATCACTGCCCAGAAACATTGTAGAAGAAAGCAGTTCTAAAGCAGCTCGATTTTGACAACTGTGAAGTTGGTCCCTTTGGTTTTAAGTAGCCATACCTGCTCATGAGTAGTAGAAATGCAAACAATCATCAAAAGGGATTTGTTAGACCTTTATGTAATTTGTAAATTACATATCAGAGCATTTATATAAAAAAATCCGAGCCTCGGTTTCTTCATTTCCTGTAAAACAAAGGAGTTGCACCAGATGACTTCCTAAGTCATTCCCATCTCTAAAGCTGTGGTCTTCTGATGCTAATGCTATTTGAGACCTTTGTACAAGGTGCCCCAAGTCTTAATAGTTTTTATAAGTTTTAATAGCTTACAATTCATAAGTTAATTAACATCACTTATAATGTAGCTTAAATTAATAAGATTAATATCCTAAAACTGAACTAAGACTTTGGAGACATCACGTGTTAATGAGTTTGGAGGTTTTATGTGTTCAAGAATGTAAGTTCTTTGAGGACAGGGATTATTTGATTTATTTTCTTGTCACAGAGTCTGACTCATAGGAAGTTCTCAATCAATGTCTGTTGAATTGTTTAATGGGTTCCAGTGGGTCAAAAACCAAACTGGGTATTAGATTTGCCCTTAGAAATTAGGCTGGCATAGTGGATAGGGCATTTGACTTGGAGTTAGGAAGACGTTGGTTTGAATTCTATTTTAGACACATTCTTTTTCTATAGAATTTTTTATCTTTCTCAATTATATGTGAAAACAATTTTTAGCATTTTAAAATTCTTCCAAATTCTATCTCTTCTTCTACTCCTCCCTTTTTGAAAAGGCAAATACTTTGTAGTCATATAAAACGTATTTCCATATTAGCCATATAAGCAAAATGAAAAATAAAGAAAGGAAAAAGTTTGCTTTGATCTACTTTTAGACTTCATCAGTTCTTCCTCTGGAGGTGGATAGCATTTTTCATCATAAGTCTTTAATAATTGTCTTCTATCATTATATTGCCAAGAATGGTTAAGTGATTTACAGTTGGTCATCATACAATATTGCTGTCACTATGAACAATAATCTTCTGGCTCCCATCTCTTTACTTTGCATCTAAGTTCACCTAAGTCTGCCCAGGTTTTTCTGAAACCATCCTGCTCATCATTTCTTACAGCACAATAGTATTCCATCACAATCATATGCAGATACTTTATGGCTATATGATCACAGGCAAAGCATTTGTTCTTTTTTGAGCCTCAGTTTTCTCATCTGTAAAATGGGGATAATAGCACCTCCGTCTCATGAGAGTGCCACCCTCTCATGGTTGTTGTAGGAATCATGGAGCATTTTGCAAATCTTAAACTGCTACATAAATATCAACAATCATTAAAGTTATATTTATTTGCTGTGAAATAATTTTCTCTGCCTGTTTTTTTATTTTCACTCTTTTATTCTGAACTTTAACAAACACCAAATAAAAATGAGTATTTCCATTTACAAACTAGAAGAGAAAAAAAGGATTATACATACATAGAAGAATCTCTGTTCTTCAGGTATGCTTACAAAATGGGAGTGATGATGGCAACCCAGAGTTAGCTCAAAGAAAAGGGTGTTTAAATGAATGAGGTGATGAGCAACGGAGTGCTTTCAAACCTTCAGAGCAAACCACTTGATAATAGTAAGGTGAGAGGTTTCTCATTCTAAACTTTCATACCAAATCATCTCCTAAGAGCTGGGCAGAACCTAGAATTTTGGTGTTTCCACGCCATTCTCCTTCTGAAGGCAGATCATATACATATCCTTGCCTTGAGACATCTATTTTAAATATTCTTTCTCTCTAATGTGCTTTGAAAGAAATATTTTCAGTGAAGATGTTGGAAATTCAAATGTGGGCCCAAGTCTCCTCAAGTTCTGGATGAGTATAAATAAAGTCATGTGACTTTATGGTTTGAATCAACTCTGGGTTTTTTATTTAATGATTTTATTACAAACATAATCTTCAATAAATGGAAATATTTCAACATGCAGAGTTACAAAAAGAGGATTCTATATTAAATCATCAATTCCTATTAAGTGTATATTAAATTTAGCAAGATAGTAATAAAACTGCTCTGCTTCCATCCCCTTCTGCAGTTCCTATTATCTATTAACATTAAATGATGATCTCTTCCAAGGAGAAGTAATCATGGGCAGGGACGACATGATGCTGAATGAGTGGTATGTATTTTTCTTCCTAGTTC
Organism: Bettongia penicillata ogilbyi; assembly: GCA_023548195.1. Taxonomy (NCBI): domain Eukaryota; kingdom Metazoa; phylum Chordata; class Mammalia; order Diprotodontia; family Potoroidae; genus Bettongia; species Bettongia penicillata. The sequence continues at coordinate 3,866,046 of JAJHZJ010000300.1, forward strand.
TAAAATTCATAAGGAAAACAACCTGCTTTGAATTCTCACTTGAAATACATTTCAGGTAGTTCAATATGAAAATGAACTCATTCATTTCCCCCATCTGATGGTTTCAAAGTAAATCAAAAGCTAAAATATGCATATGTTAAAATGAAAACCATTTAATCAAGTTGGATGCTCCATTCCAGGCTGAACCACAAGCAGACTCCCTGTCCCCCCTTCCCACTTTTTGGCTTAAATTTAGTTTGAAAGGGGCTTTAGAGAGTGTGTCTTCAATAAAAGTAATCGAGCTTAACTTGTCTTCAAGTTTTAGGAAAGAAACCTGGGGCTATTAGCACAGCTACAGCCATTCTCTGAGATGTTTAGAGTGTTATGGGTCAGATTCTTTTCCCATTTTTTTTCCTTTTTTCACTTACTCTAGAGTGATTTTTATGCTTTCACAGAATCCTAGATGTAGAATTGAAAGGGATCTTGAAAACATTTTATCCAGGAGGAAAGTGACTTGCCCAAGGTCATGCAGATAATCCATATCAAAGGTAGGGAAAGCTTGTTGGTCCTCTAACTCAAGAATCAGTATTATTTCCACTGTACCTTGCTGTCTTATAACCTTTGACATTCTTTATTAGGGCATTGTACCTGATTTAATTCATATTCCACCATATAATTCAGATCTTCCTTTTGCAAGTCCCTTTCCCCTGCTCTTCTCTCTTCTGGAATTAATAATTAGTCTCTTGACTTTTACCAAGGGAATCAAAGACCAGGCAATTTGTAAAGACAATATTTAGTCACATGTAAATTTGATTTTCTAAAATCAAAACCTAAAATCTTACTAATTAACCACTGTAGAATGTTGCCAGCAAACTTCTAAAGCAATAATTTCCACTGGAAGTTTCCTGAGATGTTATCTAAACATATGAAAGAGTAGGAGCACAAAGCATACAAGCATCACAACTTACAGTATACACTCAATTTTTTAATAAAATTCTAGCTTTCCTATTTTGTCCCACCTGAGAATACACTGGCTACTCACAGCATAATCCTACCATGGATCATCAAGGGAACTTGCTCCATTTTTTAACTTGATGGGTTTGCCCCCTTTAGGCAATCTAGTGCATTCCTTCTTCCCAAATTCCTTGTGACTCACTCTATTAATATTAAAGTTTGATGTGGGCACCAGAATGGTATAGTCCATTGTAGCTCAGAAATCCTGAGCTCAAGAGATTCACTTGCCTTAGCCTCTCCTGCAGCAGGGATTGCAGATGTTCACCATCATGCACTGGCATTCAATTGCCGAACACTGTGATATATTTATTTTACCATTTTACCCCAAAACACTGGGACAATTATCTCTTTTGTCCCTTGTAGTTTTATTAATTATTTCTTGAAATAGAACTCTGGATAACCAGTCTTTTATAAAGCCCACTGGAACTGATAGGAGCTACTTGACTATGACTTAAACCCAAATCACTCTGGCTCTCAGTGATTAGCCAATAATAACTCCCACCCAAGCTTCCCTTGGTCTTTGTTCTGGTTTTGATGGATCAGAGTGAGTATAAATAGCAATTGTTTCTCTTCTGGCCAGAAACCCTAAGGGTCTTCCCCTACTAGGTTGATTTTTTTTTTGAGGAAGCAAGCCGGGACATCTTTTGTCTCATTTCTAGCCTAGCCTTAAGTCACTGAATCACTGAATAGGTGTTGCCTCGGACAAACTGAGACTTGGGAAAAGACTAACTTAAAAAGACCCAGGTCTCCCCACTGCATAAGTGACCATCTCCAGTCATCCTGACCTTCATCTTGCCATTTGACTTAGATGACTTTGGAGGAAAGAGTGAGGCTGATGACTGCACAGCCCTACCTCACTTAAATCCAATTTACTTAAAAGTCAAGACATAATCCTCCTGATGTCATTGGTCATCTTTGAGAATAAACAACAATATCTGATGCCTCGTTGTGATTCTTGAAGTTCGTGCCAGTAGAATGCAAAAAGATACTGGTAGATCCTTCCGTCAGAACAGCTAAATTTAGAGAAGTTAGAGGCAGGGTAATTAATTTTTCATCAGCAATACTCTCAAAGACTCTCTACCATAAAGACATTCGTCAGCCTTCACTTGATTATACTATTTCCTTATGCTATCACAGTACAATACCTGGCACATGGTGGTCAATAAATACTTATTGACTTGGCTCGCTCATCATAACTATTTTCTAAACTTCTTTTAAAAAAGACATCTATACTCATTACCTCTATTTTTCTTACCTCACTCATTTCTCATTCCTTTGAAATCTGGCTTCTGACATTACCTCTCCACTAAAAATGTTCTCCAAAGTTGCAAATCTCTTACTTGTCAAATCCTTTTAAAAAACTTTTCTTGCTTGAATTAAACTGACAAGCATTCAAACTGTGCTTCAGAGGCGCAACTCCGATGGGCTGGCCGTGTTTTTTGAATGCAAAATGGACGCTGGTCAAATAGACTATTTCATGGAGAACTTGCATGGGGCAGGTGATCACTTGGTGGTCAGAAGAAGGAATACAAGGACACTATCAAGGTCTCTCTTAAGAATTTTGGATTTGACTGTGCAACATGGGAGACACTATCATAGGACCACTCAGCATGGCTTGCCCACATCAGAAAGGGTACTGTGTTCTATGAGCAAAGTAGAATTGAAACAGCACAAAGGTAACGTAGGATGTGTAAATTTGGAGTATCTACTCCAAATATTCACATGGACTATCTGTGCCCAATCTATAGTATTGGTCTGATCAGCCATACTAGGACACATTGAAACTTCTCTTTATCATGGTGATGTCATTTTGGTTTTCTTCAAGAACGAAGGACAATAGCCACCACCACTGAAATATCACCCATATCTCACTTTTGATTGTGGTTTTTCCTCAAGGCTATTTTTTTTTTTTTTTTGTATTCAGGACCTTGGGGAGAAATAGTTCTATCTACTCTCATTTCAGTAAAGTTTATTTAATGAATTCTCTTGGATACTTTGGGATTTGTAGAACAACTGAACTTAGTACTTCATTAGCAAGAAAAAAATAAGCGACCAGATGGAGACATATCCTTATCATAGCAGCCCCATCCCGTTTGAGTTCCTTCTCAGCCTGTATTGCAGCTTCCCCATAATCACATTTGAGGGTGCATTTTATGTCATGTGCCCTGCAGGCATACTTGCTCTGCATGCAACAATTTCTAGTTACATCTCAATAGATAAAGACGAAGAGCTTTGAGATGTAGAATAGAACAAGAAGAACTCAGGACAGACTCAATTTTCTCAGCAAGAGGTCATCTACTGAATGAGGGGGATAGGGGTAACACAAAGGGTTTGAAGAAAGAGAAAGAGGATGACAGGAGAGCCATAACTCATAGACATAGAGCTAGAAGAGACCTTAAGGGTCATATCATTTAATCCCCCAGTTTTGAAAGATTTTTTTAAAAGTTTAAAATTTTTGTTAAAAACTTTTGAGTTCTAATTCTTTCCCTTCTTTTCTCCTTCTCTCCTCTCTGAGACAGTAAGCAGTCATATGTAGGTTATACATGTGCAATTATGTAAAATATTTTCATATTAGTCATTTTGTACAAGATGACTTGAATGAAAGAAAAAATGAAAGTGAAAAATAGCATGCTTCAGTTAATTTAGATATTTAATTAATATCAGTTCTTTCTCTGGAGGTGGATAGTATGCTTCATCATTAGTCCTTTGGGATAGTCTTGGATCATTGTACTGCTGAAAATAGTTAAGTCTTTCCCAGTTCTTCATTTTACAATACTATTATTGCTGTGTACCATGTTCTCTGGGTTTTGTTCATTTCACTATGCATCAGTTCACATAAGTCTTTTCATGTTTTTCTGAAATCATCCTGCTTGTCATTTCTTATAGCCCAATAATTCTACTACAATCATATGTCACATACATATAAATCATATAACACATATACATATATACACCATATTTATCCCTTCCCCACTGATAGATGTCCCTTTGGTTTCCAATTTTTAGCCACCACAAAAAGAGCTACTATAAGTATTTTTGTACAAATAGGTCATTTTCCTTTTTTAAATGTCTTTGGGATATAAATCCAGCAGTGGTATTGCTACATCAAAGTGCATGTACAGTTTTATAGCCCTTTGGGCAGAGTCCCAAATTGCTCTCCAGAATAGTTGAATCAGTTTACAACTCCACTAATAGTGAATTAGTGTCCAAGTTTTCCCATTTCCCCTCTTTGTCTGAAAATTGCCTGTGCATATCCTTTGAAAATTTATCATTTGGGGAATGATTTGTATTTTAATGCAGTTCTCCATATATTTGAGAAATGAGGCCTTTGTCAGAGATACTTATTGCAAAAATTTTTCTCCCAATTTTATACTTTCCTTAAAATTTTGATTGCATTGGTTTTGTTTGTGCAAAATCTTTTTAATTTTATGTAATCAAAATGATGTATTTTGCCGGTCCTAAATTCTTCCCTTGTCCATAAATCTGACAGATAAACTATTCCATGCTCTCTTAATTTGGTTATGATATCAGCTTTTATGTGTAAATCATTTGTCCCTTTTGATCTTATTTTGGTATACAGTATGAGATGTTAGTCTATACCTAGTTTCCGCAATACTGTTTTCTAGTTTTCTTAGAAGATTTTTGTCAAATATTGTATTTTTGTTCCAAAAGTTTGGATCTTTGGGTTTATCACACTCTAGATGACTATGGTCATTTACTATAAGATAATTTGTGCTTAATCTATTCCACTGATCCACCATTCCATTTCTTAGCCACTACCAGATTGTTTGGATAATTACTGCTTTATAATACAGTTTGAGATTTGATACAGCTAGACCCACCTTCTTTTACATGTTTTTTTTTCATTTATTCCCTTAATATCCTTGAGCTTTTGTTCTTCCAGATGAATTTTCTTATTATTTTTACTAACTCTATAAGATTTTTTTGCTAGTTTGATTGGCATGGCACTGAATAAATAGATTAGTTTTGGTAGAAGTCATTTTTATTATATTGGCTGAGCCTACCTATTAGCAATTAACATTTTTCTAATTGTTTATATCTGACTTTATTTGCATGAAAAAGGTTCTATAGTTGTGTTCATATAGTTCCTGGCTTTGTCTTGGCAGGTAAACTCCCAAGTATTTTGGATTGTCTATAGTTATTTTAAATGGTATTTCTTTTTCTGCTTCTTGCTGCTGGACTTTGCTGGTAATATATAGAAATGCTGATGATCTTTAGTAGATTTATTTTATATCCTGCCACTTTGCTAAAATTGTTAATAATTTCAAGTTGTTTTTTTCAGTTGAAATTGAACAAATCATAAATATTCATTTGGGAAATTGGCTTATAATTTTCTTTATTTTGGATCTTTCTGGTTTGTGTCATAAAAGGAATTTGGTAGCACTCTTTCTTCATTTATTCTTCCAAATAACTTATATAATATCAGGATTAATTGTTCTTTAAATGTTTGCTAGAATTTGCTTGTGAATCAATCTGACCTTGGGGATTTTTTCTTCAAAAGTTCTATGATGGTTTGTTCAATTTCTTTTTCTAAGATTGTGTTATTTAGGTATTTTATTTCTTCTTCTGTTCATCTGGGTAATTTATATTTTTTGTACATATTCATCTATTTCATTTAGATTGTCAAATTTATTAGCATATAATTGGGTAAAATTAGTCCTAACCATTGTCTTTATTTCCTCTTCATTGGTGGTGAATTCACCTCTTTCATCTTTGATACTAGAAATTTAGCTTTCTTCTTTCCTTTCTAAATCAAATTAATCATTGTTTTATATATTTTATTCATTTTTTCATTAAACCAACTTCTAGTTTTGTTTATTAGCTCAATGGTTTTCTTACTTCCAATTTTATTAATCTCTCCTTTGATTTTTGGGATTTCCAATTTGGTGTTTAATTGGGGATTTTTAATTTGTTCTTTTTCTAAGTTTTTTTAGTTGTATGCCCAGTTCATTGATCTGCTTTTTTAATGATGTAAAGATGTTGAGATATAAATTTTCCCATAAGTACCCTTTAGCTTCAACCTATAAATTTTGGTATGTTATCATTTTCTTTAATGAAATTATTGATTGTTTCTATGATTTGTTCTTTGACCTACTTGTGTTAAGAATTAGATTATCTAATTTCCAATTAATTTTTAATATCTTTCCACCATCCATTATTGGATGTTATTTTTATCACATTATGATCTGAAAAGGATGCATTTACTATTTCTGCTTTTGGTTGTGAGACTTTTATGTCCTAATACATCGACAATTTTTGTGTAGGTGTCTTGTTCTGTATATTATTTTCCATTTCTTTTCAATTTTCTCCAGAGATCTATCATATCTAAATTTTTCAGAATTTTATTCACCTCTTTAATGTTTTTCTTGTTTATTTTTTCATTAGATTTATCTAATTTTGAGAGAGGAGAGTTTGAGGTCCTCCACTAGTATCTATTATCTAGTTATTATCCATTTTATTATCTATTTCAATTCAACTTCTTCAGAAATTTAGAAATTATCCCATTTGGTGCATTTATGTTTAATATTGATATGACTTGATGGTCCATGGTACCTTTCAACAAGATATAGTATCATTCTTTATTTTTTTTAATTAGACCTATTTTTGTTTTTGTTTTAGGTCATGATTGCTATCTGTGCTTTCTTTGCTTCAACTGAAGCATAATAGATTTTGCTTCAGTCCCTTGCCTTTACCCTGTGTCTATCTTTCTACTTTAAATGGGTTTCTTGTAAGTAACGTATTGTAGAACTCTGTTTTTTAATCTATTCTGCTATCTGCCTTCATTTTATGAGTGAATTCATCCCATTCATATTTATAGTTATGATAACTGTGTTTTTCCCTTCATGCTACTGTTCACTTGTTTATCCCCCTTTCTCTCTTGCTCCTACTCTGTCCCTCCTCTCAACTTCTGATGCCCACTTTCCCAATATACTCTCCCTTTTGTCAGTCCCCCTCCCCCTTCTATTTATTATTCCTGCCCTTTTTTATTTCCTTATAGGGTAAGATAGGCTGCTATATCCAACTGAGTATGTATATTACTCCCACTTTGAGACAGTTTGGATGAGAGTATGGTTTAAGCTTTGCCCAAGACCCTCCCCCCATCTTCCTATCCATTATAATTTTTCTTTCATGCCTTACCCCATTCAATTTCTCCCTCTCTTTTAGTGCAATTTTCTTTCTTACCTCTTTATTTATTTTGGGGGGTATCATCCCATCAAAGTTCCTTTATATCCACACACTCTTTCTAATGTTCTTATAGTAATAAAATTGTTGAAATTTACAAATGTTATTTTGCCATATAGAAATATGCACTGTTTAATCCTATTGAATTTCTTATGTCTTCTCTTTCTTGTTTCTTTTTTATCTTTCTATGTTTCCCTTAAATCTTTTATTGAGAGGTCAAATTTTTTCTTCAGCTTTTGTATTTTAAATAGAGATGCTTGAAAGTCCTCTATTTTGTTATTTTTAAAGTTTTTATATTTTATTTTTCCAATTACATGAAAAACGATTTTTAACATTCATTTTTTAAAAATTTTGAGTTCCAAATTCTCTCCCCCAGTCCTTGATAAGGCAAGCAATTGGATATAGATTAAATATATGCAGTCACTCAAAACATATTTCCACATTAGCTAGGCTGCAAAAGAAAACAGACTAAAAACAACTCCCCCCAAAATAAATTTTTCTTAAATATACCTTGGTCTGTATTCAGACTCCATCAGTTCTTCTTTTGGGAGTAGAAAGCATTTCTCCTCATTTTTGAGATGAAGATACTCAGCTGTGAAAGGCTTAGTGATTTGCCCAAGGTCACACAGGTAGTAAAAATCAGAGCCAGGTTTCAAACCCAGATCCTCTGACTCCAAATCCAGGCAACAGTCACTGAACCCTGGCCACCTACATCAGTCAGAAAAGACTAAAAAGATCTCCATGTAAATGAGGATCCAGGAGAGGTTAATTATAATGAATTCACTGTGGACCCAGCTGCATGTTTTCCTCAAGTGGTGGTCACAAGGTTGGGAGTAGGAGAGATTGAAGAAGCTAGTTCAATGTTTTGAGATAGTGAAGTATTATGGACCATGGAAGCTTATCGTTTTTAAGTGTAAATGTGAGTGTTTCACTTAAGACTCTATTTCTTATCTTTTCTGTGTTTTCTCAAATTACTTATCCTAAATCTTTGACATTTATTCCCTAAAATTTAAGCATATGGCAGAAAACAAGAGAGACCAGCCTCTGTCTGTGGGGGAAGAACCAAAGGAAGAAATTCTTTTGGTCCAATTTACATGGATTTCTCAAGGAAAACAGGAATTGGGATTTCTTTCTGGATTTTGTCCTGGTGCTTATGAAGTCTTGAAGTCTGGTTGTATTACCATCTGAATGGTGGTCGTATCAGATTCTACTGCTCCCGTAAAACGCCAGCCACAGAACTAGCGGGAAGTGTCAATATGCAGGAACAGAAACCTTGCAAAGACACGAACAGTCCCTGGATTCCCGTGTGAAATATGTGACTCTGAAATATGGTGTACAAACACCTTTTAGGCTGGAGCAGTCTATTGCTGTAGCTTCCTAATTGGCCCCCTGCCTCCAGTCTTTCCTCTCTCCAGTTCATCCTTCACATAGCTGCCAAATTGATGTTTCTAAAACATAAATCTGACCATGCCACTGTCCTACTCAAAAATCTTGAATGGTTCCTTATTGTTTCTAAGATAAAATTCAAATTCCTCCACAACGCGGCTCCCACCTACTCATCCAGCCTTGTTTTATATGACAAGCATACCTCATTTTATTGTGCTTCACAAACATTGCATTACTTATTTATTTACTTGCTTATCTATCTATCTATCTATCTATCTATCATCTATCTATCTATCTATCTATCTATTCATTTATTTTACAAATTGAAGGTCTGTGGCAACCCAATGTTGAGCTAACCTACTGGCAACATCTTTTCCAATGGCGTGTGCTCCCATCATGTCTCTGAGTCACATTTTGGTAATTCTCACAATATTTCAAACATTTTTATTACTGTTATATCTGTTATGGTGATCTCTGCTCAGTGATCTTTGCTACTGCTATAGTTGTTTTGGGGTGCCATGAACCATGCCCATAGAAGACAAGGAGTCTAATTGATAAATGTCGTGTGTTCTGACTGTTCCGTTGATTGTTCCCCATCTCTCTCCCTCTCCTCAGACCTCTCTATTTCCTTAGACACAACAATATTGAAATTAGGCCAGTGAAGAACTCTATGACCTCTGAGTGTTTAAGAGAATCCATGCGACAAACTTTATTGTCGTCTTATTTTTAAGAAGCCGCCACAGGCACCCCCATCTTCAGCAATCACCACCGTGATCAGCCAGCAGCTGTCAACATCGAGGCAAGACCCTCTACCAGCAAATTGATTAATAACTCACTGAAGGCTCAGATGATGGCTAGCAGTTTTAGCAATAAAATATTTTAAATTAATGTATGCGCATTTTTAGACATAATGCTATTTCACATAAGTATGGTGTAAACATAACTTTTATATGCGCTGGGAAAACAAAAAAATTCATGTGACTCATTTTATTGTGATATTCACTTCATTACAATGGTCTGGAACTGAACCCACAAAATCTCTGAGGTATATCCTATTCACATACTGTATTCTAGTTCAGTTGGCTCACTAACTTTCCCCCTACATGCCGTTCCCTCTCATTTGCACAAGTGAGCAGCTTGGTGGTGAAGTGGATCAAGTGCTGAACTTGGAATCAAGAAGACCTGAATTTTAAACCTTCTTTAGACACTTACTAGTAGTATAACCCTCAGCAAATCACTTATCTCCTCTCAACCTTGGTATCATCTTTAAAATGGGGGTAATAATAGAACATATCTCACAGACGAATCATGCTGATCCAGTAAAATAACATAACATATATAAAGGACTTTGCAATCCTTAAAGCACTATATTTGGTTGAAATTGTTATTTAAGAAAGGATGATGATTCATCTAGGACTGGAAGGGCCCTCCGTGGGGTTAATTCCCTCCTTTCTTTTTACAGATGAGGAAACTCAGACAAATAGGGTTAAGTGACTTGCCCAGGATCACACAGCTAGTAAGTATCTGAGACCAGATTTGAACTCATGAAGAGGAGTCTTCCTGACTCCAAGCCCAGTGCTCCATCTACAGTACCACCTAGCTGGCCACAGAAGCCTCAATACCAGCTCAGCTTAATATATATAATACACTGCCCCCTCAGTAAAGTCCTCCAGGAGAGTGAATGTTTCATTTTTGTCTTTGTATTCGCAGTGCCTAGGTTAGAATTTTTCCCAAAGTAAATTCTTAATCAATATCTGTTGTATTCAATTGAAAAGAAATAGGAACAACTTTGGGCAAGTTCCTCCACCATTCTGGGTCTCAATTTCCTAGTGTGTAAAGTGAGGTGATTGGGTTATCTGGTCTGCATAGCTCCTTCTAGCTCTAATAGCCAGCATTTCTAGATCTTTGCTTCTAGCACTGGTAACCTTGGACCACAAAACAGACCTATCTGTGCTTAAATGATGGATGACAGTAATGCGAGGCATTTGCTGTTTGAGTGCTGACAGAGCCAGATGGCGCTGTCTAGCATCGGAAATTATACCTACGCCGTAGGCTGAAGGGTAGACTATAGATATGGCTGATTTGCTGCCCTCACTTTCCTCAGAAAGTGCTCAGTTCAAATAAGCCAAGTCTCTAAAGCCCTAGGAATGGGGAACCTCAATGTTTACATTCATAATTATCCCATTCTCATCTTTGCTAAAAAATTTCTCAGTGAAAACTCTGAGTGCCTGGAATATAAGCAGTCCTTTTGTATGCGCGCTTTCTGGTAACTCCTCCCTCCTCCTTGTTGCCACTTACTTAGTAGCTCTGTGGCCTTAAAAAGTGATAAGATGAGTGACCTTGCACGATCCACTTCATTTCTCCAAGCCTGGGCTCCTTATCTATAGAAATGGAGACAGTAATATTTGTGCTCTCTACCACACAGTGCTGTTAGGAGGAAAGCACTTTATAAGCCATAAAAACCTAAACGAATGTCAGCTATTTTTTGATCTCTGGTCCTGCCCAGTATCTGTAAGCATGTGTGTGTGTGTGTGTGTGTGTGTGTGTGTGTGTGTGTGTGTGTGTTTTATGTGTGCTTGTGCATCCAGCACATTGTCACAATCCAGTCTTGTCTATGCTCTAGGAGAATGTCCCTTCTTATAACATCATAGATTTAGAACAGGAACAGTAGAAGACATTGAAGCTACTTCCACCCCCTGGTTTTATAGATGAGGAAACTGAGGCCCATAAAAGTAGTTAGTTGCCACGGGTCACTGGGATAGCAAGAATGTAAGGTGGGATTTGAATCCAGGTCTTTACGTCCCTAAGTTCAGCATCCTATCTACCATACAATTTATCTGTGTATCTTTGAGATGAACCTAAAGAATTTCCAGGTTCTGGTGTCATGCAAACTGGGATTAGCTTATAATTTCACACTTTATATTCCTGCCTCTGCCTGGGCTGGTGCTTTAACAGATGGAGCCACTACAAGTGTCTTGCTAGAGAGTAAAATCTGGGAAATTAGCAGAAAGTATCACAATAACAGCATAATGTAGTTTTTCCTCATCAACTCTGAGTTCTAGTCATACAGATGTAGCCACAGAGATCTTTCAAGGTCCAGAAGCACGTTTTGCTCAGTAGGCTTGTTTATTTCTTATAGTATCTTCCTCAAAATTGGATTTCAACATTTCTAAGTACATTTCCTCATTCAAATTAAGTGTAATTCCTACTAATTATAGTGTACTGATGCCACCAAATCCCCACTTCTTTCCTGTTATTTCTGCTATTAAATCTAGAGATTGGGGGTGGAAATGCACCTCAATTATCTGAAAATGATAGATTATATGTGGTACAAAAAGCCAGTGTTTTATTTCATTGAACAAAATAAGAAACATAGTAGCAAAATAACCATATATCTGAGTCAACTTAATCCTAATTAAAATCAGTCATACAACAATAATAACATTAATTTTATTTATGTAGTACTCTGAGGTTTACAAAATACTTTTTTTTTTACAGAACCCTTTCAAGTATGTAATGCAATATTATTATGTAGATGGTAGGTGTTATTGGTCACCATACCACTGATCAATCCACCCACCACCCAAGTCATAGTAATTATTAGATAAATGAGTACAAAGAAGGATTTTGCTTTTTTTTTTTTTTTTATGAGAACCAGATCAGTATCCTGCACTTAGAAGTTTTCTTTTCTTCCCTTTCCTGACTCCTTGGTAAACCAACTTACCTCTGTACTATCATCTATCCTTGATTCTCTTGACCTTGGGTCCTATTGACAATCTTGATTTACCAAGACCCAACCATGACTACTGTCTTTGTCCATCTCCATTCTGCTGAATGTAATTTGAAGAAATCACAAAACTCAGTTGATTGAACCCACCATAAATTTATATCGTCTAGTCTCAAGTGGGACCTCAGTTCATCAAGGCAAACATTCTATTACTCTCTAAATGTTTTACTACCTCTTTCTCTACAGCAGCTGTTCCCAACCTTATCTCTCAAGTTTCTCATGGTATCTTTTCCCCATTCCTTCTAAGATGAGAATTTTACCTTATACCTCACCCTCCTCTCTCTCCGATTGAGACTATTAACTGAGAGCTTTCCCTTCTCCCCTCTTTCCCACCTCACATCACTCAGACATTTCCCTCTACTTTTTCCTCTCCTACTCTTGCCTTAGATGAAGAGGTGACCCTTCTCTTTCCTAAGGAAAATCATTCTGCCCATGTTCTTGTTCTCATTCCCTCCAAATTTCATCAGATTGTCCCCACTACCATCCCTACTCTCTCTTGTCCTCAGTCTCTCCCTAAAATAAAACAAACACATTTCATTTGACTATTCCATCTAGCTAGCAAACAATTCTCCTCCCCTTTATGGCTAAACTTCTCAAAAAAATGATCAACAATTTGCATCTCTACTTTAAAACCTCTGCAATCTTATCTTTGATCACTGAACTACAATTGCCCTCTCCAAAAGTACCAGTGATTCTGGTCCCCCTTTGACCTCTGTAGAATTTGCTCCTTCTCCTGGATAATCTCTCCTCTTTAAGCATTCATGACGCTGACTTCTCCAGTTCCCTCATATCTGTCTGATCATTCCTTCTCTGTCTTCTTGGTTGGATTTTCATTCAATGTTAACAAATCATAGCTTTCCTCCAAGGATCTGTCTTTAGCTCTCTCATCTTTTTGATCTATAGTAACTCAGTTGGTGATCTCTTTGATTTTCATAAATTCAATTATCATCTCTATCCGGATGATTCCCATATTTAAATATCCAGCCCTAATATCACTCCTGGGCTATAGTCAAATATCTCTAACTGCCTTTTGTATGTTCTACTAGTACTTCAAACTGGACATGTCCAAAATGAAACTAATTTCTCTCCCCAAATGGCCCTTCATCAATATGCTCTATCTCTCTCATTTCTCCATTAATGTCAAGAATAACACAACCCTAGAAAAAGAAATTGAACAGGCCATAAATAAACTTCTTAGGAACAAAAGTATTGGTACCAGATAGATTTACTAGTGAATTCCATCAAATATTTAAAGATTAATTCTAATATTAAATAAATTATTTGGAATAATAAGCAAAGAAGAAGTCCTGTCAAACTCCTTTTATGAAACAAATATGATGGTAATACCTAAACTAGGAAGAGCCAAAACAGAAAAAGAAAATTATAGACCAATTTCACTAATGAATGCATCTCAAAGATTACACATTCTAAACAAGTGGGATTTATACCAGGAATGCAAAGATAGTTTAATATAAGAAAACTATTAGCATAATTGATTATATCAATACTAAAAGTATCAAAATAATATGGTTATATCAATAGATACAGAAAAAAAGCTGTTAAAAAACCAACATTCTTTCCTATTAAAAACATTTGAAAGCATAGGTATAAATGAATTTTTTTTTAAAAATAATAAATATCTACCTAAAATCATCAGCAAAATGGGGATAAGTTGGAAACTTTCCCATTAGAATTAAGAGTAAACAAGGATGCCCATTATCATTGATATTATTTAATATTATTTTAGAAATGATTATCTATAGCCATAAGAAAAGAAAAAGAAATTGAAGGAATCAGAATGAGCATTGAGGTAATAAAATTATCTATTTTATAGATGTTATGATAATATACCTACAACATTCCAGAGACTCTAATTAACTAAAAAGTTAATTAAAATAATAATTTTAGCAAATTATAATCCCTCCATAAATCATTAGCATTTCCATATATCATCAACAAAATCCCACAAGAAGAGACAGTAAGAGATACTCTGTTTAAAATAATCATAAACAGCATTAAATACCTGGGAGAATACCTACTAAGACAAATCCAGGAGCTACCTGAACATAATTACAAAACACTTTTTATACAAATAAATTCAGATTAAATAACTGGGAAAATCTTCATTGTTCATGAGTAGGCAAAGCCAATATAATAGAAAAAAACTAATCTATTTATTCAATGCCATCCTAATTAAATAGCCAAAAATATATTTCATTATGTTAGAAAAAAATAATGAAATTAATTTGGAAGAATGAAAGGTCAAGAATAATGAAGATATTAAAGGAAGAACATCTGGCAGTACCAGATATTAAACTATATTATATGGAGGTAATTATCAAAATTATCTGATACTAGCTAAGAGATAGAAGGGTGGATCAAGGGAACAGAGTAGACATACAATATACAATAGTGAATGATTATAGCAACTTTGTATTTGGCGTATGTAAAAATGTAAACTTCGGGGATAAGAATTCACTATTTGGTAAGAATTGTTGCGAAAACTATAAAGCAATCTGGCAGAAACATGGTGTAGACTAATATCTTACACCATTTACCAAGATATGGTCAAAATGGATACATGACCTAGACATAAGGGGAGATATCATAAGTAAATTAGAACATAGAACATATTACCTGTCAGACTTATGGATCAGAGTAGAACTTATGAATAAATTAGAGATGGAGAGCATTGTGAGGTATCAAATAGATAATTTGAATTACAGTAAATTAAAAATGTTTTGTACAAATAAAACCAATGTAGTCCAGATTAGAAGGAAAGCAGAAAATTGGGGGGAAATTTTTATGGATAGTTTCTTGGATAGGATTTCGTGTCTCAAATATAGACAGAACTGTTAAATTTTTAAGAATATGAGTCATTCCCCAGCTAATGAATGGTTAAAGGATATGAACAGGCAGTTTTTGGATGAAGAAATCAAAGTTATATACAGACATATGAAAAAATGCTCTGTCATTATTGATTAGAGAAGTACAAATTAAAATAATTTTGAGATAGTATCTCATTTCTGTCAGATTAAATATAATATAGAAGGGGAAAATAATATGTGGAAAAATTGGAACACTAATATAACATTGGTGGAACAATGCAACCATTTTGGAGAGCAATCTGGAATGCCCAAACAGTTATAAAACCGTGTATACCCTTTGACCCAGTAATATCACTATTAGGTCTGTTTCCCAAGGTGATCAGGGAAAAAGGGAAAGAACCTATGTGTTTTAAAATATTTATAGCAGCTCTCTTTGTGGTAGCAACAAACTGGAAACTGAAAGAATACCCATTAACTGGGAAATTGCTAAACCAGCTTTGGCATATGATTGTGATGGAATATTGCCATGCTGTAAGAAATGATGAGTAGGTTGATTTTAGAAAAAAACCCAAAAAGACTTGCATGAAATAATTACGAGTGAAATGACCAGAACCAAGAGAACATCATATATAGTAACAGCAAAATTGTTCAAAGAATAAGTGGGAATGACTAAGCTATACTGCTTGTATACTGCTTAGATGCTATATCTGAGTATTATAAATATTTAAATCAATTACAAAGGACCTATGAAGGAAGATGCTATTTGCTTCTAGAGAAAGGACTGATAAATAGAAGTATACATGGTATGGTTTTACATATATCTACATACTTACGTGTGTGTGTGTGTGTGTGTGTGCGTGTGTGTGTAATAGTGACCTTCTCTAGGGTAGGGAGGGAAAGAGTTTGGAATTTAAAATATAACAAAAAAATCAATTGAATTAAATAATAAAAAAAGAACACTATCTTCCTAGTCACTCTGGTCCACAATCTCAGTCTCATCCCCAACTCATCAGTGTCACTCACTGTACATAGTCTATATATAGTATTGCCAAATCTTGCATCTATTTTCACAGTATGTCTCATATACATCCCTTTCTTTTCAATTGTATAGCCACAGCCCAGTGCAGGACCACGTCATCTTTCATTTGGACTACTGCAATAGCCTTCTAACTGATCTCCCTGCCTGTCTCTTCCCTCTCCAACCCACCCTCCACTTAGTCAAGTTGATATTTCCAAAGCATATATCTAATCATGTCACCCTCACCTCCCCTGCCCTAGTCTATGAATTCCAGGGCCCCCTATAACTTGAGAATCAATTGCAAACTCCTTTCTTTGGAATTTAAAGCTCTGCCCAGTATTCTTAGACCTTAGTCTACTTCATGTTCTCTATGATCCAGCTATGCTGTAATTCCTCCGATAGGACACGTTTCTTCTCATCTTCATATATTTGCACTTACTATCCCCCATGACTAGAATCCTTTCCTCCCTCATCTCTTCCTTTTTGGTTCCCTGAATTCCTTCAAGATTCAGTTCTAACTCCACTTTCATAGAATGTCTTTTTCTGTTCCACTCATCTACTAGTACTTTCCCCTTCCATAATGTCTTCACAGTCTCTCTGTGTCTTGAATATATCTTGCTATTTGTACATATGTTTTAGACTGCATTTTCCTTCAGGACAAGGATTGATTTTTGCCTTTCTTTGAATTCCCACCACTTAGAACAGTGCCTGGCACTTTATAGGAATTTTATAAATTCTTGTTGATGGATTCCTTTCATCCACCATTAGTCATGCCATTTGATTGCAAAGCTACTTGCCCAATAGGAGAAACTAAGTAAGGAACAGTCCAAAGAGAGGCAGTCAGGAAAGGCAGCTCTGGAGTCTGGTGGCTTAGAAGAGAACCAGATATGAATTCAAGAGAGAATTAGCCCTTGCCAAGGAGCTGAACTATGATGGGGGCCAAACCCAAAGTGTATATCTGAAGAACCTATTCAACAAGGACCTCTCCAGGGGAGAAGAGTAAGACCAGATAGGACATCTGGGCCCTGTAGTGCCAGAGGTACTATTTGCCTTGGCCAGATGTGTTTCCTATGTGTGTATTATGCTACCAGTACATTCTACATACATATGGGTATCCACCATTCCCATTAATGTTTAGTGTTCTTTAGTTTGTGTCTCTAGTGCTTATGAAAGGGACCATTTGTAACTAATCTTCTTACTATGCCATCATGGATTAAATGGCTACTGGACTAGATGACTACTGAGGTACCTTCCAACTCACAAAATCTGTGACTTTAGCAAATGCTTTTGATCTAACTATATCTACTGATTGACTATGAGAGATAAGTATATTGATGGGGGCTTATAAAAGTAGCTGCCCTGTGGAAGACCAATCCTGCTACCTAGAAGTATTGAGTGAGGTAGCCCTGGAGGGCACACCACAACTTTTCTATAAATGAGGAAATTGAGACTGAGAGAGATTAAATGGTTATATGGTGTCAGAGTGATTCATATCAAAGTTTCCAGGCTCAAATCAAGATTAGATTTTAAGACTAGTATTTTTTTTTTTACTATACTATATTTTTAGTTAATGCTAACCATTAGAAACCAGTGTAGAAACAAACATCCCTTTCATTGAATCAAATACAATCCCATGTGTTGGTCAGAGGAAGGGTGAGGAATTTATTGGGTGATGGTCATTAATATATTTTATTGTTGTAAAAGAAATCCTTTCCCAGAATGATGACCTTTGTTTTCATAGAATCTTTTCCCATGAAGCCAAATCCTGAATGTGTCGACCTATCTTTTAGTGTTGAGCATCTGTTGCTGGATTCTTTCCTAGAGCTGCCATGTCAGCTGACTCTTATTTGAATTCTCTCTCTTAACCTAAACAGGCATCTCTCTTTAAGGAGAGGAAAGATGTCAGACAGAATATGCTGCTCCCTGGTTAGGGAGAGGACTTTCAGAGTTATAGAATATTGAATTTCCTGACCCTTCTCTGTTTCCACTAAAAAGGGAAAAATTTCCCTATAGCAGACAGATCTCAGTAACATTGCATTATGTTTTTTCTCTTTCACTTCTTAGATTCTTATTTATAGCTTTCAGATATTGGCAGGAACAAGTCCCTCCAGCTATTTTTTTTGCATAGCTCTGTCTATTTGAAAGTCTTTTTTCCTTCCCCCATCAGTTTCTAGTGCCTCTTTACACATACACACATACACACACACACACACACACACGCATCAAATGACTTTTAAGGCTCACATATATCACTGAATCTTTCATTTGAATAACAACTGTTCTCTGATACTATTTAAGTAACTATGTTCCTCACTCCTAATGGGTGCTAAGAAACATACATAATAAGGTCACCCAAAAGCTTTGGGTAGGAGAAAATGTAGCTGGGAGGAACCAAAGCTCATGAACGGTTGGATTGTGGGGAACATGGACAAAAAAAAAGAGAGAGAAATTGTAATCTGACTGATGGCCCATTCCTTTTGGAGTAGAGGCCTTTGGAGGACTGAAATGATTATAGCAAAGGCACAGAAAGTCTTCCCTATTTTTCTCCTCTACTCTTTTTCCCATGATGAGTGTATAGGACACACAAACACACACCCTCAGAACCCCTTGGGCTATAATAGGTCGCCTTGACTATGGCTCCATGAGTCAATTTTTGGGAACTCCCAAAGATTCTTTTCATTTGTGCTGTGAGAACAGTGGTTTTCTCTAATTCCTTATGTTGACATAGAAAAAAAGTTTTCAGATTGTATCTACAATCAATCTTGGCGTGCCTACTGCTCAGAAAAGGAACATTAACAGGTAAAACAGGAAGCCAAGGCCCTTTAGCCTCTCCTGTTTTAGATACTCACTTTCCTCTTCTCGTACCACCAGATGGGTAGTGGTTCAGCCACTGATATTTTTAGGATCCTGGATCATAAATTACTGCCCCCTGAAGAGGGGAAGGGGATGAGTGTTGGAGGTATAAAAAAAGACCAATTTATTACAATTAAAGTTACTCACTCCCACCTCCCCCTTCTTGCAATTGCCAAATAAGACAGTGACCTTAACTGGAGCAGAAAGTGAATCAGAATTAAAGAAAGCTTTTTGGGCAGGGCTAGAATCTGGGCCTAGGCAGAGGCCTAGGCAGAAAGTTCTAGCACACAGTAATGGGAGAGGGTGTGAAGGACTGCTGGGATGGCAAGGTCAGACTAAACTTGAAAAAAATCCAGCATTTTCTTGGTGATTTGGGTAACTTGCCTTTATGCTTTCTGCCTCAGGGGAAATCTTCCATCATTTTGTAAAGGCATCAAGCCTTTGGTACATAAATGGGTGTCAGCAGCAGACGTAGGGACAGCTCATCAGAATTTTGCTTTGGATTCAGTTTCTACTTGTGGAACAATCATCCCATGCTACGAGAAACAGAGATAAAACCAATATTCAGAAAAGATTCCAGGATGCGAACCAGAATTGCCTGCTCACAGACTAGGGCCCATTATTAGTGGCTTGAACTTGTCTTTATTTGCTTTTGCTGTATCTGGGGCTTAAAAATAGATTCTTTTTTGAACCCAGTCATTCAATTCAGTTCAGTGAACATTTCTTAAGCTATTAGTACATGCTAGGTAGACATGGTGCTATGTACTGGGCTTAAAAGAGAAATAATCTTTCTTCTCGAGAGGCTTATATTCTTTTGGAACATAGATGATAGAAACCACTATTGGAACTGGTGATGAAGATCATTGCTTCAGAACAAAAAATGTGGTCATTTTCTTTTCTTTTTAAATTTTTTATTTCAGGCAGCAGGAAGGTAATGGACTCTTATCAAGCATGTACTATGTGTCAGGCACTGTAAATCCTGGGAGAGAAATATAAACAAAGAGAACGACAAAGATTGCCCTCAAGGAACTTATATTCTAATGTGGGAAGATAATACACAAAGAAAGGAGGGGAGAAGGAACTCACCTATGGGAGAAAAGGGCTGTCGTGATGGAAGGATGTTGTAGGATGAGAAGTTTCCAGGCACTTCAGAGTGAGAAAGCAGCTGAGTCATCACGGTGGTAAAGCTGTAGAGTCAGAAACACAGCCAGGAGGGAAAATGCTGTGTTTTCACATCACTTAAATTTTCCCAATATATCTCCAATCTCTCTCCTCCCTCCTCTCAGAAAACCATTCCTTATAGCAAAGATTAAAAAGTGGAAAAAAGCAGTTTAGCAAAACTAACCAGCACATCAACCAATTCTGACATTGTCAGTAAGGGTAGGGAACCTGCAGCCTCAAGGCAGCCCTCTAGGACCTCAACTGAGCCCCTTTGATTGGATCCAAACTTCATAGAACTAATCCCCTATATAAAAGGATTTGTTTGGTAAAACTTGAATTCACTCAGAAGGTCACATCCAAGGACCTAGAAGGACACATGGTCTTGAGACCACAGGTTCCACTGGATAGTGTCCCCTGCCTCATAGTCCCCTATCTTTCTAAAGAAAATAAAGGAGTGTTATGTCTCCTTATATCTCTTTTTGGGTTCATTCTTCATCTTTATAATTTCACAATTTTTAGTTTTGTTCATTTATTTCATATATGTTCTTTCCATTTACATAATTGTACATCATTATATATTGTTTTTCTGGTTCTGCATACTTCATTTTGAATTCATTTATCTAAATCTTCACATCCTTTTTTGAATTCTTCATTGTTATCATTTCTTATAGCACTGTAATATTTCAAGACATTTATATACTACAACCTGTTAGGCTTTTGTCTATCGATAAACAGATACTTTGTTTTCATCTCTTTGCTATAACAAAGAATGATGCCATAATTATTTTGATTTGCGATATATGGGGTCCTCTTTTTATTTTTAGTCTATGCTTAACAAAATACAACAATAATAATCTTTTAATAAAATTGGCAAGATCACTGAATTGGAATAGCATGGTCTACACAGAAGTTT
Organism: Bettongia penicillata ogilbyi; assembly: GCA_023548195.1. Lineage (NCBI taxonomy): Eukaryota > Metazoa > Chordata > Mammalia > Diprotodontia > Potoroidae > Bettongia > Bettongia penicillata. Next base: position 3,887,189 of record JAJHZJ010000300.1, read on the forward strand.
TTACTGCCAACCTCACAATGGTTACTAGACTCTGGTTGGACAGTGGTGTGGGTGCAAAGTTGAATAGGAGAAGGAAAGGGGGCTGGATCATGGCGGGGAAACTAAAGCACTGTCCAAGATACCAGAGTGTTGTTGAACACCAATATTTTCTTGGTAATTCTAGATGGCTCTGAATCATGTGATACTGATCTGAAGGGAATCAAATTTTCAGACATCCCAAGAGACAACAGGAATACTTGTGGTCAGAGTGAGTATGTTTCAGTATGTTACTAGGAATTATTAGAATTTGAGAAATGATACAAAAGACATTATCTTCAGTTACTCCCTATTGTTTCTGGATAAAAATGTGTGTACTCCTTAATCTGGTATTTAAATCTTTCATAATCTTGTCCCAATCGACTTTTCTGTATCTTTTTTATTTTCAAACATTCTATGTTTCAACAAAGAAGGCTATTTTGATGTTAGCCAGACTAGTCACTGACTCCCACTTCCTTGTGTCTGCAAAGGCTATCCCTTGTATGTAAAATGCACCCTCTCCTCACAGGCACTGCTCACACTCCTGCTCTTTTCCTTTATCACGCAGCTCATTTTCCATCTCCCAGGAGAAGACTGAGAACAGTTATCAGGAAACATCTCTTCAGTGCAAGACTGTATTTTTAGTCACTGAAGGAGATAAAACAATGAATAAGATGCAATGCCTGTCCCTCAAGTACCTTGTGGTTCATTAGAAGAGAGAACATAAGTACACAAATACCTGTAACATAATGCAGAATGCAATGTGTCATTGGGGACATTGGGACAAAGTGCTAATAGAGATTCCAAAGAGGGAGGTCACATATGTTTAGGAAGCCTTCATGGACAATATGACCTTGAAAGAATGAGTGGGATTGTGGTAGACAAATGTGAGGAGTAGTTCCAAGGAAGAGGACTAAAACGAACAACTGTAGGAATGGTGTATTCCAAGGTATAATCAGGAGTCTGGCTCATTTAAGAATGAAATCTGATGTCCTTTCCACTCCAGCATGTTGTCTCCTCTCTCTACCTAGAGACCTTCTACTCCTCTCATGTCTTGTGGTGGGGAGGTGACTATGGGTTCTCAGAGAATTTTCAAGAAGTCTGGCATCTATTAAGTTGACCTGAGCTGGAAAGGTTTTAAGTATAGTCCTTGCAACAGGCTATACTTTGGGTCTGAAAACTGGCCTTGCTAAGCACAAAGAGCTTCATAACCCAAACATTTGCTACTTGGTAACAAATTCTTGGAATACGGTGGCCCAAGAATGTGTTATGTGTGTATTATTATCGTTATCAAGTGCTTACAAAGTATCCCTTTAACAATAAGCTTCAGATCTAGAGAAAGAACTGATAAATAGATATATGCATAGTGTGCATATCTATATGAATATATGTTTATAGATGTGTGTGTGTGTATGTGTATAGATAAGTGTATAGCCTTGTAGCTTTCTCTAGGACAGGCTCAGGGTAAGAGGGGAAAGAGTAAAAAGTACACAGCAGAGAAAAAAAGAAAAACTAGAAGGAAGCACAGAAAAACTGGGTTGCTTTGAAAACAACGTATAGGATTTTATTACATAGGTTTTTGAGAAATCGAAATTCATTGTTTTATATTAAATTCTCTCATGTTCCGCTGTGTACCTGAGAATAAAAATAAGAATAAAATTATATGCTCCAGAATTTTGCCATAGATTGACTATAAATTCAGTGACCTACAATGTGAAGAATCTATTGTCGTCCCCTCTTTTGTAATCAGAACTATATTTCATTCTCTAGTCCTACAGGATCTCTGTAACTCTCCACAATTTTTGAAATAGGATCGGCCTGATAGGGTGGTGCACATCTGTAATCCATGCTACTGGCAAGGCTGAGGCTAGTACATCTCATGAGCTCAGAAATTCTGAGTTGCAGTTGGCTAAGCTGTTCAAGTATCTGAACAACAGCCAGCACCAACATGATGAATGGCCAAAAGTGGGAGACCACCAGGATGCCAAAAAAAAGGAGCAAACCGATACAGGTCAGAAATGGAGCAGGTTTAAACACATTCAGATCAGTGATGGGAATGGGTGGATGAGTGGCCATCGCACTTCCCCAGCCTGGGCAAAATAGAGAGACCTAGTATTTAAAAAAAGAAAGATCCAAAGATAACTGGCAGTGACTCAGCAATCATATAAACACATATTTTCGAATTCTGTTTGGAGCTATTTCTTCAACTTACATTCACATCGATGAGCTGGGTCCTTAGAGATTTCCTGCTACTTCTTATCAATGTTCTGGGGAAGATGTTAAGGGGATGGCTTTCTGTTACTGTCACTTTCCTCCTTCATAGCTTTCCCATTAATATAAGTCTGTTAGATTCCAATTAGCTTTTAGGAGAGGAATTTACTATCAGAACAATGAATACTATTACCATCTCTAAAGGTTCTGGGGCACACTCTCAAGTATACACGGAATCTCATGGAGGAGTGAGGAAAGAGTGAACTTTGAGGATGATTGTATAGAGGCAGTACATGCGGAGAACACATGTGCCCAAAGGGTAAATTCATAACTCCCAGTAGCTGGAAGTTCTTTCTTGAGCCCAAAGATTATATTCTTCAATAGTATAAGGAGTTGTGCTTTTTGAAGCTATATCCTCTCTTGGGGAGATGTCTTTCAACATCCATCTGTATCTGTGAAGAAAAAATGTACAAATTAGGAAACAGATTAAGATGAAAAGTTTTGCCCAAGGGAGATGAAGTTAGTAGAGGCAGATTACTTGAATTTAGATCTTCTAACTCATGTTCTTTTCACTATAATAGGTGAGTTAACTTTCCACTACAACCTGTAGGGTAAGAAAAAAAGAAAAATCAAAGATGACTAAGTTTTAGAGACTAGATGAATGGAAAAGTGTTGATATAATTAACAGATGTAAGGAACTCAGTAAGAGGAGTTGATTGAAGGTAAGATGTATTTGGTATTCACTCTATTCACATACTTTAGAATTTCTTTTTTCCTTTAAGCTATAAAATGAGAAAATGTAAATAGGTAGAAATAAAAGCAAAATCCTTGATTTCAATAACCTTGTAATCAATAAATATACGTAGGTATCATGGTGCCACATTGGTACTTGTCTTGAAAAATATTGTTGGGACTGATTGTAAAGGCAAACGTCCTCACATCTTTTCCCCCATGCTTCTAGGAGACACATCGCTAGAATGGAAGCCATAGTGGCCACACATCAATTTATCCTAAAATCATAGAAATTATTTTGTTTTTAAAAAGTTTAAATAATGATGATGATGATAGCAATAAATAGAATTTACATAAATACTTTAAAGTTTAAAAAGCACTATATAGCTGTTACCTTACTTGATAATCCCAACAGCACTGAACACAGAGTTGTTATTATTATCTCCATTTTACAGATAAGAAAACTGAGGATAAAAGACCTGCTCAGAGTCATATAACTAGGAATTATCAGAAGTACGGTTTGAGCTCAGAGTTTACCTTACTCCAAGTCCTTTACGCTTCCCCACTGCACTACCTGACTCTGTTGTCATTATTTATGGATTGTTTCATTTTAGTCATTTCTGGATATAGTGCCCCCTTCCTGTCCCTCCCCAAGAACTCATTCCTAAATAAACCCATCTTTTAACAAGAAACTAAAATAAGCATAATTAAAAAGCACAGTTATTATATCTGACAGTATATGCAACATTTTACAATGTACCACCTCCCACTGCCCCCTCTGCCACCTTTCTACTGACAAAAGTGTATCTTCATATCTTCTATGAGACCAAGATTAGTCATTACACTTATTCCACATTTGGCTTCATTTTTGTGGTCTTTAATTTACATTATTGTATTGTATTCCAAAATCTACAATTTGGAAGCAATGGTAGAGAAGTGGGAATGAATAAACAAATGAAATTATTCTATAAGAAAGAGTGGAATTGTCCCACAAAAATACTGTCAGAAATATAGTGTCTGACAATAGTGTCAGAACGAGTCAAAGCTTGCTGTGAATGCTAAGGAAAGGAAAAAAAGGACTTTTATCGTGCATATTATTTCCTGGTTTTGCTGTGTTCTATATAAGTCCATATAAATCTTCGTATGTTTCTCTGAATTCTTCATATTTATCATTTCTTCTGATATAATCCTATACTGTTACATAATGTATTTAGTCTATCCCCAAATAATGGTTTTTATTTGGTTTTCATTTCTTTGCTACCACAATAGCATTATTAATATTTTTTGATATATATTGAACCTCTCTATCTTTGATTTTTGTAGGGTAAAAACTTAGCAATGGAGTCTCTGGGTTAGAAGGATGTGGACATTTCAATCTTTCATTTTTATCAGACTAGAGGAGTCTATTCTTTCTAGATTTTTCCTTATAAAGTAATTCAGTTTCTTAGTTGTAGAGACATGGATGAAGCTCTTTCATGGACCCATACTCTCCTAAGCCTATTTTTGTCTGTTGGCCCAAGCTTTCTGTACTGAAATTCTTCAAAGAAGAAAACAAGCCTCTCTGCCAAGCAACCACAATCTAATTGGCCCAGAGGGTCAGGGTCTAGGAGAAAATGGGCTTGGAATTTGATCTGCAAAGCCACAGTATCTGCTAATAGGTACCGGTGCTACCCATATGTTCCACAGCCAAGCCCTCCTAGTCTGTGTATGGTTGTGGGAGGCAAGAATCTGGTGAGCATTAAGTTCCCTCCTGAGTATCCTTGCAAACAACCTACCATCCTTTTTATTAAGTGTAATGCATCTACTTTTAGTGAACAACAAAATATAATTTGTAATAAATTAAGGGTTTGCAGTGTCATTGGAGTGCTTCCAGTTATAGTTAATATGCTTGAGGAAGAAACAAAGCAATTCTTATACTCGTGTACGTCAATACAAAAGGTCATTTCATTCATTCACTTCACTCATTCATTAACAGCCACTTAGGGTCTACTCTGTGGCAAGAAACATGTTAAGTGCTAGATTATATCCAAAAACAAAAAAAAAGAAAGAAAGAAAAGAAACAGCCAACCTTGCTGTCAAAGAGCTTACATTATAGTGGCTTCTTTAGGTTCTTGCAAAGCAATGTGATAATTGAGATTTAGAACATTGCAATATATTTGAAGAGTCTTCAGGAAGAATGGCTAATAAAGGAACCATGTAGTAGACCCATTGAGGAGGCAAAAAAAATTATGATGTATTTCCTAGCTGCAAGATGGTAAAGTAGATAGAACACTAGGCTCTATCTAGGAACACCTGAGTTCAAATCTGGCCTCAGACACATCCTAGCTATGTCACACTGGGCGAGTTATTTATGCTCTGCCTTCCTCAGTTTCCTGAACTATGAAATGGGCATAATAATTGCACTTATCTTCCAAGGTTTTTCTGAGGATCAACTGAGATATCTGTAAAACATTTAGAGTAGTGCCTGGCACATAGTAGGTGTTCAATAAATGCTTTATTCCTTCCTTCCTCCCTTGTTCTCTCCCTCCCTCCCTCTTTACCTTCCTCCTTCCCTTCCTCCCTCCCTTCCTCCCTCCCTCCCTCCCTCCTTCCCTCCCTCCCTTCCTCTCTTCCTTCCTTCCTCCTTCCCTTCCTCCTTCCCTTCCTCCCTCCCTTCCTTCCTCCCATCCTTCCTCCCTCCTTCCTTCCTTCCTTCCTTCCTTCCTTCCTTCCTTCCTTCCTTCCTTCCTTCCTTCCTTCCTTCCTTCCTTCCTTCCTTCCTTCCTTCCTTCCTGTGCCAGATCCTTTAAAGTTACCTTCTATATACGTTGTGCTTTGTGTATCCCCTTTAAGACATGTTGTCCCTCCAATAAAAATATAAATGTCTTGAGGGCTCCTTTGACATGTTCTTTGTCTCATCATACTCAGCGGTGCCTGGCCCATGAAGACGTACTTAGAACACCTACTAGTTTATTGATTCTATAGGTCTGATGTTTTTTGTGTGGAGTTATCATACTTAGAGCTGGAAGGTGCCTTCCTTAGAGATCATTTAATCCATCTCCATCAGTTTTATAAAGGAAACTGAGGCTCCCAAGAGGTAAAACAATTTGCCCAAGACTCACAGATGACACCAGCAATGTTAGGATTCAAATCTGGGTCCTCTGTCTCCAACACTTTTTCTCCCACACACCGCACATCTTTTCTTCTATAGGGTTTTCTTTTATTTATTTATTTATTTATTTATTTATTTAATTTTTTACATTCATTTTCACAAATTTTTGGGTTCCAAATTTTCTCCCCTTTTATCCCCTCCCCCCACCCCAATACCCCAAGCAATCTAATTTTCCCTATCTCCAATCTGCCCTCTCTTCTGTCATCTCTCCCTTCTCTTGTCTCCATCTTCTAACTTTTCTCCTGTAGGGCCAGATGACTTTCTATTCCTCCTTAACTGTATGTCTTCTTTCCTAGTTGCAACAACAATACTAAACAGTTGTTCCTAAAACTTTGAGTTCCAAATTCTCCTCATCCCTCCCTCCCCACCCATTCCCTTTGGGAAAGCAGGGAATTCAATATAGGCCCTATTTGTGTAGTTTTGCCAATGACCTCCCTGATAGTCGTGTTGTGTAAGACTAACTGGATTACCATCCCTCCTAACCTGCCCCTCATTGTTTCTCTTCTGTCTTTTGATCCTGTCCCTCCCCAAGTGTTGACTTCAAATTGCTCCCTCCTCCCTTTGCCCTCCCTTCCATCATCCCCCCCCCTTGCAATATCTCTTTCTCCCCCACTTTCTTATACTGTAAGATAGGTTTTCATACCAAAATGAGTGTGCATTTCACTCCTTCGTTTAGTCAAATGTGATGAGGGTAAACTTCTTGTTTGTTTTTTTTTTCTCAGCTCTCCTCTTTTTCCCTCCACTAAGAAAAACTCCTACCTGCCTCTTAAATGACATATAGTTACCCCCCTTCCCTTTCCCTCCCCCTACATTTCTCTCTCACCATTTACCCTAGTTTCTTTTAAGGTATGGTCCCATCCTATTCAGTTCAATCTGTGCTCTCTGTCTCTGTATGTGTGTGCATGTGTGTATGTGTGTGCATGCGTGTACATGTGTATGTGTGGTCCCACCAACTACCCAGATACTGAAAAGTTTTAAGAGTTACAAATATTGTCTTTCCATGTAGGAATGTAAACAGTTCACTCATGGTAAGTCCCTTAAGACTTCTCTTTGCTGTTTACTTTTTCATGCTTCTTCTCATTCTTGTGTTTGAAAGTCAAATTTTCTTTTCAGCTCTGGTTTTTTCATCAAGAATGCTTGAAAGTCCTCTGTTTCATTGAAAGACCATATTTTCCCTTGAAGTATTATACTCAGTTTAGCTGGGTAGGTGATTCTTGGTTTGAGTCCTAGTTCCTTTGCCTTCTGGAATATCCTATTCCACGCCCTTCGATCCCTTAATGTAGAAGCTGCTAGATCTTGGGTTATCCTGATTGTATTTCCACAGTACTGGAATTGTTTCTTTCTAGCTGCTTGTAAGATTTTTTCCTTGAGCTGGGAGTTCTGGAATTTGGCCACAATGTTCCTAGGAGTTTCTCTTTTTGGATCTCTTTCAGGTGGTGATCGATGGATTCTTTCAATACTTATTTTGCCCTCTGGTTCTAGAATGTCAGGGCAGTTTTCCTTGATAATTTCATGGAAGATGATGTCTAGGCTCTTTTTTTGATCATGACTTTCAGGTAGTCCCATAATTTTTAAATTGTCTCTCCTGGATCTATTTTCCAGGTCAGTTGTTTTTCCCATGAGATATTTCACATTCTCTTCCATTTTTTCATTCTTTTGGTTTTGTTTGGTGATTTCTTGGTTTCTCATAAAGTCATTAGACTCCATCTGTTCCATTCTAATTTTGAGAGAACTATTAAATTCAGTGAGCTTTTGAGCCTCTTTTTCCATTTGGCTCATTCTGCTTTTGAAAGCATTCTTCTCCTCATTGGCTTTTTGAACCTCCTTTGCCAATTGGGTGAGCCTATTTTTCAAGGTATTAATTTCCTCAGCATTTTTTTGGGTCTCCTTTACCAAGGTATTGACCTGTTTTTCATATTTTTGTTGCATCTCTGACATTTCTCTTCCCAGTTTTTCCTCCACCTGTCTAACTTGCTTTCCAAAATCCTTTTTGAGCTCTTCCAGGGCCTGAGCCCACCCACCACCCCCCTGGGGTGTCTGGGGTACTGAGGCCCCGCCCTCCACATCTTTCCCTGATGGCAAGAATACGTCCTCATCTTCGTCAGATCCAAAGGTCGGGATCATTTGCATTTGTTGGAAAAAACTCTCTAAAGTCTTATTTTTCTTCCCTTTTCTAGGCATTTTCCCAGCCAGTTACTTGACTTCTGAGATTCCTTTCCACCCCCGCCTGAATCCACCCAGCTAGTGCTTGTCCTCTGAGATTTAAATGGGCTTTCCTCCTGCTGGCTGTCAATCAGTGAGCTTTAGTTCAGGTGCTGGGGTGGGGCCAGGGCTGCCTCCGAGACTCTGATCCCTCGGGGGTTTTATGCAGAGACTTTCAGGAATGGAACGGGTGGGAGCGGGGTGGGGGGCCCGCCTTCCAAATCCCGCTCTCTTGGGGGCTTTAAGCAGAAGCCTTCAGTAACAGAGCAGGGTGGGGGCCGGGCCGTCTCCCAGGCTCAGCTCCGTCCGGTTTTATGCGGGAATCTTCCGTAATGAAGATCCTGCCTGCCGCTGGGGGATTCCTGAGTCCTGGGCCGCTGCCGCCTCAGCCGCCGCCCACACCTCTGCCTCCGCCGCTTCCTGCCCCCGTCTCTGCCGCCGCCTCTTCCTCCCGAGGGGGCCCAAGTCACGGAGACGCCCTGCTTCCCCTCTCCTCCAGCCCGGCCTCTCTCACTGACCTGTAGCTTCTGTGGGCGGAGGGACTTTCCTGGCTGCTGGAGCGTCCGTCTCTGAAGCCTGCTCGGATCAGCTTCTCTGCGCCCCGGCCAGGGCAGCGCTGGGGGTCGGGTTTACTTTCCGGGGCACGCTGGACCCTGGGGACAGGTCTTCAGGGCTCCCTGGAATGGAAATCTCTTCCACTCTGCTTCTGCACACCTTGTATTCACCCAGAAGTTATGGGGGACTCTTTTTACATTAATTCTATGGGCTTTGGTTTCGGAGCTCGTAAACATGCGTCCTTCTACTCCGCCATCTTGGCTCCGCCCCCTATAGGGTTTTCTTTAAACAGGACACTCTGACTTGCTTTCTTCACTTGGAGCTGGACACAGTTTCTGCAAAGAGATGACTCTAGAACTCATATCCTTTTGCTTCAGGGAAACTAGAGGAGTCTGGAGAATTTTAACTATGTATTGAGCAATATGAGTTCGTAGATAGACTGAGTTCCTAGATAAACCTTGGGTTCCTATTCCTCACTACTCTCTTACCCAGAGTCTTCTAGTCAACTTAGGATGGTGGGCTTAGTACTTTTCTCTCTGCTGTCTGAAGCCCAGGGTTAAACTTTAAGTCAACATTTTCAAAGTATTTTTTGCTTGAACTGTGTTGATGTAACACTTTCTTTCAACCCAACCACACCATCGATGTGGTGTCCAGGGTGTTTGAGTGCATGGCACAATCCCAAGATAAAGGGGATTCATGAAATTTTAGAGTAAAACAGAGAAAATTAAACCAATATTCATACTGAAAAGACTCCTCATAAGTATACTTCTTAAATACATAATTCCTTGTTTAAATATTTCATAGGGCAATATATAACTAATATGAAAATTTCTTCACAGAAATTCAATTTTACTTCAGCAAGTTTATGATGTTTCTAAAGAATACAGTTTGGGAAATAATACTCATTCATTTAAAAAGCATTTATTAAATGCCTACTATATCAAGAACTGGGGACTAAGGAGGTACTTTATCAAATTGTGAAATGACTAAACAAAGTGTAGTTTGTGAATGGAATGGATTTATTACTGTGGTGTAACAATAATATAAGGGCTAGGATCAGAGCAACCTTGGAAGACTTGTACGAACTGATGAAGATTTAAGTGAACAGAACCAGAACAAGTTACATAGTAACTATAACATTTTAAAAATGAAGAGCTTTTCCAGACCTAAGAATTCTGGTTAATACAATGATAGACTACTATTTCAGTTGTAACCTGTTACCTCCTAAGAAGGAGGTGATGGACCAAGCAGGCAGAATGAAACATTTTTTTTTGCACATGGTTAGTGTGGGAATTTATTTTGCTTGACTATATATACATATTTTTTTTACAAGAGTTTTCTTTTTCTTTTCCTTTTTTTTCACTGAAGAGGGAGAAGGAAGGAAAAAACACTTGTTAATTGAAAAACTAATTTTTAAAAAATCCTAATAATAGTTTGTTAAGGTTTGCAAAGCATCTTACAAATATTTTCTCATTTTAACTTCATTACAATCCTGGAAGGTAGGTTTTGTTATTATTCCCATTTTATGGATAAGGAAAGTGAGGCAGACAAAGGCTAAATAACTTGCCCAGAGTCACAAAATTAGTAAGTGCCTGCCTGAGGTGTGATTTGAAAGAGAACCAATCACTTCTAAGTCCAAAGATTATGCTGTTAGGAGGAGTGTTTTGGGGGAGTGGATTTGTGTTCTGGCTCCTTTACTACCTTCCCTGAGCAGCAACAGGTCTCTTGAAATAAGTCACTGGTTGGCTTTGGGCTATCTGCAGATGGTGCCAGGTGTACTTCCTGCCAGGAAAGGAATGTACCATCTGTGTGGACTTCACCCATATTGGAAAATCCAGCAGAGACCTAAGAGACTGGAGGATAGAAATAAAGCAAGAGAGAGAGACCCTGCTGAAAGGATGACAGCTCAAACAATCCAGCCTTGGCATTCATGGCAGTGAAGTTGGGCTCAGTTGTTTTGTAATCCTCCTGGTGGTTATAGCTTCCCATTTGACAACCAGGACCTTCCACTTCACTAAACTGAGAGATCTGCATTGGAAAAAAAAATTCACTGCATGAATAAATACTGTCTTTTGTCTCAGAGCTGAAAAGATGCACTTTCCTATCAGAAGCTAGGGGGTATGGTGTTAGAGTCCTGGAAAGAGTCAGGAAAAACTGAGTTCAAATCCAACCTCAGACACTTTTTAGAGGTGTGACCCTGAGCAAGTCACTTAACTTCTGCCTGCCTCAGTTTCCTCAACTGTAAAATGGTGATAATAACAGTACTCACTTCCCATGGTTATTATGGGGATCCTAAGAGATAATATTTATAAAGTACTTAGCACAGTAGCTGGCATGTAGTAAGCACTTAGTAAATGCTTTCCCTTTCTCCCATTCTCCTTCATATAATTTACTTTTCATCCAAACTGGGCTACTTGCTATTTCCCATCTGAGGTGTTAGATCTGTGTCTTGGTGCAAGCTTATCCTCTATGCCTGAAGTGTTCTCTCTTCTCTCTACTGATTGAAATCTGGGGTTCCCTTCAAAACTCAGCTCAAGTGTCACCTACAGGAAGCCTTTGCTCATCTCCACCAATTATTAGTGATCTTTCTGAACCTTCCAATTACTTTGAGTTGCTTGAATGCTTTCCATTTAAACTGATTAATTTACATTTACATAGTGTTGCAAATGAAATTTAAAGTAAACTGAGGCACAAAGCTCATAGCATGATCAATTTATTAACAAAGTGTGAATTTACCAATAAACAGAGTCTCAGACTCCTGGGTAAGAAAAGACCCTGAGGAAGGTCTGACAGGTCATTTTTTTATAGGCAAAAGGAAGAACATCCAAAATATAGAAGGCAACATCATAGATTGATAATTGAATACAAAGTCTAAAGCATCATAAGCAGGGGACAGTCTGATTGGCTTGAAATGGGAAATGCGGGACTACCAACAACCTATTGCTAGTAAATTTGGACTTATTCGTTCTACCAGCCAAACAGGTTAGTGTATAGAGAGGACAGACCAGACTTCCATGAACTGAGATGATTAACAGAAAAATGGAATTATTAACTTAACCCAGAGACAATGAAATGTGACTTAAGCAGTTATGTAACATGTTGGTGGTTGGTATAAATAGAATCAATTATAAAACAAAATCAATTGGATTCTTTCTCTGTACATACACATATACATATTATACATACACATACATATATAAATTAATAAAATCACAAATTCTTGAGACCCATGTTCCAACTGGATTTGTTACAAGAGAAAGGCACATGCATGCGAGAAGTCCTTATACCAAGGAGCCCAGTGATGCAGAGAAATCCTTGGGTACTTGTGTTCATCCTTCAATGCTGAAGAAGACCCTGCCATCAGAGAAATGATGACATGACTTGCACTTGACTTTGTTTTGAGTGAGGGAGGGCTGTGCTGTGCAGGTCACCAGCCTCACTTCTCCTCCACAGCCATCTCCCTTGGGTACTTAACTTATAGGGAAAGGGGGAAGTCATAGGGGAGGGGAAAAGGACTAATTCCCTCGCAAAGGGGAGGAGAAAGACAATGGAAAAAAGCAGTGTTCTTTTCCCTTTGTAATGGCTAGACCATGAATTTAGGATGGTTGACTTGCCTGTAAGGGTCCCAGTTGCACGAACAGTTTTCTCAGTCCGGTGCAGACTAACTGACACCAGTCTTGACTCCCAATGACACATAGCAAATCCAGCTTGGGGTACAAATCACAAATTATGTCAGCTCAGGGCAGGCTTTGTCCTTACATGTTTAGAGCATCCTCAGGAAGACTTAAATTCAAGTAGAATCTTAGGTATTATCTTTGTGACCCAGGGCAAATCCCTTAGCCTCTGTCTGACTCATCTGTAAAATGAGTCTAACAAGACTTACCTCTCAAGGTTTTACAATCTTGTTGCAATAAAGTGAGATAATACTTATAAAAGTTTGGCAAATCTTAAAGTGCTATATAAATGTTTACTATTACCACATCATCATATATATGTATATATACATATATACATATATATACACACACAAGGTGTCTATATACATATACATACATGCATACATATATAAATATATATATACAGAGTGTCTCAAGAGTCAGTGCAGTTTTAAGTTTTAATAACCTTTTTAAGCTTTAATAGCATTAAAACTATTGGGGAGGATAAAATTACACATAGATGTTCACAATGCACATGCACAACACACATGCACATACACGTATGTGTATATGAACACATATACACATACAAATGTACTCTTCTAGGCTGTCCCAAAAGTCTTAGAGCACGTTAAAAATTTAATAATTTAACACTATTTGGGAAGAAAAGATGACACACACACATACATACAATGCACATACATATATACATAATCTTATAAAGTGTTTCCAAAAGTCTTAGTGCTCTTTAAAATTTTAATAGTTTAAAAGTACACTAAGATTTTTGGGACACCCTCTAAGTAGATGCATGTCTATATGTATGTATATATTTGCACATCTATCTATGTGTACCTGTAGTTATATTTCTATCTATCTATGCATATGTTTTTCCTCCCCAGGGGAATGAATATAAGTTTCCTTGAAGGCAAGCAGGCACTATTATGCTTTTGCCTTTCTGTTTTTAGTGCCTACCACTTATATATACTTAATAAATGCTTATTGATTTGATTTATAAATAATTGTTTAATCCAATGTTTTGTTTTTCTAATGTGCTATATAGCCTCTCAAGCTATAGAAGTGATCACCTCTTTGGGAGCATCCTTAGAGATGGTACTGCGAGTGTGGACGGGATGGGGCCTGGAATCCTCATGCTAATGTGCATATACCTCTGATCTCATTACAAATTCATGCTGTTTCTCATTTATAGCACTTCGTATTACTGTTTTTTGCTGATCCTAAGGGAGTGATGAATTTAGCCTGCAACTTTTCTAGTTGTATGTAAACTGCATTTAGAATTACAGTAGGAAAAAAATAGCAAGCTGGCCCTTGAAATCTATTCTGTGGCAGTATGGTTCTAATCTAGTGAGATGATTTTCATTTATAGTCACTGTGGGAGGTGAAGGAAAAGATGTTACTGTTGGGAGAGCTTGGTAGAATGTCCGCTTGTCACCAGCAATCTCTCATTGCTACTGGGGGTGAGAAAAGTTGTGACTGGTTCATGCAAGTAAAGATGCATTTCTAAGGTTGCAGAAAAAAAAATTATAGTATTTTGGCAATCTGCCTATGAAAACTGCTTCAATCAAACTGAATGGGCCCATCCTTCACTTTAGCAAATGGGGGAAGCAGTGGATAAAGTGAAAGAGCCCTAGATTTTGAGCTGGAAGACTTAGACTCCAATATAAGGTCTGTTACTTATTATCTGGGTGACTTTTGGCCTCAGTTTCCTCATCTCTAAAAGCTGAATTAGAGTAAATGTAAGAGCATTCCCATCTCCAAATCTCATGATTCTGTTGGGTTAGTGTTTCTGAAATAACTACAGGATCTTCCTAACTAGCATGTCCACCTTACAGCACATACCCTCTTTATTCTAATTCTTTGTAGTGTCTACATTTAGGACGATGATACCCAATTATGGGACTCTGGAGTAACATTTCCAATAACTATTAACCAAAGAACCACAGTACCACTATATCTCCTGGACCAGCTATAATATTATAATATATGTTCAATACTCAGAACCCCCAGTCCTGAGTTTATGTGAACTGGTGTATTTATATCTTTTGTCCATTTTATCCCCATTTAGATTTACTTTTGGGAAATCTTGCGAAGGTTGTATATGAAGCAAGGTCCTGATTAGTGTATACAATGAATCCTGTGAAGTAGTCACATTATTTGAATTCACACCTCAAATTTCCATTGAGTTGGAACCAATTACCATATTTTATATAATTATAACACCAAATAGTGAGAATTATAATACAACAATTTCAGAAGAGTTATCATTTGTACTAATCAAGACCAACCTGTAGCTCATATCTAGATGACTACAGATGGGGGTAAAAGGGTCCTCCAGCTCTCATACAAACACTTGAGGTAACTCATATAGACACATTTGATATTTACTTATTTTCAGTCATGCCAACTTTTCATGAGGCCATTTGGGGTTTTCTCGGCAAGGAGACTGGCGTGATTTGTCGTTTCCTTCTTTAGTTCATTTTAAAAATAAGGAACTGAGGCAAATTGAGTTGTGACTTGCCCAGGGTCACTTAACTAGGAAATATCTCTGAGGCCAGATTTGAACTCAGGAAGATGAGTCTTTCTGACTCCAGACCTGGCACTCTATTTACTGCTCCACCCAGTTGCCTTGTATCAGACACAAGACAGCCTTTATTTTAACTCAGAAAATTCAGGAAATACAGAAAGAGCTCACAGCCAAAGAGAATCTTTACTGTTCTCTGGCTTTCTTCCAAAAAGGGGCAATTGATGTATTTGTCTTCTCTTTTTGATGAGTTCCACATTTTCCACAAGACATTCCACATTCTCTGAGACTAATAACAACCCTTCTGAAGGGACCGTTAGAGAGGCAAACCCCTTATACTCCTTGAGGACAGTAACTATTTTACTTTGTCCTCTAGGGCTTCATACATTATCTTTGTCTAATAAAGGCTTATTGAATAGAATAAAGTCAATTGCTACAAATACCTATTGCTAGAACTTTGCCCTAGGATCAGAGCCTTTAAAAAATAGTTTTGTGAATGACTTTCCTTGAAAAAAAAAAAGAGAAAAAAACCTCATAATATGTCTGCTTAGACACTGAGTCAGTGGGATATCTCCATTAATGTCCTACTTCTATTTCTCATAGTAGCATGGAGGTGACCCTGGGATTTCAAAGGCTATGCCAACAGAATTCAAATTTTGGTAGAACTAAACAAGCTGGAGAGGTTTGGAGCATAGGCTTAGTCAATGACTGCATATTTGTTTTCTTTTTTAAAAAAATATTACTTTTCCCAATTCAGGTAAAATTAATTTTTAACATTTACTTCTAAAAATTTTGAGTTTCAAATTTTCTTCCTCTATTACCCCTCTTCCTAAGATGATAAGCAATTTGATATAGGTTACACATGTGCAATCATGCAAAACATATTTACGTATTAGTCATGTTGTGAAAGAAATTACAATCCAAAAAAACCCCATGAAAAAATAAAATGAAAAATAGTATGCTTTGATATGCATTCTGTCTCTATCAATTCTTTGTCTGAAAGGACTCATCATGAGTCTTTCAAAATTGTCTTGAATCTGTATTTCTGAGAATAGCTAAGTCATTCACATTTGATCATGATAAATTATTACTGTTACTGGGTACAGTGATTTCCTGGTTCTGCTTGTTTCACTTTCCATCAGTCTATATCTTTCCAGGTTTCTCTGAGATCTACCTGCTTGTGATTTCTTATAGCATAATAGTATTCTATTATAATCACATACCACAAATTATTTAGCCATTCCCCAAATGCAGGCAATCCCTCAATTTCCAATTTTTTGCCACCACAAAAAGAAATACTATAAATATTTTTTTTGTACAAAAATACAAAAAAGTGTCACATTTTTGTACCATTTAAAAAATTTCTTTGTAATACAGACCTACGATCAAATGGTTAGATCAGTTTACAACTCCACCAACAATGCATTCATGCTTCAATTTTTCTATGTTCTACATTCACTTTAACCATTTTTCTTTTCTCTCATATTAGCCAGTCTGATAAGTGGGAGGTGGTACCTCAGAATTGTTTAAATTTGAATTTTTCTAATCAATCATGATTTAGAGCATTTTTATATGACTACAATAGCTTTAATTTCTTCTAAAAACTGCCTGTTCATGTCCTTAAACCATTTATCAATAGGGGAATGACTTGTATTCCTATATGTTTGACTCAGTTTTCTATATATTTGAGAAATGAAGCCCTGATCAAGATACTTGCTGTTAAGTTTTTTCTTCTAATCTTAGTTTCACTGGTTTTGTTTGTGCAAAGCCCTTCGAATTTAATATAATCAAAATGATCCATTTTATAGAAATTCTTTCCTTATTCATAGAGCTGACAATGTAACTTTTCCATACTAACCCTAATTTGCTCCTGGTATCATCCTTTATATCTAAATCATTTTGACCATTTTGACCTTATCTTAATATACTGCGTAAGATGTTGGTCTATACTGAGTTTCTTCCATTTTTTTTCCAGTTTCTCAGCTACATTTGTTTTGTAAGAACAAACCAGGTAAGTCTGAAAGGCATATCACAAGATTGACCACTACATGATCATTTTTCAGTTATAGTGATTCTCAAGGCATAGAGGGGAATTGGTGGAGAAACACCGATGAAATCATAGATTCCTAAAGCATTGGAGAAGATTTTTTTTTTGCACTATAGCTATTTGGAGGGCAATATCCTTCTCTGTTTAGTAAGAATTAATTCATGTATCAAGCAACTCTGGCTTCATTGTTGAGCAAGACTGACTATACCTTCCTTTCCCCGGATCTTAGGAGTAGCCCTGAAGGGTTAGGGAGTTTTTCTCTGTTGTTATTGGCTCACGCCTCTACTCTCTCCACTGTTGGCCACCAGCAAGCAATGTTCTATTCCATTTAATCAATAAACATCAATTCTGGAGAGGTTACTTCCAGAACTCCCACTTGAGAAAGTAGCCTTACCAGCCATTGCTCACTTCAAACCTGACAATATGATTCTTTAGATTACCTTTCCATCTTGCTCCTGCACAAGTATCTTCTGTGCAACCTCGACCTCCAAGTTTTTACTCCCATATATATATATATATAGCCTTCCTTCATTAAAAGTAAACTCCTTGAGAGCTGGGACTATCTTTTTATTTCATATGTATTCCCAAGCACATAGCAAGACCTTAATAAATATTCTATCTATCTATCTATCTATCTATCTATCTATCTATCTATCTATCTATCTATCATCTATCTATCCATCCATCCATCCATCCATCCATCCGTCTGTCCGTCCATCTATCTATCTATCTATCTATCTATCTATCTATCTATCTATCTATCTATCTATCTATCTATCATTTAAATCATTCATCTGTCTAAATAATGATCTGATTAACTTTCACAAACTGATATTTACTTTGATGATACAGTAAGATTTTAAGCACAAACATTTCTCTCCCAAATTTCAAATACATACTCTGTTTTATACCATCTTAGTATCTAGGAACAGTGGGTTCAGTTTTAAGCCATCTTCCTTTTTCTTGCCACTTTAATCATAAACAGTTTTTATTGTTTTCTTACTTTTTCATATGTTGATGTTTTATTTCCCCAATGGGATTATAAACTATTGAAGATCAGAGATACACTTTTGAAAAAATTTTATTGGTGCATTTTCCTTTTACATTTACAGATTGCCACTACTCCTTGAGAGGTCTCTTGCAACAAAATAAAACAATGAAACAAAATTAATAAGACAGCAATCTCATCTGAAAGTGCATGCAACATCCCCTGTCTGGAGCATTGCCTCTACCTCTCTATTTTTGTATTGCTTTTAAAAAATTAACAGCAATCTATTTTTTTCTCTTTTCCACATTGAAAAGAAAAGAAAAACAAATTCTTTATGAGTCATAGCAAAGAATCAAACCTTGACCCTTATGTGTGACACTAGACATCTGAGTAAAAAAAAGAAATTCATGCTATATAAAATTAAAAGTAAAAGTCAAATCAGACCTGCATATAGCCATCCTTTTGGTGATGTGGAGGACAGAATATTGAGGAATATGTTGCAGTCCAAAGTTCTCACAGGGATCAGCAAAGGATGTATGAAAGCTTCTTCTTTTTTTCAGTTTCAGGTATGTTTTAGCGACCCTTTGGTTCTGGAAATAGCTATTTTCTTGGGGAAATGATTTTGAAAGCTGGATGAATCCAATCACAATCCACTTTAATCCTTTTTGTGTGTGTTTGTAACAGAATTTTTAGGATTTCATATTAGAAAATAGATTTATCCATCCATAGAAATTATTTTATAAGATTTGCATATTTGTATTAAACTAAAATTTCACCAAAACATTAACTATGTGTGTTAATCTCGTATTTTTTTTATTAATAGATCTCTTATCTTTCAAAGAGTTCTTCATGCATAAGCATATTTTCATGCAAATTTTGTGGAGACTGGGAAATAGCAACAAATTTGGTGTAATGGATAGAACATTGGGTTTGAACTCAAGAATCCTGAATTCAAATCCTGCCTAAGATACTTAATGAGTTTGTGACCTTAGGGAAGTTAGTTTAACTTCCTGAGACTAAGTGGCCTCATTTGCAAAATGAAAGGGATGGACTCAATGACCTTAGACATCCTTTCTAGCTCTGTCTATAATCCTATGAAAATGAATATAACAAATACTATTTGTCCAATGTATTGATCATGAATATGATTAATATGAAACTGGCTCCAAAGAGGATATGGAGACACAATCTTAATTGGAAAAAATGCTTGCCTTTCTCCCCTAAATAGATGTACTAACATCTTTTGGCCTTTGATTAAATGTGAATGTTCCTTACTTATCCCTGCTCTGGAGAAAGGAGTCAGAGCTCAAAATAATAGCATACATCATAGAGCATATTAGTAGCATATTCCATTAACATTGTGGGATAGAGATTTTTTTAAATTTAAATTTTTTTATTTGTTTTCAACATTCATTTCCAAAAAGTTTTGGGTTCCAAATTTTCTCCCCATTTCTCCCCTTCCCCACCCCAAAACACAGAGCATTCTAATTGCCCCTATCACCAATCTGCTCTCCCTTCTCATATTCCTCCCTTCCCTTATTCCCATCTGCTCATTTGTCCTGTAGGGCAAGATAACTTTCTATGCCCCATTACCTGTATTTCTTATTTCCTAGTTGCAAAAACAACAGTTGTTCCTTAAACTTTGAGTTCCAACTTCTCTTCATCCCTCCCTCTCCTCCCATCCCCACAGGGAAGGCAAGCAATTCCATATAGGCCATATCTGTGTAGTTTTGCAAATGACTTGCATAATAGTCATGTTGTGTAAGACTAGCTATGTTTCCCTCCATCCTATCCTGTACATCATTGCTTCTATTCTCTCTTTTGATCCTGTTTGACTTCAGATTGCTCCCTCCTCCCATTGCCCTCCCTTCCATTACGGCCCCCATCTGCTCCCTGCTTATCCCTTCCTCCCTCACTTTCCTGTATTGTAAGATAGGTTTTCATACCAAAATGAGTGTGCATTTTATTCTTTCCTTTAGTCCAATGTGATGAGAGTAAGCTTCATGTTTTTTCTCTCACCTGCCCCTTTTTCCCTCCATGGAAAAGTCATTTACTTGCCTCTTTTATGAGTGATAATTTACCCCATTCCATTTCTCCCTTTCTCCTCCCAATATATTTCTTTATCACTGCTTAATTTCATTTTTTAAAGATATGATCCCATCCTAATCAATTCACCCTGTGCTGTGTGTGTGTGTGTGTGTGTGTGTGTGTGTGTGTAATCCCACCAAGTACCCAGACACTGAAAAAAGTTTGAAGAGTTACAAATATTGTCTTTCCATGTAGGAATGTAAATAGTTCAACTTTAGTAAGTCTCTTATGATTTCTCTTTGCTGTTTATCTTTTCATGCTTCTCTTGATTCTTCTGTTTGAAGGTCAAATTTTCTTTTCATAAAGAATGCTAGAAAGTCTTCTATTTCATTAAAAGACCATTTTCTCCCCTGAAGTATTATACTCAGTTTTGCTGGGTAGGTGATTCTTGGTTTTAGTCCTAGTTCCTTTGACTTCTGGAATAGCATGTTTCATGCCCTTCGATCCCTTAATGTTGAAACTACTAGATCTTGTGTTATCCTGATTGTATTTCCACAATACTTGAATTGTTTCTTTCTAGCTGCTTGCAATATTTTCTCCTTGACCTGGGAACTCTGGAATTTGGCCACAATGTTCCTAGGATTTTCTTTTTTTTGATCTCTTTCAGGAGGTGATTGGTAGATTCTTTAAATATTTATTTTGCCCCCTCGTTCTAGAATATCAGGGTAGTTTTCCTTGATAATTTCATGAAAGATGATGTCTAGGCTCTTTTTTTTTGATCATGGCTTCCAGATAGTCCCATAATTTTTAAATTGTCTCTCCTGGATCTATTTCGAGGAACAAGACTCCATCTCTTGGCTCTGGGCATTTTCTCTGACTTTTTTCCATGCCTGGAATGATCTCTCTCCTTGTCTCTGCCTACTGATCTACCTGGCGCCCCTTAAGTCCAAACTAAAATTCCATCTTCTCTAGGTAGCCTTCCCAAACCTCTTTGAATTCCAGTGACTTCTCTCTCTTAATTATTTATCCTTTAATAGCTAGTTTGTACATATATGTTTGCTTTTTGTCTTCCTCATTGACTTGTGAACAACTTGAGGGTAAGTTCTGTCTTTTGTCTTTTTTTTTTTGTATCCCGAGAAATTGCACAGTGCTCTGCAAATAGTTGACTTCTAATAAATGTCTTTTGACTGATTTCTCCACCCCACCTCATTTTCAGTTTCCTTTTATGTGTTTTTTTACCTGTTAGAAGGTGGAGGAAGGTCCTCCTTAAAGGCAGAGAATTTTGGGGTTTTTTTTTGCTTGTGTTTGAATAATTGACTATTAGGAACCTGTCTGGCATATGGTAAGCCCTTAATAAACGTTTGTTGATTCAACTTAGAAAGCGCATGTCTCCTTTCCATTTTCTTTCTTGTCTTTCTTTCTTTGTTCTTCCTTCCAAGCAGCTAAAATAGCAGCAGACCCAGGTGATTTTCTTCACTTTTTTTTCTAAAGCTCTTCCTGGTAGATGAATGATGAGCAATAATATCTCTATGTATGTTTCTTTTTCTTGTTCTCATGTGTCCTGGTGTCAAAGCCTACTCAACTAGATGCAAGAGAAATATTCAAATTTGATCTCATTCACTGGAATTTTTCTGATTCTTGTATCTAGAGTTACTTTGAAAATTGCATTCTCAATTTATATATAATTTTTGATAGATTCATACTTTAAAAAACCTCATAAATAAAATCTCAAGGTCCAAGTAGTCCAACCAGAATAAAAATTATCTCTATAAGATGCTCATTGTTCATTTATCCCAATGGTATCAAACTCAAATAGAAATCTATCCCTGTAAGCTTAGACTTAAACAACTTAGAAAATAGACTTAGAAAACTGCAAATTAACATTATCAATTTTGTAGTGAGTTTTAATTTTTTGTTAAATGTTGTCCAATTACATTTTAATCTATTTAGTTCATATTTCACTGGTCAGAGTTTGACACCTCTGATAGCCTTTGATTAAAAAAAAAACCTATTGGGAAATAATCCATTATAGTCCATACAAATACTCTTTTGTCCCTATTTTCCTCCAGTTCTTGAAACATGAATCGTGATCAAATAAACTCTGCCATTGTTCTTGAATGGGTTATATCAATATCCTTCCCTACAGTCTCACTTACCATCCTTGTAACTTTCCAGATTAAAAATCCCCTTTCTGAACATCATTCTCATTTTTTGTGTTATCTTTCTCATTAGAATATCAGCTCTTTGAAGGGAAGAACTCTTTTGGTTTCTGTATTCCCAGCATTTGACACTTGGTAAGTGCTTAATAAATGTTTTTTTTCCCCTTCATTTTTGATTCAAAGCAAGCAATTCTCCTATAGATAGTTCTGATTTTTAATTCTCGTCTTTGTTAATATCTTTTGTTTTCTGTACCATCTTAGTTTCCAAATATATTCCTCTATCCTTTCCCTACACTGTATGGATAGCTCTAATTTTAGTATGTTTTATGTTTGTTCTTGATGGAGCTATGCTGAATCTTTGTGATCATTGTTTCCTATATATTTGCTAAGCATTCCTCTAATTTTAGACTCTAGAATTTTGCCAGATATCCAAGTCAAACTCATTGACCTATAATTTGTAGGCTTATTCTTTTTCCTTTTGGAAAATCAGAATTGTTGTCTCTCTTCCAGTTCTGTAGCACCTCTCTCATCTATACTTTTATTAAAGTCATTGACAGTGGCTGAGTGAGCATAACTGCCAGTTCCCAGGAAACAGTTCATTTGGGCCTAGTGACTTGAACTAAGGACAGAACTCTCTTCCTATATCCTTAGTCATTTCAGTTTTCAACTCCAGATTAGTCATTTTCTTTTATCTTTTTAATTCAAAGACTATCCTTCTTTTGGCAAATCATCAAATGGGATCATGTTTGAAAAGTGCTTTGTATAATGCCTGACACATAGTAGGTGCTTAATAAAGTTAGTTTTCTTTCTTCCTTCAAATTAAAGGGAAGTGAAATCAGAGTTGAAAAGTTCCAGTTTCTGTATATTGTCAGTTACCTTCCTCTCTGCTCTAAGTATTATGCAAATCCTGTTTCTGGGACTCCTTTTCCCTTATAATGTAGCTTTTAAAGAAAACATCTTTTTGCTGTGTCTAGCTTATTTTACCATCCTCATACTTAGCTTTAATAGTGACACTATTTTTATAGGACCATGTCACTCTTTTATATTAATCTACTGTTATCTTCCCTTGCTTTCATCTTCTCTATGCCTCCTAAAAAATGAAATTTCTTAGTGAGTTTCCTATTAATTTCTTAGAATACTCTTTATTGGAATATTTTACTTTTGTGTCTTCAGAATTTCATTTTTGAGAGCTCGCCATTCCTCCTGGTATGACTCTGAAGAATTTTATTCCATGTGATCTTACTTATTCTTTTTCTAAGCTCTTTGTAATCAGTTCTTCCCAAATCTAGAGTACATGTCTCACCTTCTGTCTTCTTCTATACTTCAAATTGTAACATAGGTTAACACTTTCTCTTTGCACTGGCCATTTGCCATGCCTGAATTGTCTCCCTCCTTGCCTCTGTCTCATTGAGCTACCCTTTTCCATTAAGATAGAGCTCAAACTTCATCTTCTACAATAAAGCCTTTCTTGATCCCTAGAACTGCTTTGTATTCTCTCTCTCAAATTACCTTGTATTTAGGAGTGAATGGGGTGTTCAGGGAGGACTAACACCTCTAATGTGAGGGCTTTCCAAGCTGTTTTCAAGGCTACTCATTCACCTTTGGTGTCCACCTACATCTAGCTCTCACCTGTAGTTCCAAGACACTGTAGCATGTGCAATGGCCAAATGTGCAAACCATTTTGGCAGATGAGCCAAATCAGTTTGAGGGTAACTGACAGGCTTCAAACTTGTCAGCAAGTTAGAGGGATATCTACCTGAACCATATGAAGGCTTCCTCTACTGGAATGGGCAAATGAGAACAATTTGATCCAACAGCCAAAAAGACAGCAGAAGCAGGTGCATGGAGTGCTTAGAGCTTGGTCAGACATGGAAGACTCCAAGGTCATCCCCTACATCCTGGGTTATTTCCAGTTGTCTTTTGTGCTGCCACTAAAATTTGGTTGCTCAGGAAGACAGTGAGGTTGATAACTGCATAACTTAACCTCACTTAAATCCAATTCAAGTCAAGGCACCACCTGTGATATCACTGGTCTTCTTCAAAACCGAAGGGCAAACAGCAGCAATACCACCACTCATCACTATCTTGGATTTAACTATTTTGTATGTTTTTGTATTTATTTTATATTTATGTTGTCCATATACTTCTATATGTTTGTATTGTGTGTCTGATATTCCTCCACAAAATCCTTCACCAATCTCTTGTGAGGAAGGATTGTTTTATTCTTAGTAATTCTTTTGCCGTGGCACATAGTAGGAACTCATTAAGTAATTATTATTGATAGATTCCCATTGGAGTCATTGCTGCTTCAGTATACAGTTATTCCTTATTGGATTCAAAATATAATTTGTCCCTTTGTTTGCTAGTTGAAATTGCTATTCTGTCAAGTCAAGAAATTATTAGCTACTCTGTTATTAATAGAAGAGGAACTATGACAGATACTTGGTAAATTGACCTTTCCTATCACTACTATATTATCCCTCTGTGTGATGTTTGTGATCATTTCCTGAACTCCCTCATCTATTTTTTCTTTTTAGCCAGGTGGTCTATAATATATTCCAAAAACAATATATCATCTACTTATGCTTCCATTGATTTTCACAAAAATATTCTTCTTCATGTATTTAAAATACCATGATTTCTTCTTTGAATGGATTTCTTCCCTTGAGCATATTTTTTTTTTCAAAATATGCAGCACTACTGCTCTACCCCTTCTTTTACTTATCTTTTCCTTTTAATGAAGTGATCCCTTCTCAGAGCTGTAGTCCCACCAGCCTTAAGTGGTTGCCTAACTTTCACTTCAAGGTTTCTTGGGAAACTTTTTTTACCTTAGGCAGCCCATTTGAAATTGAAGGATGATCACTAATTTTTAGGAAGTTTTTCCTTTCACCAAGCCAAAATCTGCATCTTTACAGCATCCACCCACTGCTTCTAATTCAAGAAGCAAAGTAGAATGGAGCCAGAGCTGGGTGCTTTTTCTTTAGAGTGCTCAGATAACTGATCACACAAGAGGTATTTAGACAAGTGTCTGAAGGCACTTATATAGGCAGGTAGGCTGCAGACTTAGGTGATACTTTTGGGCTCAGGCTACATACCTTCAGAGGCCTGAGGAATGGGAGAATCCAGCGATGAATCTTCACCTCAATAAAAGGCAGATCTAAATGGACACTGTCAGGATTGCCAGTCCCAACTTATTACCTACAACCAAATGCTGATTGATACCTGATTTGTAAGTGTGCAATCCATTGAATCAGCAAATGTTCTGCAAATGTGTGCTAAACAGAATTTTAAATGAGCTTCCATAATGCATGTAAACATAATGTATGGCTTTTAATTTAGTTGGTAATGTAAAAATATTGCCCTGGATGGGGAACAGTTCAGACAGTCTCACTCAATTCTAATGTAACAACTTTCTTTATGAGAGCCTTCAAATGGGGTTTGGGCTCTGAATATAAAGCAGGTGTAACTTGCAAGTGAAAACTTGGAGGGATGAGCTCACTCTGAAGCGACCTTGCTGGAACTGGTTCCAGGGAGAAGCTGACATTTTTGCATTTCCCTGGTGAAAGAAGATATAAATGCTCCCGAATGCAATTGGGAAGGTGTTAGCATGACGCTCTGACAGACTGTGATTGCCACTGGCTACTTGGGCAATTTGGCATGAACACTAGCCTCTAAGGGCCTCAATTTATTTCTCTGCTAAATGGGGATGTCACATGCCCCCTGCCTGTCTCACAGAGGTACAATGAGGAGTAGGATAATGTATATGAAAAAATTTAATGTACCTTTCTGAGGATTCTTAGAGAGAAGTGCTTATGATCTGGTGTGACACGATGGAAAGACCAATGGATATAGAGAAAGATGCTTTCATCTGAGTTCAAGTCCTCTTCCCCTTACCATCTCATTTATAAGCCTTATTACTATGGGTTTGTCACCAAACCACTCTGAGACTTCTTTTCCTCATTCTCTTCCTTTCCTCATACAGGATACTATACTTCCTATCTTCGTGCCTTTGTATTGGCTGTTCCTTATGTCTGAAGCATGTTCCTTCCTCACTTTTGTCTCTTAGAATCTCTTTCTTTAACATTCAACTCAGTTGGTCTTTTCTACATGAAACCTTCTCTCATCTTAGCTTCAGGTACCCCAGAACTGTTTTGTATAGACTTACAGGTATATGTGTTGTGTCTTCCAGTAGAATGTAAGCACTTGAAGGGCACAGATTTTCATTATTGTGTTTGTATCCTGTGTCTAGCACATTGCCTGGCATTTGTTGTTGAGTCATTTTTCAGTTGTGTCTGACTCTTTGTGACTCAATTTGGGGTTTTCTTGGCAAAGATACTGAAGTAGCTTACCATTTCCTTCTCCAGCTTGTTTTGCACATGGGGAAACTGAGGCCAACAAGGTTAAGTGACTTATCCAGGGTCACACAGCTAGTAAAATGTCTGAGGTCAGATTTGAACTCAGGAAGATGCATCTTCTTGACTTTAGGCATGGTGCTTTATCCATTGTGCCACCTAGCTGTCCCATGTAGTTTGTATTTAGTAATTAATCTATATAATGGTCATAATAACCCTTGCCTCTCTCATAAGAATGTTGGGAGCACCAAATAAGATGATGTGTATGAAAATGATTAGAAAATTTGCAAAGTAAGACACAATTGTAAGGTGTCATTTATTATTAAATGAATTCCTGCAGGATGGGCTTTGGATAAAAACTGTGAAATTGGAGGTTTGTCTATGGCCCTTGATATTCTTTATTAGGTTTTTTTCCCTTCTTGCTAGGATCTCTTTCCCAGGTATTTATTCTGTGTCTCATTCCTTTAAGGTCTTGCTCTTAGCTGTCTGTTGATGAAATTGCCAAATTCTTAGATCGCTATAACTAAATTTGGACATCATTCAATGGTTCCCAGACTTTTAGAGTATGAGGACCCCTTTTAAAAATAAAAATAGGGGACATTATCATATTGCTTCTTTATCCATTGTAGGTGTTTAATTTTTTATTGAATTTGTTTGAAATTATGCAGCAAAATCTTTTGAATTCAGTAATGTTATCTAATGAACTGATACTTTAATAATCACAGCAATATCTACAAACTTTAAAAGTATTAATATATATTAATTACTTATATACTCTACAGAAGTCATATCTGTTTAGTTATAGATTTGCTAACTTCTTGCAATAACTATATGTTATAGGCTGGGGAATCATTGATCTTGTCATAAAATCACAGATTTTACAATGGAAATGATTTCAGAAGTCATCTAGCCTTTCCTTCTCATTTTATAGGGGAGGAAACTGACATCCAGAGAGTAAAAGTAGAGCTGGAAGCCAAATTTTCTGATTTTCCAGCACCCTATCGGGTACCTCATGCAGCCTTTCTTCTGTTCTACCAATTGACCCCCTCAAATGATACCATGTAAGTAATTCCTTACTCATGTGGCCAGTTTAAATCCAGTTTTCACATATAGATTCATGTGATTGACTCTATGATTTGTCAGAACTCTTAGCATTCCATTTTTTTCTTATATCTTATAATATGACCTCACCTATGATAAAATGAACATGGGTTCTTTGTTGGATGCAAACAATGATATACTTACCTTACCTTAGAAACCTGTACCCTGACATTGTAGTCAGGATACTAGGTGTTAGGAAATAAATTGCAGTGTGGAAAGCATTGCCTTTCTCACCTGTGTGTGAGAAAAATTGACCTTTCTTGCCAGTCTATACTCTTGCAAAAATTTTCTTTTTCACGCAATTTGGAAGTTATGTTTTTTCTGTTTGTTTGTTCTTCGTTTTTGGAGGGGAGAAAGGCAAGGCAATTGGGGTTAAGTGATTTGCCCAGGGGATTTGAACTCAGGTTCTCCTGACTCCAGGGTCGGTGCGCTATTCACTGCACCACCTATCTTCCCCTAGAAGTTATGTTTTGAGATAGCAAGTAAAACTCTTAGGCATTCATTTGTGTACCTCTGTCTCCTCTTGTAGATCTTGAAGTTGCTTTGCAGGTTTCTGCCTAAAGTAAACTTACCATAATTCAGAATTACCAATGAGAAATCCAAGAATTCCATAAGTGCCAGCTTGTTTCAGTCACTAGGCTGGGTTCTGGAGTTACAAATACTGTGACACAGTCCCTTCTCTAAAGTAGTTTACAGTTATACAGTCTTCCAGTTGGTAGTGAATTGCAAAATCTTTCCATGAAATCCTTAGTTGGAGATAGTCTAGAGAGGAGAAACTAAAACAGCCCAGACAATGAGGGTAATGGGTGAGGCTGCTTTATGCGAGGTGACCTTAAGTGTAAGAAAAAATGACTTAACAATCACTGTCTCTGAATGTGGCCGGCTTTGACAGACATTGAATTTCTCGTCACTGGAGATGTTGAAGCAGAAGTTGATGATACCTTGTAAGGAAAGTTGTAGAAGGGATTCCTAACTGAGGTTGAACCCAATGACTTCTCAGGGTTCACTAATAGTGCAGAAAGACAACCAAAAGTGATTACATCTCTTTAGCAGAGATGTCCACAAAACTAGTGGACCACAAGATCGTAGAACTTAAATTAGTTGGACCTTAAAGATGTAGACCAACTCTTTTTTCCTCCACTGAGGAAACTGAAACCCAGAAAAGTGACTATAATGCCACAATTATTAAATATCTGAGGTTAGATTCAAAACCAGGTTTCCTGACTCTAAAGCCAACTTTCTTTCCTCTATGCCATACTGGTATATAAAAAATACATATAGATTTAATAAAAACATTAATTTATGCATAATAGGCTTAAAATTATTAATTAATAGAGGCTAAGATGTTTGGGAGATACTAATTGTCTTTTAAGGTCGCATTAAGGAATATCATATGATCTGTGGGATTTGGAGAAATCATTTCACCCCTCAGTTCTCTGTTTCCTAATCTGTTAAAAAAGTAGATGAAACTAGATCAGGGTTTCATGGACTCCTTAGATAGCCTGGTGAAGTCTATGGACCTTTTCTTAGATCAATGTTTTAAAATACATGAAAGATCATTTAAGCCACGGATTTTTAACCTGGGGTCCATGATTTAAAAAAATGCATAACTATTTTGATACAATTAATTTCTTTTAAAATCTTAAGTATTCTATTTTAAGTTGCTTATCACTCTAAACCTATGATTCTATAACCCTACCCCGGACAGGGCAAAGTCTTAAATGAAAGGGAACATGAGTCTACCCATGTAGTTACCTTTATGAATTATCTTTGACCACTTTTTAATCCCCTTCCAGCTTTTGCCAGTGCATAATACAGTCCCATGTCACCGCCTCATACTGCTCAGCTAGACTGTGTGCTGAGAATGCAAATTGAAACAAATGTCTGCGCCAAACCTAATGAGCAAGGATAAGCTTCTACTCCATCTCCATATAAAGAAGTCCAAAGTTAATTTGGGTGGAGAGAGGATAAGCATGCATTGGCTTCCTTCTCTTGGTGTGGATAATGGAGAACTGGCAATAATTCAGCTGTGGAAGAGCCAGAGTTCAGTCTCCTTACGAATGCCACTGTCTCTTTCAGTTCATGTAACTTAGTACTTGGCATTTTTCCTAAGCTTAAAAATCCACATCTCAAAACCAGGGTGGAGAGGTTTCCAGTATCTAGCTGAAACCACTTCAGAGGTTTTGCTTAGAACCCTCCCTGCAGCATAGCAAAGGGTGATTTGAGGACCCCTTTCCTTCTAGTGGTGCTAAAAGTTCATAGGTATGTATAATGTAGGCCAATATAGTGATATGCAAATTAACCGGGTGAAAGTGAAATAATTATTTATTGACATAGAATAAATTTTTACATCTTTAAAAGTTTTAAATATGCAATATTTCCTTTTGCTACAATCACTTATTTTTTAATTATTTGGCATTGCATTTACAAAGACTTTGATAAAAGTAAAAAAAAAAATCCTCCAATTTTTGGGTGTATGTTTTATACTCTGATGAGCATGCCCAGACACTTTGACCTCACCTGCAGTACTTCTCACTATTGTTTTGATAGGGTCTTGAATGAGAAAAGTGAGTTTCATCAATAAAAATTACATTTTTTCCAATCTTCAGTACATCAGCATTTGTAATATCTTGGCTGATAAGCATTTTTTCTTTATAACAACTTAGTATTTTGAAAGGAATTATCTTCTCACTGTTATTCCAACTTCAAAAAAACCCATGTCCCACTTTAGATGAACCACTGATAGGCAGTCCAGTTGACATGTTCCTTTGAAGGTCTTTACTTGTTTTCTAAGAGTGAATTAGACTAGTTTTTCTTTGTTTTTTCTTCCCCTCTCTTTTCTTTCCTTCCTTCCACCCTTCCTTTCCCTTCCCTTCCCTTCCCTTCCCTTCCCTTCCCTTCCCTTCTTTTCCTTCCTTTTCCTTCCCTTCCCTTGCCTTGCCTTCCCTTCCCTTCTTTTCCTTCCTTTTCCTTCCCTTCCCTTGCCTTGCCTTCTCTTTTCTTACCTTCCCTTCCCTTCCCTTCCCCCTTCCCTTCCCTTGCCTTCTCTTCTCTTCTCTTCCCTTCCCTTCCCTTTCCTTGCCTTGCCTTCCCTTCCTTTCACTTTGCTTTCTTTGTTTTGCCTTGCTTTCCCTTGTTTTGCCTTGCCTTGACCTTGCCTTCTCTTCCTTTCCCTTCCTGGTCCAACTGAGAACCTGTAAATGATAGGAGTTTGAGTACAAGTCATAGAAATAGCCCAGAGAGGATACTTAAAAATCTATAGGTCAACCAGTCAGGGTCTTCTGACATACCATACATTCTTAGCAAAAGCATTGGTCGTTAAGTAAGTGGGATATGAGTTCTGTCTTGGTATGTGTCCATAAGAAGAAGGTAGATTCTTCTTACCAAGGGCACATGGTTCAGAGGTTGTAGCTAATATAATAATCTGTATGCAGATGGAATTTTTTCTTTTGTCTTGTTTATAACCGTTATTAAAAAAGTGGGTCTTGATTTTATTGCATGTTGAGGCTATGACTTGTTCAGCATTGTCACAACTCTGAATTGTTCTTTGTCTCTTATGGGATAATCTTTTTCTATAAACTAGGATTTCCCAGAGGGTGAGTGAGTCTCTCTGTAATGTCTACATTCCCCCAGCGTTAGGAAGTGTAAATTCATGGGCTATGATTATTGAGATGTGTACCGAGCCCTGACTAGAATAGAACCAGCTGCAGTGTTGATTTTGATATAAGATAGATCCATCTGGCATCACTTTAAATATGGATAAGCTGTACTCACTTTTCTGATCTATAGGATCATAAACTATTTGAGTTGGAAGGTATCCTTGAGATCACCTAGTCTAGCGTCTTCATTTTATGGATGAGGCAAAAGAAGTCTAGGATAATTAAGTGACCCATCTAAGGTCACATAACTAATCAAGGCATAGCTGAGAATCATCTATAACTATCTTGGTCCAAAGCCATTTAACTAATTAAGTCAGAGTTGGAAATTATCTGTAACTATGGTGGCAGTGAACAGGGTTTTGTCCAGAGTGCTTTCAGTCCTTCGTGGCTGAGAAACAGCTAGGTGGTGCAGTGGATAGAGCACCAGTGCAGGAGTCAGGAGGACCTGAGTTCAATTCTCACCTCAGACACTTGACACTCACTAGCTATGTGACCTTGGACAAGTCACTTAACCCCAATTGCCTCATCCTGGGTCATTTCCAGTCATCCTGATGAATATCTGGTCACTGGATTCAGATGATTCTGGAGAAGTGAGGCTGCTGACCTACACTCCATCACTCAAAACAAAGTCAAGTGCAAGTCATGTCATCATTTCTCTGATGGCATGGTCTCCTCCGGATATGAAGGATGAACACACACAGCTGAGAAACAACAGTACTTTGCATCTAGTTAGCAAGAAAAAAATAGTTATAATAAGAAGCCACCAGATGGCCCTTTTCCTCCTTCTGTCAGCTACATTTCAGGTAAATGCTGACCTCAAAAACACCACCTGTGGTGTCTTGGTTTAAAAGTTGAGTTGAAGTTTATTATTATTGTTCTTAAAATTTTCAACCACTTTTTCCAATCAGTTGGTGCTGCCCCAAGCACAAAACTTTATAGTTATGTTGGGAATAAAACTCCAGTGACTTGGTGTTCAAATGACTACTTCAATCACTATTTCAAGCTGTTTTCTTATATTTAAGGAGAATTTGCCTGTAAAGTGGTCCCATGGGCAAGATGACATAATAGAGAGGTTCCAACATACTTAATTCATTTCCCAGTTATTTCCATTTTATAGAAACTAATCAAAGGAGCTGTTGTGTTTGTTTGTTTGCTTGACCTGGAGCTGAGATTTCATTAATGTAAGGATTTTCCTATACCTATTCAGAATAATGATTACTCAGCAACTTAGTCTTAGAGAGTTGTCTGGGATACCAAGACATGCCCAGTGTAATGCAGCCAATATGTGTCAGAAGCCCAACTTTAATTAAAGCCTTCCTGACTTACTGGGTAGCTCTCTATTCCCTATACCATAATGTTTCACGTACAACATGTACCAAAAGGAAAACAAACAAACTTATTTATAAGATATCAGTTGCTTTGTCTCTACAATGCCAAGTATCTCGCTAATCTTTTTTAACCTGGTTTGATTGGTAATGGAATCAGCTGATAATAGGATTGTTCCCTCAGTCCCTTTTCTGCATATATGAGTTTGAACTTTCCTTCATTAATGATAAAATTCTCCAGTAAAGTCCTACATTGATGATTCTGGTGGGTTGAAGGTGGTACTGAGTTTTCAGAGGCTATACTAATAGAACATAGGATCAGAAAACTCACATCACACTTGAAAGATTGACTTCATCTTCTTTCCTTTTCTTTCTAGTTTTTATGTAGGAGTGGAGTGGAATAGGTTTCCCCTTTGTCTAGCTGATGTAATCACAGATGGAAAAGGGCAGATACTAGAGAAGAGGTGTTAATGGATTAACAAAGTCTAAGGATGTGTCTATGACTTGTTGCTCCTAGAAGAAGGATGAAGGAATTCTCTGTGCTTGAATTGGAGAGGCAGTTTGTCATTGACTGGTTGCAGACTAGCCACTGGTGGTCTTTAAAAAGCTCAGCTTGCCAGCTCTAGAGATAGTCAAGATAAGGAAGAGTTTTGTGAATTGTGACCTCTGTGCCTCTACTACAGTGTAATTAGAACAGCTGGGGGAAGGAGGCAAGTATTGATCATTTTTTTTCTACCACTCATGGTATCTTGCATGGGAGCTTTTTCACCCAGTAGGAGATACTGTTTTGAGCAGTGAGCAAAGAATGTTGAGCCAGCTTTGAAAAATGACTGTGACATCAGAGAAGAGACCTAATGGATTCAAGGGAAAATTAGTCCTGGCATTTAGGAGCTGACCGGTGGAAAAAAGTTAACCCAAGTATCCTGGTTAAATGACCTTTCCAGCAGAAATACTTTGCCCTGAGATGATCAGTCAGGACACCTCAAGAAAAGACAAGACTTCAGGGTCCTACATTAATGCTTATGAATTCAAATTTGACTCCTTGAATTAGTTTCATAAGTTCTTCATGCACATTTTCACATTAGTCATGTTGCACGGAAGAATGAAAACAAATGGGAGAAACCACAAGAAGAACAAAAGAAAACATATCAAAAGAGAAAATGGTCTGCTTCATTCTGCGTTCTGACTCCATAGTTCTTTCTCTGCATGTGGATGGCATTTTGCATCATGAGTCCTTTGTAAATGTTTTAGGTCCTTGCATCGCTGTGAAGGGATAAGTCTATCAAAAACAGTCTTCGCACACTGTGGCTGTTACTGTGTATAATGTTCTCCTTGTTCTGCTCACTTCACTTAGCATTAGATCATATAAGTCTTTCCAGGTTTTTCTGAAATCCACCTGTTTGTCATTTCTTATAGCACAATAGTATTCCATTATATTCAAATACCACAACTTGTTCAGCCATTCCTCAATTGATGGGCATTCCCTTAATTTCCAGTTCTTGGCCACCACAAAAAAAAGCTGCTATAAATATTTTTGTAGATGTGGGTCCCATTTTTATGATCTCTTTGGGAAACAACCCTAGAAATGGTATTGCTGCGCCAAAAGGCTGATTTCTTCTTGCATGGTAACTTTTCTTGATGGACTCTAGCTTGGTTGATTTCAGACAAATTCATAGCTCTGCCAAAAGCATCACTGTTCCTGTTTTCCCACAGTTTTTCTAGCACTGGATTTCTACTTTAAAAGATCACCTTTTCCAATCATAGATCTTTTAAAGTATACTCCAACACTTATAATAGGATATGACAATGTCATAACACTG
The DNA here is from genome assembly GCA_023548195.1 of Bettongia penicillata ogilbyi. Taxonomy (NCBI): domain Eukaryota; kingdom Metazoa; phylum Chordata; class Mammalia; order Diprotodontia; family Potoroidae; genus Bettongia; species Bettongia penicillata. The sequence goes on from JAJHZJ010000300.1 coordinate 3,921,729, forward strand.
GTATGTCAATGACAAAAAAAATTTTTCTCTGTGGGGCATGAGGGCACAGTCTCTTTCTATACTCCTTGAATGTTATTTCTTACCTCCCATTTCCTATTCGATCTTCTCCACCAGGGCAAGGATACTAATTAGGATGGGCTACTTACTATTCTGTATATTCATATCTTGTCTCCCATTGCCATGCCTTTGCACTTTTGTCTCCTGTATCTGAAATGCATGCCCTCTGCCTCTTGGAATCCCCAGTTTTCCACAAAATTCATCTCAGGGATCACATTCCATATGAAACCTTCCTGAATCTCTCAGTTGTTAATGTACTCCCCTTCCCTAAACTACTTTGTATTCATTCTGTATATTTAATGCATTTACCACCCAATTTATTTTCTCTTATGGCCTCTAGCACCATTTGACCTGGAACTCCAGAGGAGAATGGTGAGTTTCCAAGCCTTGGGAATGTGTGTCTGAATTTTCCCCAACTTGGTATCTATTATATCATATGCTTCATTAGAATCCACCCCAAGCTGATGTGACTTCACAGTCAGAGCCTAAAATTGAGAGATGCAGTTCAGCTATTTGCATACAAATATACTACAATTATTATGAAGTATAGTCCATTATAGAATTCAGTTTAGCTTGCATTTTAGTTGAAACCATAAAAAGCTGCTTAGAAAAGAGTTAGCTTTATCAATTACAGATTCAGGGATACAGTTTTGTTTTTTAAACCTTCTAGATCGACAACTCTCAAGAAGGGGGAGAAAGCTTCCAGGTAGGGTTGTCACATTAGCAATGTAAATCTGAAATTGAAATTTTAGGAGAAGTTTGAGGCTGTTTCAAATAAGCGTGACTGAAATCCCAAGTACTCCATTGGCTTTAGACACTCCCCAATTACCTATCTCTATGTTTGCATCCTTTGTGTCAGGACCCACAAGGAAACAATAAATCTATGATTGGAGTATCATAGAAGGCCAGGCTTACCTCCTTATATCTCTAATTCTAGTTATCCTCCCATCTCAGAAGGGAATTATTTTTTTCATGGATCCAGTCTCACAAACATACACACACATGCGCACACACACGCACACAGTGAATTAATACCTAACAGAGTTTAACTGTATGCATTATAAACCATAACTTCAGATGAACTTTAAAACTCAGTTTAGTGAATCTAGGAGAGAGACTCAAAGTGAAACCCAGCTTCTGATGAGTCCTATACAAGGTGTAATAAGGATCTGGAGGAGGAGAATCTGTGAGAGGTCCTATGGAGTTGTAAGAGAAGAAGAAAGGGTAAACGCAGCAATTCAAACATCTAGAAAGGCCATTCTTTGGGTGGACACTCAGGATCTAGGACTTCTCATAGTATAAAATATTAACTTCTTATTCAGTATGAACTAAAACACCTGAAATGAAATATCTTTCTGATGGTGTTCTGCTTCTGGAAGGGACTTCTGATTGCTTCTTGCTTTGGCCCATTCGTGTCAGAGCAAAAAGATTAGGTTCGACAACTGGACAAGGCAGAAGCATGCTACTGTCCTTCTGTCTTAACATCTGCTTTGATCTCTCTGACTTTGAGACCTGTTACATTTGTAGCATTTCCCTTCTGCTACTTTATTATCAATTCTCATTGCATCCTTACTCTCTTGATTCTTGGCATACATCTTTGGGTATTTTAATTGGCTGTCCTCTAAGCCTAGAATGATCTCCCTCCTTATTTTCACTTCTTGGATTCTCCAGATTCCTTCAAGTCCCAGAAAAATTCCACTTCCTATTTGGAGCTTTTCCTAATCTCTCTTACTTCTGGTACCTTCTTTCTGTTGATTATTTTCTGTATATCCAATATATAACTTGTTTATTCATAATTGTTTGCGTTTTGTCTCCTCCATTAGATTGTAAGTTCTCTGAGGGCAGTGACTATTTTTGTCTTTCTTTGTATGCCCAGCAGTTTAGTACAGTGCCTTGCATGTAGCAGGGACTTATTAAATGTTTATTGACAGGTTGACAATACCCTTTTCCTCTGAACACTAGGGCAGACAAAATAAGAGGAGTTCTGCGTTATGGCCTCAGATATTGGCAAAACCTTACATTCTTCTAAAGATCAGGAATTCCTTTAAAAGTAAATGTTTTATTGCTTTTTTTTTCTTTTTCATACTATTTCACTTTACCCTTTCAGTTCAGGATTCAATCCAGTGTAATGTATGCTATGTTAACAGATTATTTGTCATAATCAAACAGAAAAGGTCCTTCCTTTGTAACAGTGATGTATAATTAAATCAAATAAGTCAAGATATTGGCTGTCCATGACAATATATACCTCATCGTGCACCTATATTTTACTACCTTTCTTCTGAAAACAGGGAGATGTGCTTCAATATTAACCCTCTGAAGTCACAACTGGTGATGGTATTGATCAGAGATGTTCTTTCAAGATTTTCTCATTTATGTTATTGTGGTTATATAAATTCTTCTCTTTTGGTTTGTATAGCTCTGCTTTAGCTAATAAAACTTTCTCTAAGCATCTCTAAATTTTTTACATTCATGATTTCTTACGGTATAATCACATTGTAATACACTCATTTATTGCAATTGGTTTGGTCACTCCCCAATTGACAGATACACACCCTGCTTCTGATTCTGTACTACTACAAAAGGGTGCCACTGAATATTTTTATGTTTATAGAACCTTTCTTTTTGTTTTTGAACAGCACATGACACAGTATCTAGTGTATAGTAGGTACTTAAAAGTTTATTGATTGATTCATTGCTTGAAGGATTTGGACTTAAGCTAGATATAATGACTGACTCTGATCTTTATGGTTAAGTTATTTACATAGTCTACCATTATAGACTATTATCCGCCTCTCTGGTACCATGTAGAATATTATACTCAAAGATGAGATCATAGCAGTCTCCAGACTCCTTAGCATTGGAAAGGAACTCAGAGGACATCAGTTCTATCCTGTATACAATCAAGAATTCTCTTGTCATCACTGAAGACATCTAGAGAGGAAGAAACTCTCTGGACTCTCCTTACCCTAAAGATTATCTCTGATAAAATAACAGGATTAAGTTTATGTTACTGGTTCAAAAATTAGAGTTCTCAATATTATTTTGAAGTACAAACCTCACATTAAATGAAGAGTACAAGGCGAGCCAACAGCTAAATGGGTGTGGTTTTTCTTGAGGAGTAAAGGCAGTTATTTTTTCCTTTTTTTCTATTGAAAAATGAGCTATAGGAAGGAAACAGAATCTGGTTTCAATCTTCTACTAATATCAAGCTACCAAGTGGATAAATTCATTTCACAGGTATATAATTGTTAAAACACCTCTGCATGCTGAGTAATGTATATAGACATCAAAATTCTGCAGCCAACAGCATCTTCAGAGGACAGGCAATATAGTATCCAAAATAACCTTTAAAATAGCAAACTTTCAGATTGATTATTCCAACAGAAAAGAAACTGTAGGAGAAGGTTAATCAGTGACCCATGTTTGGCCCAGAATTCCAGGGAATTTTCCTCTTCCAAGATGATGAAGAGAGTCCCTGTCATGCTTTACAAACACCGCCTGTGGCGGAGAAAGATTGAACTGATAATTCTTTTTTATTTTTTTTATTTTTTAAATTTATTTATTTATTTACCTTTTTACATTCATTTTCACAAAATTTTGGGTTCCAAATTTTCTCCCCTTTTATCCCCTCCCCCCACCCCAATACCCCAAGCAATCTAATTTTCCCTATCTCCAATCTGCCCTCTCTTCTGTCGTCCCTCCCTTCTCTTGTCTCCATCTTCTCTTTTCTCCTATAGGGCCAGATGACTTTCTATTCCTCATTAACTGTATGTCTTCTTTCCTAGTTGCAACAACAATACTAAACAGTTGTTCCTAAAACTTTGAGTTCCAAATTCTCCCCATCCTTCCCTCCCCACCCATTCCCTTTGGGACAGCAGGCAATTCAATATAGGCCATATCTGTGTAGCTTTGCAAATGACCTCCCTGATAGTCGTGTTGTGTAAGACTAACTGAATTACCATCCCTCCTAACCTGCCCCTCATTGTTTCTCTTCTGTCTTTTGATCCTGTCCCTCCCCAAGTGTTGACTTCAAATTGCTCCCTCCTCCCTTTGCCCTCCCTTCCATCATCCCCCCCTTGCATTATCTCCTTCTCCCCCACTTTCTTATACTGTAAGATAGGTTTTCATACCAAAATGAGTGTGCATTTTATTCCTTCCTTTAGTCAAATGTGATGAGGGTAAACTTCTTGTTTTTTGTTTTTGTTTGTTTTTTTTTCTCAGCTCTCCTCTTTTTCCCTCCACTAAAAAAGTCTCCTACTTGCCTCTTAAATGACATATAGTTACCCCCTTCCATTTCACCCTCTTTCCTCCCACTACATTTTTCTCTCACCATTTACCTTAATTTCTTTTAAGATATGGTCCCCTCCTATTCAGTTCAATCTGTGCTCTCTGTCTCTGTATGTGTGTGCATGTGTGTGCGCGTGCATGCGTGTACATGTGTGTGTGTGGTCCCACCACCTACCCAGATACTGAAAAGTTTTAAGAGTTACAAATATTGTCTTTCCATGTAGGAATGTAAACAGTTCACTTCTGGTAAGTTCCTTAAGACTTCTCTTTGCTGTTTACTTTTTCATGCTTCTTCTCATTCTTGTGTTTGAAAGTCAAATTTTCTTTTCAGCTCTGGTCTTCTCATCAAGAATGATTGAAAGTCCTCTGTTTCATTGAAAGACCATATTTTCCCCTGAAGTATTATACTCAGTTTAGCTGGGTAGGTGATTCTTGGTTTGAGTCCTATTTCCTTTGACTTCTGGAATATCCTATTCCACGCCCTTCAATCCCTTAATGTAGAGGCTGCTAGATCTTGAGTTATCCTGATTGTATTTCCACAGTACTGGAATTGTTTCTTTCTAGCTGCTTGCAAGATTTTCCCCTTGAGCTGGGAGTTCTGGAATTTGGCCACAATGTTCCTAGGAGTTTCTCTTTTTGGATCTCTTTCAGGTGGTGATCGATGGATTCTTTCAATACTTATTTTGCCCTCTGGTTCTAGCATGTCAAGGCAGTTTTCCTTGATAATTTCATGGAAGATGATGTCTAGGCTTTTTTTGATCATGACTTTCAGGTAGTCCCATAGTTTTTAAATTGTCTCTCCTGGATCTATTTTCCAGGTCAGTTGTTTTTCCCATGAGATATTTCACATTCTCTTCCATTTTTTCATTCTTTTGGTTTTGTTTGGTGATTTCTTGGTTTCTCATAAAGTCATTAGACTCCATCTGTTCCATTCTAATTTTGAGAGAACTATTATCTTCAGTGAGTTTTTGAGCCTCTTTTTCCATTTGGCTCATTCTGCTTTTGAAAGCATTCTTCTCCTCATTGGCTTTTTGAACCTCTTTTGCCAATTGAGTGAGCCTATTTTTCAAGGTGTTAATTTCCTCAGCATTTTTTTGGGTCTCCTTTACCAAGGTATTGACCCATTTTTCATACTTTTCTTGCATCTCTCTCATTTCTCTTCCCAGTTTTTCCTCCACCTGTCTAACTTGCTTTTCAAAATCCTTTTTGAGCTCTTCCAAGGCCTGAGCCCACCCGACATCCCCCTGGGGTGCCTGGGGTACTGAGGCCCTGCCCTCCACGTCTTTCCCTGATGGCGAGAATATTTCCTCGTCGTCGTCAGATCCGGAAATCGGGATCATTTGCATTTGTTCGAAAAAACTCTCTATAGTCTTATTTTTCTTCCCTTTTCTAGGCATTTTCCCAGCCAGTTACTTGACTTCTGAGATTCCTGTCCACCTCCGCCTAGATCTAGCAATTATTGGGCTGTGTGATGCCTGGCCTTGAATCCGACTATGTCCAAAAGTCGTCATATCTTCAGAGAAAGGCATAAGTTGGTGTCTGCATCAGATATGAAGAAATTATTCAACTAAGAAACTCTGGAGAAAGACCATTTGTCCAGATGCAAGAACACAACCTCATAATGCTACACAAATTGTATTTTGGTGTCATCTGAGTTTTACCTTTTTGTAATTGTAGTCTTTTTCATATCAGCAATTTCCTAATATCTCAAAAATTTTGGGTGAGTCCCTTCCCCTCTCTGGGTTTAAATTTCCTTATTTGTAAACTCTAGGGGTTAGACCAGATGGAATTTTATGTTTCTAAGAAGTCTAGATCTTTTATTGATGCGAGACCTTTAGACATCTAGTTCACCCTCTCATTTTACAGATGAAGAAATGGGCCAAGAGAGGGGAAGAGACTTTCCCAAGTTGGCACAGCTGATAAATAACAGAGATAGTAGTGCTTTCACCTCCAGCTCCCTCCTTCAGAAGTAGATTTAAACCCCTTGTTTTTGCTGGATATCTCATATCAATTATTAATCAATCAAAAAAAACCTAAATGCTTATCATGTACCAGGCACATAATGCCTGGTACATTAGATGCTAATAAATGCTATTGGGATTCAAAGATTAATCCTCTCATTACTTTTGATGTAAAAAGCCTAAATAAGAGTTAATAAAGTGAAACTACTATCATTTGGTGTCATTTGAGGGTTTTTGCTATAATAAAAGGCACACATAGTTTATTTTGCAGAAACACAGACCACACACAAGCAACTGAGTGTATAACTTGGCCAGTGTTCTTCCCAATTTTTCTTTCCTTCTTGCTAACACTTAGTTCAGGCTTATTGGTTCTCAGTCATTCAGTCAATAAACAGCTATTTAAGCTTACTTTGTTTCTTACCTCTAGGCTAGGTATGTAGAATATACTGAAACATAGAATTCCTACCCTTAACTTTTTCTAAGTGCCTACTTGGCATCTCCCTATGATATCCCACCAAACCCTCACAACAAGCCCATCAAAAACCAAGCTCAACATCTCCTCCTGCCAGTCCAAACTTGTTTCTTTTTCTCTCCTATTTCTGTTCTCTTAGGTACCCATTTAAATATACGACTAGGAGTCAACATGATGATTCTTTCTCTGGTTTCCCTACATTCAATCTGTCAGCAGGTCCTGTCCTTTCTCATATTACAATAATGTGTCTTACATCAATTCCTTCTTTTCAGTTTCGCTAATACCAGTCTACATCAGAGACCCTCATCATATCTTATATGGTCTATTCTTAATTGTCTTTCCTGGTTCTAGCCTGATGACCAGGAATCTATTGGAAGAATAGATGTCAGTTCCAAGGAACGATCATCATCTGTACCACCCCAAGTCGGAGGGGATGGCACAGCCAGAGCTTACCTCCCTTCCTCCAACTTCAGCAATGTTGCCAAGTGGTCTGGTTTCATGGGAATTTTTGTTCTCCTTCCTTGTCCTATCCTTGACATTTGGATTGTGATCATGCTAGAGAAGACAATTTTTCTTATTGTATTTGGCTGAGGCAGGGCTATTGTGGGTGGTTTCAGTGTTTAAGCCTGGAGCATAGGAAGTATTACACAAATGCCAAGAATTGAATTTTATTTTTAAGTCCTGATTTTCCCAGGATCTGGAAATCATGGCCTTCTCTTATTACAAGGGCCCGCACATAGAAGTGTGGCCAGGTGACTTTGCCAGGACTGCGGGAGATAGCAGGTTCCCTTTGTCACTACATTTCTCTTCAGGCTAGTCCCTCATCCTGTATTGATACTTACTCAACTATCAGACATGAGATCTTTTTTGATTGAAGTAGATGGTTTTGCTATTTTTGTGGGGTGGGGGAAACACATTATGGACCCATGCTGTGGCGGAAAGAGAACTAGACTAGAAATCTTAAGATTAATGTCCTGTGACACCCAGCTGTATGACCTTGGCTAAGTTACTTAACCCTCTTTGGGACTTGGTTGACTTATTTAAAACAAGGGGCACTGGATCAGAATCAGAGGTTGTTAACTCAGGGTCCATAACCTTAAAAAAATTATTTTTGAGGGGAAGGAGGGAACAAGCATTTATTCAATGGCAACAATGTGTCAAACACTATGCAAATTATTTTACAATTATTATCTCATTTGATCATCAGAACAGGCCTGGGAGGTACAGGCTATTATCCCTATTTAACTCTTGAGGAACCTGAAGCAGGAGGAGGATAAGAGATATAACCAGGGCTGTAAAACTAGTAAATGTCTGAGTCTGGATTTGAACTCAGATCTTTCGGACTCCAGGTCCATATCCATTGTTCTCCCTAGATGCCTATTCCAACCATTAGTTACAGCAAATAAAGAAGTTCTAAATGCTGTGGATAAGTACACTTTCCTTGGCAGTATATTTTCCAGGGATGTACACTTTGATGATGCGGTTGATGCACACATTGCTCTGACTAGCTCAGTATTTGAGAAGTTCTAAAAGAAAAAGAAGAGGTATTAGACTGACTACCAATCTGAAGGTCTGCAGAGCCATCGTGCGGACCTCATTGTTGCATGCCTCTGAAACATGGACAGTCTATCAGCGCCATGCCAGGAAACTGAATCCCTTCCATTTGAACTGTCTTAGGAAGATTCTGAGGATCACCTGGCAGGATAAGGTACCAGCACTGAAGTCCTTGCTCGAGCTGAACTGCCAAGCATTCAAACTATGAGAGTGCAACTCTGATGGGCTTGCCCAAAAGACTATTTTATGAAGAGTTCACACAGGGCAAGTGTTCACATGGTGGTCAAAAGAATTGATATAAGGACATTCTCAAGGTCTGTCTTAAGAACTTTGGAACTGATTTATGATATGGTAGACATTGACACAGAACTGCCCAGCATGGCATAACTGAATCAGGGAAGGTACTATGCTCTACGAGCAAAGTAAAATTGAAGTAGCTCGAAAGAAATGCAAGATGTGCAAATTTAGAGAATCTACCACAAATGTTCACATGAATATTTGTGCCTGACCTGTGGTAGAGCATTCTGAACTCATCTTGGTCTGATTGGTCACAGTCAGATACACTATAACTTGACTCTAACCTAGCGATGTCATTTTGGTCCTCTTCAAGGATGAAGGATAATTTTGATAAATGCATTTCAGTATAAATGACTTCCTTTATAATTCTCTGTAATTTATTTTGTGCATTTCAAAATCTTATTTGAGGATGGGGTTCATAGGAGTGCCAAAGGGGTCCATGCTGCAGAAAAGGTTATGAACCCTTGGACTAGATTATTTCAAAATTCTCTTTTAGCTCAAATATTCTATGATTTTGTGTCAGTGGTTCACTACTCATGGATTTTACATTTATAAACCTAAGCAGCTGACAACACTGACACTGTTAAAAAGCCAAAGGGTGCTTCTTATAAAAGAGATATTCAGAGGGTGCCTGGAGTTGTGGAGGAGGGATTGGAACTCTCAATCAGTGAAAAGCTCAGTTACCTGTGCACTTAATACTTGGCTCTGGAACTCTTAGCTTGAGTCAATAGTTTGCCCTTATCAATATAGATGAAGGGTCTGGGAACTGAGTAATGACCTGACTTGTACTCTTGACTCCCCCCCCACTATTTGCTATTTTTCCATAGCAGAATGACCCTCTCTGACTTTCCAGCTTGAATTCTCAACTTCCTGCTATCCACTGATTGCACCAGCTCTTCCATCACTCCTCTGCCACACAGAGGGCTATTTCCATTAGCAAGGTACCCAGCTGGTAATCGCTTATCCTACTTAGTTTGGGCCAACCGTGTTTCCATCATGGATGATGAGGATGGTGATAATGAACATTTGCTTACTGATATAAAGATTGTGATTTCCTACATCTTATATACATGTAAAGGTACACGTAAAAAGCAGTGTTGAATGATAGGTCTGAGAGTTGGGGACAGATGACATTTACTCATAATATTAATGTAAATCATCACCAAATATTTGTTATTTACTTGATGGTTCTATTTATGTGGGTTTCCCTATTTGAATGTGAACTTCTTGAGGGCAAGAATTCTCTTGCTTGTTGGTATTTGTATTCTCAGCAATTTCTTGCTGTTCAATCATTCAGTTGTGTCCGACTCTTCATGACCTCATGGACTATTCAGGTCCTTCTCTCCTCCACCATCTCTCAAAGTCTGTCCAAGTTCATGTTCATTGTTTCCATGACAATATCTGTCCTTCTCATCCTCTGCTGTCCTCATTTCCTTTTGCCCTCAATCTTTTTCATCATCGTGGTCTTTTCTAATGAGTCCCATCTTTTCATTATATGGCCAAAGCATTTATACTTCAGTTTCAGTATTTGACCTTCCAGTAAATAGCCTGAATTAATTTAAATATTGACCGATTTGACCTCTTTGCTGTCCAAGGGACTTTCAAAAGTCTTCTCCAGTACCACAATTTGAAAGCATCAACTCTGCAGTTCTCAACTTTCTCTATAGTTCAGTCCTCACAGTCTTACTTTGCCACTGGAAAAACCATAACTTTGACTATATGGACCTTTGTTGGCAAGGTGATGTCTCTGCTTTTTAGTATGCTATAAAGATTTGCCATAACTTTCATTCCAAGGGGTGAGTATCTTTTAATTTCATGGCTGTAGTCACTGTCTGCAGTGATCTTTGAGTCCAAGAATATAGAATCCATTTCTTTTCCCTCTATTTGCCAGGAAGTGATGCCAAGATCTTAGGTTTTTTTGCGTTAAGCTTCAAATCAACTTTTATGCTCTCCTCTTCCACCCTAATCAAGGGGCTTCTTAATTACTCTTCGGTTTTTGCCATCAGAATGGCATCATCTGCATATCTGAGATTGTTTAGATTTCTGGCAGCCACCTTCATTCCAGTTTTTGATCATCCGTTGTAGCATTTTGCACAATGTACTCTGCATACGAGTTAAATAAATAAGGTGAGAAAATACGGCCTCATGATGCTCCTTTTCCAAACAAACCCATCAGGGATTCTGAGTTCGGTTCTAACTGTTCCTTCTTACCCCACAGACAGGTTCCTCAGGAGACAAGATGACCTGGTACTCCCATCTCTTCGAGGACTTGCCACATTTGGTTGTGATCCATAGTCAAAGTCTTTAATATAGTCAATAAAGCTGACGTAGATTTTTGTTTTCTGGAACTCCTTTGTTTCTCCATAATCCAAATAGTATATAGCAAATACTTAATAAACAGTTTTTCATTCATTCATTTATTCATCAGTGATCACAGTATAGGTATTCCCTCCAACAATGCTAATTATATCACATTTATACTTTTCAAGTTTATGGAATTCTTGTCAATGTTCCTATGAGAACATAATATTTAGAGGTAGACCATCTAGTATATTGGGATCCTTCCTCTAGATCTCTTGATGTTGCATAGATAACAATGTAGCTTTGATTATCTCTCACTCTTGACAAAATTAGCCTACTCCCTCTTCTGGCCAGGCATTTAGATTTAGAATTAAGGAATCTTGGGGCAACTAGATGGTGCAGTGGATAAAGGACTGGCCATCGAGTCAGGAGGATCTGAATTCAAATCCAGTCTCAGACACTTACTAGCTGTATGACCCTGGGCACATAATTTAACTTTAATTGTCTCAAAAAAAAAAAGAATTGCGGAATCTTGAGTTGGAAGGGATCTCAGAACCCTAGTCTAGTCCAAGAATCCTCTCAATATGATCTGCAAAGGGCAGTCATCCAGTCTTCATTTGGAGCTCTCTCATGTAGAAGACACCAAAGCAATCTAAGACAGACCGTTCCATTTTTGGATAGCTCTAATTGTTAGGAAGTTTCCTTACATTGAACCTAAAACTGACTCTCTATGTCATCTTCCTGTTGATCCTGGTTCTTTCATCTAGAGTTGAGAAGGAAAAGTCTAATCTTCTGCATGACACCCCTTCAAATACTTGAAGACAAGTTGTTTTAATGGCTTGAGTCTACCCTTCTCCTGGCCAAACTTCGTAAATTCCTTCAGCTGTTTCATATATGACTTGGTGTCAAATATCTTCCCATCCAGATTACCTCCCTCTGTATGACCTCGAGCATATCAATGGCCTGCCTATTATATAGTACTTAAAACAATCTCCCAAATGTTGTTGAATCAGGGCAAGGTCTGTAGGGACTGTAACCTCCCTTATTCTAGATACTATGCTTCTCTTAATGCACCTCAGATTGCTCAAGCTGTTTTGAATACCTTATCCTATGTACACTCATCTGGGATTTGCAGTCTAATGAACCCCTTAGATATTTTTTAAAAAAAAATAAACTTCTCTCTAGTCATTTCTTTCCAATTTTGTATTCATGAAGCTGATTTAAAAATCTAAGTATATAACTTTACATTTAGTTGTAGAGTTCCCTATGGGTTACTCCCAAACTTACACTCACATATTGTCCCCAGGAGGATAACTACCATAGGTTCAAGGTCTATACTCATAAAACTATAGCTCATGAGCCCCATTGGTGAATTTATTTTCAATAATCTGCCAAAGCACACAATTAGCTCAAGATTCCTACCATAAAACTGGGGCACAGACTCCCACAAATAATAAAACATCAGTGGAAAGAGTGGACACATGTATAGAGTACACTAGAAAAGAGACATACACTTAGTGAAAACATGTGGCTAAGCCTATTCATGCTTCCAATATATCAGGATTACAATGTTCTTTCTTATGCTGTCTTCATCCTGCTCCCCATGCATGGGCTCAGTATTTCTGCTCAGTGGGTCACTTAATTGTGTTCCTTAGACCTACTTTTGTTGCTGTAGTTGTTCCTGATAGGTATAGCTCTTTATAAGTTCATAAAGCTTCACTGATCTTCTGACTTTCTAATTCTTTGCTAGGGGAGATTTCTGTTATGAGTGATAGTTCCTCTGACAGGTGTCATGACCAATATGAAGAGAGAAGAGATCTCCCCACTAAGAGTAGAGTAGTAATACCCTCCCAAGTATTTGGTTCTTCTTCCATCCATGACTTTCTTCTCAGCTTCCAAAGCTAACACTCCTTAGAGCAATCTCCAGCCCTGCCTAATCCCTAGAAGGTATGTTCTGTTTTTTAAAGGCCACCAGAGGCATGGTTAATCTTTCAACCAGTCAATAGCCAGACATTCTCTAATTATATCAAACTCAGGTGAAGAATTGATTTTTCAAATCATGAAGGGGTAATAAAGTGTAAACTGTTGTTTTCTCTTTATTTAAAACCTTAAAACAATATTTTCTTTATCATTGTCTCTTCCTCCTTTACATTTTGCAATTTCTTCAGCTGGGCTTGAGGAGAAATCAATTGATGAGGGGGTATCATGATTAGCATTTTTTTCCCCTTCCAACTGCACATACTTATATTTGAAAGGCAGTATGACAGATAGTTAAAATCTGGAGTCAAAAAGACTGGGTTCAAATCTTAACTGAACATTTACTAGTTTGATGACCCTGGGAAAGTCAAGAAAGTCAAATCAAATCAAGGTAACAGGCATTTATTAAACACTTATTATGTGTCAGTTACAGAGAATATAACTGCCAGTAGAAAGAAAGCTCCTGACTTTAAGGAGTTTAAATCTGAATGGGGAATGTCACCACATAAAAGAAAGTTGAGGAGAAAGTACCTGTTTAGGAGGCATAACAGACAAAGTCAGGAGTGGAACCCTGAGAAAAGGAAAGACATGATTGACTGAAGCATTTTCTTTCTTTTTTTTTTTTAAATAAATTTATTTATTTAACTTTTTTACATTCATTTTCACAAAATTTTGGGTTCCAAATTTTCTCCCCATTTATCCCATCTCCCCCCACCCCAATACACTGAGCATTCTAATTTACCCTATCACCAATCTGCCCTCTCTTCTACCATCCCTCCCTTCTCTTGTCCACACCTTCTCTTTTGTCCTGTAGGGCCAGATGACTTTCTATTCCCCATTAACTGTATTTCTTATTTCCTAGTAGCAAGAACAATACTAAACAGTTGTTCCTAAAACTTTGAGTTCCAAATTCTCCCCATCCCTCCCTCTCAACCCATTCCCTTTGGGAAGGCAAGCAATTCAATATAGGCCATATCTGTGTAGTTTTGCAATTGACTTCGATAATAGTCGTATTGTGTAAGACTAACTGTATTTCCCTCCATCCTATCCTGCCCCCATTGTTTCTATTCTGTCTTTTGATCCTGTCCCTCCCCAAGAGTGTTGACTTCAAATTGTTCTCTCCTCCCATTGCCCTCCCTTCCATCATCCCTCCCTCCTTGCTTATCTCTTTCTCCCCCACTTTCCTGTACTGTAAGATAGGTTTTCATACCAAAATGAGTAGGCATTTTACTCCTTCCTTTAGTCGAATGTGATGAGGGTAAACTTCATGTTTTTTCTTAGCTCTCCTCTTTTTCCCTCCACTAAAAAGTCTCCTGCTTGCCTCTTGGATGAGATATAATTTACCCCATTCCATTTCACCCTGTCTCCTCCCACTACATTTCTCTCTCACAGTTTACCTTAATTTCTTTTAAGATATGGTCCCATCCTATTCAATTCACTCTGTGCTCTTTGTCTCTGTATGTGCATGCATGTGTGCGTGCACGTGTGTACGTGTGTGTGTGTGTGTGTGTGTGTGTGTGTGTGTATGTCTCTGTGGTCCCACCAATTATCCAGATACTGAAAAGTTTTAAGAGTTACAAATATTGTTTTTCCATGTAGGAATGTAAACAGTTCAACTTTGGTAAGTCCCTTATGACTTCTCTTTGCTGTTTACTTTTTCATGCTTCTTCTCATTCTTGTGTTTGAAAGTCAAATTTTCTTTTCAGCTCTGGTCTTTTCATCAAGAATGCTTGAAAGTCCTCAATTTCATTGAAAGACCATATTTTCCCCTGAAGTATTATACTCAGTTTTGCTGGGTAGGTGATTCTTGGTTTGAGTCCTATTTCCTTTGACTTCTGGAATATCTTATTCCATGCCCTTCGATCCCTTAATGTAGAAGCTGCTAGATCTTGTGTTGTCCTGTTTGTATTTCCACAATACTGGAATTGTTTCTTTCTAGCTGCTTGCAATATTTTCTCCTTGACCTGGGAATTATGGAATTTGGCCACAAGGCTCCTAGGAGTTTCTCTTTTTGGATTTCTTTCAGGCAGTGATCAATGGATTCCTTCAATACTTATTTTTGCCCTCTGGTTCTAGAATATCAGTGCAGTTTTCCTTGATAATTTCATGAAAGATGATGTCTAGGCTCTTTTTTTTGATCATGGCTTTCAGATAGTCCCATAATTTTTAAATTGTCTCTCTTGCATCTATTTTCCAGGTCAGTTGTTTTTCCAATGAGATATTTCACACTCTCTTCCATTTTTTCATTCTTTTGGTTTTGTTTTATCATTTTTTGGTTTCTCAGAAAGTCATTAGACTCCATCTGTTCCATTATAATTTTGAGAGACCTATTTTCTTCAGTGAGCTTTTGAACCTCTTTTTCCATTTGCCTAATTCTGCTTTTGAAAGCACTCTTCTCCTCATTGGCTTTTTGAGCCTCTTTTGCCAATTGAGTGAGCCTATTTTTCAAGGTGTTATTTTCTTCAGCATTTTTTGGGGTCTCCTTTACCAATGTATTGACCAGTTTTTCATGCTTTTCTTGCATCTCTCTCATTTCTCTTCCCAGTGTTTCCTCCACCTGTCTAACTTGATTTTTAAAATCCTTTTTGAGCTTTTCCATGGCCTGAGCCCACCAGACATCCACCTTGGATGCCCAACCTCCACGTCATTCCCTGTTGGCAAGCATTGTACTTCCTCATCAGAAATGAAAGGAGGAAGTAACATCTGTTCCCCAAGAAAGTAGCTTTCTATGGTCTTATTTTTCTTCCCTTTTCTGGGCATTTTCCCAGCCAGTTACTTGACTTCTGAGATTCCTCTGCACCCCTGCCTAGATCCACCCAACTAGTGCTTGGGGTCTGAGATTCAAATGCTGCTTCCCAGCCTCAGGGCTTTCCATGGCGGGCGTGGCTGCCATTCAATGTGAGCTTAAGTTCTGGTGCTTGGGTGGGGGCAGGGCTGCCTCCCAGGCTCAGTTCCCTCAGGGGGTTTATGCAGAGACCTTTGGTAATGACCCTGAGCTCCTGCCTGGAGTCCCGGGCCACCACTGCTGCCTCTGCCGCTGCCACTGCTGCTGCCTCTGCTGCTGCCTCCGCCACCGCCTCCCTAGGGGGCCCGAGTGACAGAGACACCCCGCTCCCCTGTCGGCCAGCCCAGAAGTCTCTCTCACTGACATGGAGCACCTGTGGGTGGAGGGACCTTCGCGGCCGCCGGAAGTTCCGTCCCTGAAGCCTGCTCAGATCTGCTCCTCTGGGGCCGCCTTGCCAGGGCTGGGCAGGGGTGGGATCTGCGTCAGGACCTTTGGGGTCGGTTTTCCAGGGCTCTCTGGAACAGAAATCTCTTCCACTGTGTGTCTGTGTGGCTTGCACTGATCCAGAATTTGTGGGGAGTTCTTTTTACAGGAAGTTTATGGGCTGTGGGTTCCAGAGCTAACATACGTGAGTCTTTCTACTCTGCTATCTTGGCTCCTCCCCCGGCATTTTCCTTAAAATGAAAGAACCACAGGGGCAGAGTGTGCTTCCAGTATGAGAAATGATATAATAAGCGGAAGAGTTTTCAGGCTGAGAAGGCTACAGAGTCAGGGTGAATTTCCAGAGTAAGACGACTGCTGTGACCTGATGGAGAAAATCTAGATAATTATAAGTGGAGTCTCTCTGAGCCTTTCTTGATCTATAAAATGGGAACAATAAGAGTTCCTATCTCACAAGGGTTATTTTTGGTACTAAATGAGATTATGTGTTTACAATACTTTGTAAATCTTAAATAAACAAAATAATAACCCCCCTTCCAAATGTTAGATCATGAGTTCCTTGTGGACAGAGACTCTCTTTTGCTTTTCTTTGTTTGCTCTGCTTAGTACAGAGCTGGCACGTAGTAGGAACTTAAAAATATTTATTGGCTGGCTGATTGACTGACTAAAGTATATTACAGATATGAATTATGAGTTATCAGGATACCTCAGGATGATTGTGAGCATAAAATGAGATAATATTTATAAAGCACTTTTCAGTCACTATATGAATGTTATTATTATTATACATGATTATTGTATTCATTTCAATATTTTAGCTTACTGGTTTCCTTTTAGATCCTGACTGTCATTCGATGTGTTAACATACTTTTCTTATCATCTGAACCTTTGAATAAATGTGCCATTTATACCTTTTATTCAAGTGATGGACAAAAATATTAAACAGCACAAGATCCAGGACAAATTCTTGAATCACTCCACTGGAGTGCTTCTTTCACATGGGCATTGACCCTTTAGCAACTACTGATTGGAGTTATCCATCCAATAAGTTCCAAATCCACCTAACCATGCTATTGTCCAGCTCTCGTATTGATGTCTTGTCTACAAGCAAAGAGAAACTATATTAAATTCTTCACTGAAATCTATATAAACTATATGTCATCATCACCCTAATTTTCAGTTTAGTAACCCTGTCAGAAAAGGAAATGATGCAAGTCTAACCTATTCTTTAGAGAGTCTTATTGGCACTTTGTGAACACTGTTTCATGCATTGTATATGTTTACTAGCCATCCTTTTATAATGTGTTTTTGATCTTGCCAGGAATAGAAGTCAAATTTCACTGTGAATTCTTCTTATCCATTTCTACAACAATCTCACCAACTGCCTTGCTACAATGAAGGAGCTTCAGTCCTAGTGTCCTACTGCCCTGACTAGGGATTTCCTCTCTGGGGCTACTATTTCAGGAAATTCCCAACTCTGTACTGTCAGTCATTCTACTCTCTCATCTCTGGATGGTTCTTCCACAGCCTTATCAGCTACTGTGTAAATACATGCATATCTTTTCCTCTCCTTTTCCTTCCATATCTGAAGGCTATCTCTAGTTGTCCTGAACTATATCTTGCCACTGGACCCAGATGGCTCCAGAGGAGAAAGTGAGACTGGTGACTTTGCATACCCCTCTCTCACTTAAATCCAATTCACTTTCAAGTCATGGCATCATCTTCCTGATGTCATGGTCCTCTCCAAGAATTAAGGACAAGCAATAACCCTTCAAATCTAAAACCTTGAATCATGGTTAAATCAACTCTGGCATTATTCCTTGTATTTGTATCCAACAACTCATCGCTGGCCATCTCTCTCCTCTCTCATGCTGTCTCTCTCATTAGAATGTAAGTTCCTTGATGAGAGGGACTATATTTACTTTTGTGTTTTTTATTCAGAGAGGCCAGCAAAATGCTTAATAAATCAATAAACATTCAACAAATGCATTCTTTTTCCTTTTCATTCATCTGAACTCACTCGTAGAAGAAATTTGAAAGAGGAGGAAAAAGACATTACTTCTATCTTCTTGGATATTTCTTTGTCTTTAAATGGTTGTCTCTGATGCCACATTTTATGCCACCTCTCTTGCACAATTCATGCTTGTTAACGTGTTGCAGCCTGCTCAACCTTACCATATGCATTTCTATGACAACCTTGTCCAAGAGGTTTGAGAAAATAAAGAAAAAGAAAAGAGCAATAAAGTGGTATCAAAAAGTGGAATGAGCTACATTGATAAGTAGTAGAGATCAAAATCACCAGAGGTCTACAAGCAAAGACTGGATGGATGATCAATTGTCAGGTATGTTTAAAAGGTACTCTTGTTCAGTTTCAATTGATCTAGAGGGTCTCTGAGGTTCTTTCATTTATGAGATTCTGTGATATTGGGAACTGAAGCTTAAAGAAGTATAAAGATTCCAATAGGTGGAGGTAATGAGGGAGTGTATTCCAAGCATGGGGGAGTGGATAGAGATGGCTTGTGAAAATGCACAGAAATAAGGAGATGGAGCCAAGCTCAGGGAATAATTAGTAGATTATTTTGGATGAAGTAGAAAGTGTGAAAGGAGATGATGGGAAATGTCTGGAAATGTCTTGAAATCCACTTAAGAAATTTTTATTTTATCCCAAGGCAATAAGGAACCATGGAAGCTTTTGGTCAGAGAAAGCACAGTACCTCAGCAGTGTTATTTTAGCTGCTTTGGGGAGGATTAATTCAAGCAGAGGTATCATACAAGTGTCCAGAAGGCTGTATGAGGTATAATACTGCCAAACCAGATTAAAATGTAATTTGGAAACATTTAAGAAAAAAAATAAATATAATAAATCATTACCTTTTTCCTTTTATTAAGTATTTTATTTTCCCCTCAATACATGTAAAAACAATTTTTAACATTCCGTTTAAAAATTTTGAGTTCCAAATTCTGTCCCTCCACACCCAAGCATTCCATTTTAAAACTAAGTCAATATACTGCTTGCATGGATCCTTATGTAAGGATTAATGGCCCCAGTTTTTCTTTTTTTTTTTGGTTTGACACCACTGGATCTGAGTAGTGAAAATATTGTGGCAGAAAGACTAATTATGAGGCTATACAAATAGTCTAAACAGCAGAAGAGGAGAGCCTGAACTAGAGTAAAGGCAGTGAAGGGAAGAGGTGGGGCCAGATGCAAGAGTTCTTGTGAGTACAAATTAACCTTTTGGTAGCTGATTAGACTTTGGGCAATGGGAGTGGGGGAAAGGAGGAGAAATGGAGAAGAGTAAAGGATGATTTTGAAAGAAATAGCTCTTAATTAAGCTAGTATGGAGTATCCTGTTGATTAATTTTGGCTTATCAAGTCTAAGTCAGAGAGTTTTAAAATTAAGACCTGCATAATCATTGTATTAACAGATTAAGTTCCTCATTTCTGCAGAGCTGAACTCCTGTGCGGTTGAGCTCCTGCAGAGTTGTGCTGGCATGGCCGCTTCCTCATATTGTGGTAATTTTTGTTTCTTTTTGTGGTAGTCTAAGTTAAACTCTTAACCATACTTAACATGAGTGCTTCATCTTCTAGCTAGGTCACTAATTCATGATATCAATTGTAACTGATGTAATACTATAGTCAATCAGAGAAATAGTTTGATGATTGGTGTGCACCTGAAATTCCCCCTAAGACATCTAACACTCCATCTAGCCCAATATTTCAAATCAACCAGGTTTCTCATTCCAATCTAAGTCAACCCTCAATCAATTGGAAGTCATTCAAAACATGTTATTCAAGATTCACTATGAAAATGCTCTCTGTAAACCTTTCAGTTCATTCTTGGCTACCAAGGAGGCTTGAATCCCTTTTATTGGTAATTGCTAACCTTGTTTAAAAAATTGATCATGATTGGAATTCTGTACCCCAGTTTCTTTTTGTCACCAGTTTTTGTTGTGATCATTTGGATAACTTTGGATAACATTTGGATAATTTAGGAACATGGAGTTTGGAGGAAGGAGGAAGATAAGTTCAATTCTGGGTAGACTGTTCTTGAGTTAACACTAGGATATACAGATGGAAATGTCTAATGGGTAGATGGCAAGGGTTAAGGAGAGAGAGCAGGACTCTGGGTGTTCTGGGTTGGGTCAGCCTTCTGACAGTTTAGGTTCAAAATTGGGAAAAAATGGGACACTCATTTTGTAGGTAATTCAATAGTTAACAAAACGATGTTTACTTAGCCATATTAGGAGAAATATATTTAGCAAGGATAGGTATTGAGAATCCTTGATTTAGTTGAATGAAACTCCCATTTCAATCCACTCCTCAAGCATCTGAGAGTCTCTTGGTGTCTCTTGTGACTACTTTCTACTCAAGCAGTAAGAAAGTGATGTCAACAATCTAAGACCTTGGACTCTTGATCCAACAAAGTCTCATGGAATGGCTAAATACCTATAAATGAAAAACTAACCTGACCTGCATGGGAGGAGAGGTTAGGATATTATTTATGACATAGTTGGAAATATAGATCTGGAAGTCATCATGTTGACACAAAATAGAAATGATATTTGGTTCCACAGCAGTTGATGAAGATAGAGATTAAAGGCACAGAGTCATAGGATCATAGATTTACAGTTCTAAGAGACTTCAATGACCATCTAGTCCAACTTCATTTTACACCTGAAGAAATTAAAGCCTTGGGAGTAGCATCAAGTCACATAGGTAGTATCAGAAATGGGATTTGAACCCAAGCTCTCATCCTTTAGATTTAGACCTCTCCACTATAGCACACATATCCCTTTCTGATAGAACCTGGAAAAATACTCGTTCATAGGGGGTAGGATATTGATTGATTGACTGAGTGGTTTTTATTTATTTATTTGTAAAGTAGAAGTTGAGACCTAAGGCAGAGAATGAAGGGAAAGAAATAGGGTAAGGAAGCTTGATGAAAGAGGAGGAGCCTTGAAATAAAGTATAATCAATTCAATTTGTAAAGAATTAAAAGATTGCCAGGTAGCAGTAAAGGCCTAGTTTAATCTGGATAACATTGATTTATAATGGACCGAGTCTGCAGAGTTAATCAGTATTCATGCAATTCACATCTATATAGTTTAATGTATACAGAGTGCTTTACATGTATGATCTCATTTGCATCACTTTTAAGTCCACCACCAATGTTTCATGATGCTGAGAAAAGCACTTATTCTTTCTGTGCTCCAGAGTCCTGTTACTGATGAAGGGAGGAGAGCAGTCACTCAGGAGGAGGTTGAAAGAAAAAATTCACAGCTTGTAAAATTCTTGAAGATACCTGGATGAGCAATGAGTTGAGGGCACAAAGTGCCAATATTACTATCCTGTTGTCCTGACAGCCCCATTTATTTCTTGTAATTGCTTAGTTGGAGCAATGCCCTGGTTTGGAGTAGACATCCAACATGGTGACCTGGTCTGGAAAGGTGCTCCCTAGTGCTGAAATTCAAAGGCAGCTATAGGGTTGGCAGCTTGAGAGACTTGGAAAAAGTCACTTAGATTCTTTATATAGGTTTCCTCTCCTGTAAAATGACCTGTTCCAATAGAGGATATAGCCAAGATCAATTAGCTAATACTAGGCAAGTGGTAAGTGGTATTGATTTAGGATTATCATCCTTCTTGCTTCATTCAGTTCTGCTTCCAGAAGTCCAGGCATCCTTCTCCAGTGAAACATGGTACTGTCAAACAGTTCAATTGAAAAGTCACTGGAAATATTACAGATCAACTTCTTGCTTCAGCAGCTTGCCAGGGCAGACTCCATTCCAGAAGGCAATCCACTTGGCTATATCTTCTCATGGAATGTGATTATTTAGTTTTCCAATATTTGATTTCTGAGTTTGCTTGACATGGACCATTAGCTCATCTTTCATTCTTATGAAGTGGAACATTCTGATAAAGGAGAACAAAGAATGGTGTGGGCTAGAGGACAGGCATCCTAAACAGAATCCTCTTGCATTCTAAAGGTTTAGCTGTTAGATGATTGCCTTTCTAGAAGATCTTGAAGTGAGGAGAATCAAGGCTCAGAAATACTTGCCTCCCTTGAACTGATGGAAGTTCAGAAGAAACTCAGAAAAGCTGAACAGCTTTGAAAGTAAAATGTATAATTCATTAATATATTTTAAAATGCAAACTATAGGTAACAGAGCTTTACATTTTTATATGCCATCTATGATATTCTTTTTTTTTCTGGTGTTCTTTACATTCAGAATAATTTTTAATTGAAAAATATCCTTTTCCTTTAAATACTTTTCCAATGATTTCAAGAACACTTTAATTAACATTAAAATACCTGGTAATATGTAGCCTGTGATATTAGTATGCTGAGTACAAAAAAATACTGGTGGTTAATTTTGTAAGCAAATATTTGTTATTGTGTGAATGTATGTTTTTCTGCGGGTAATTGCCACCAAGTAAGCAGACTTATGAGGTTCAACAAAGGGGACATGAGAGTGAAGGA
The DNA here is from genome assembly GCA_023548195.1 of Bettongia penicillata ogilbyi. Lineage (NCBI taxonomy): Eukaryota > Metazoa > Chordata > Mammalia > Diprotodontia > Potoroidae > Bettongia > Bettongia penicillata. The sequence continues at coordinate 3,944,343 of JAJHZJ010000300.1, forward strand.
AATAAGCATTTATTGAGTGCTTCCCATATGTTAGACCCTTAAAAATTTCATTTGATTCGGGGATGGAGAAAAGATGGCAGAGTAGAAGATGTACATATACTAGCTCTTCCCACACAGCTCATAAAACACCTGTAAAGAAAGACTCTCAACGAATTCTAGAGCAGCAGAAGTGGAGAACAACAGAGTGGATATTTCCAGCCCAGGCTGACCTGAAAGGCCGATGGGAAATGTCTGTCACACCAGGCATGGAGCAGAGCCCAGCCCAGCCTTGGCTATGTGGTGGGGCTCTGGGAGGATGCGAGCAGGCCTCGGGAGCAGAATCCCCAGTCACAGTAGCAGCAGTTTGCAGATCCTTCAACCCACAGGAACCAAAGATCAGTGACAGGGTTTTTTCAGCTGGCTGAGAAGGGAGAAGGGCCTTCCCACAGCTCTGACCTCAGGCAACAGTCTCAGAGGCCACATCAGGCAGGTGGCAGCAGTTCCCACAGCAGCCCCTGCAGCAGCCTGTATCCATTGTTGGAGTTTAAAAGCCCTGAGGGCACTGAGCTGCTGATTCTTACCTCAGCCCTGTGTAGAGGCCCTGCAGCAACTGATCTTTATCTCATGTTGAATGATGGCCCTGCCCCCGCAGCTTATCTGAATCTCAGCCCCCAGTGCTGGCTTGGTGGAACTGGAGGCCAGGTGGTTGTGAAGAGGAAACTCTACTAAGATTCTGGGCGCAAAAATCTCTTCTTGATTCCAGACCAGTGTACATGTTTGACTGAGCCACCTTGCAGGAACTGAGATCTGACAGATCCCCAGACTATACCCTACTCTTGACAAAGGACCCAAAAGTCAAGGAACTGGTTGGGAAAATGCCCAAAAAAGGGGAAAAAAAATAAAACTATAGAAGGTTACTTTCTTGGTGAACAGATAGCTTCAGAACAATGCTTATCATCAGGGAAAGACATAAAAGTCAAGGCTTCTGTATCCCAAACATCCAAAATAAATATTCAATGATCTCAGGCCATGGAAGAGCTCAAAAAAGATTTTGAAAATCAAGTAAGAGAGGTGGAGGAAAAATTGGGAAGAGAAATAAGACAGATGCAAAAAAGTCATGAAAATCAGAAGACCCCCAAAAATGCTGAAGAAAATAACACTCTTAAAAATAAGCTAACTCTTTGGCAAAAGAGGTTCAGAAAGCCAATGAGGAGAGGAATGCTTTCAAAGGCAGAATTAGCCAAATGGAAAAGGAGGTTTAAAAGCTCACTGAAGAAAATAGATCTTTCAAAATTAGAATGAAACAGATGGCAGCTAATGACTTTATAAGAAACCAAGAAACCACAAAACAAAACCAAAAGAATGAAAAAATGGAAGAGAATGTGAAATATCTCATTAGAAAAACAATTGACCTGGAGAATAGATCCAGGAGAGATGATTTAAAAATTATGGGACTACCTGAAAGCCATGATCAAAAAAAGAGCCTAGATGTCATGTTTTATGAAATTATCAAGGAAAATTGCCCTGATATTCTAGAACCAGAGGGCAAAATAAGTATTCAAGGAATCCACCAATCACCTCCTGAAAGAGATCCAAAAAGAGAAACTCCTAGGAACATTGTGGCCAAATTCCAGAATTTCCAGGTCAGGGAGAAAATATTGCAAGCAGCTAGAAAGAAACAATTCCAGTATTGTGGAAATACAATCAGGATAACACAAGATCGAGCAGCTTCAACATTAAGGGATCAAAGGGTGTGGAATATGATATCCCAGAAGTCAAAGGAACTAGGACTAAAACCAAGAATCACCTACCCAGCAAAACTGAGTATAATACTTCAGGGGGAAAATGGTTTTTAATGAAATAGAGGGCTTTCAAGCATTCCTGATGAAAAGATCAGAGCTGAAAAGAAAACTTGACTTTCAAACATAAGAATCAAGAGAAGCATGAAAAGGTAAACAGCAAAGATAAATCATAAGGGACTTACTAAAGTTGAACTGTTTACATTCCTACATGGAGATACAATATTTGTAACTCTTGAAACTTTTTTCAGTATGTGTGTAGTTGGTGGGATTACATGCACACACACACACATACACACACATGCACACAGAGTGCTCAGAGTGCACAGAGTGAGTTGAATAGGATGGGATCATATCTAAAAAAATGAAGTTAAGGGGTGAGAGAGGAATATATTGGAAGGAGAAAGGGAGAAATGCAATGGGGCAAATTATCTCTTATAAAAGAGGCAAGTAAAAGACTTTTCCATGGAGGGAAAAAGCGGGGAGGTGAGAGAGAAAACATGAAGCTTACTCTTATCACATTCAACTAAAGGAAGGAATAAAATGCACACTGATTTTGGTATGATAACCTATTTTACAATACAGGAAAGTGGGGGAGAAGGGGATTAGCAGAGTGGGGGGAGATGATGGAAGAGAGGGTAATGGGAGGAGGGAGTAATTAGAAGTCAACACTCTTGGGGAGGGACAAGGTCAAAAGGGAGAAGAGAAGCAATGGGGGACAGGATAGGATAGAGGGAAATATGGTTAGTCTTACACAACACGACTCTTATGGAAGTCATTTGCAAAACTATACAGATATGGCCTATGTCGAATTGCTTGCCTTCCCAGTGGGGATGGGTAGGGAGAGAGGAAGGAAGAGAAGTTGGAACTCAAATTTTTAGGAACAACTGTTGAGTATTGTTCTTGCATACAACTAGGAAATGAGAAATACAAGTAATGGAGTATAGAAATTTATCTTGCCCTACAGGGCAAAAGAGAACATGGGATAAGGGAAGGGAGGGATATTAGAAGGGAGGACTGATTGGTGAAAGGAGTAATTGGAATGCTCAGAGTTTTGGTGTGGGGGAGGGGAGAGATGGAGAGAAAATTTGGAACTAAAAATTTTGTGGAAATGAATGTTGAAAACTTAAAGAAAAGAATGAGTTAGGGTGTGCTAGACTAGATTAAAAAAATCCTTATTACAAGAACCATGATTTCATAGGTGCAGGGTGCTTCCAGTATGGAATTCCCTCTACCAAAATTGATGAACTAATACTCTCTATCATAGGATGGTGGATTGAGAACTGGAAACCAAATCAGGGACCATCTAGCTCAACTTACTCATTTTTACAGATGAAGGAGAAACTGAGATCCAAGGAAGGACTTTGGGAAATTAACTTGGTTTGGCCATTTTCTTCTACATACCAAAAAAAAAATACACAAACATATTCTACTTTTCTGCTTTTTAGTTGCTGAGTTAGTTTCTCTTGGCATGAGTTTATACCCTATTCAGTCTATCTGCCCTAGGCCTAAAGGGAGTCATCTTATCTATGAACCAATTTTATATCTCAAGGTATTTTTTCTTAAATTTTTTTAACTTGAATAAAAAATGAATGAGACAAAGAAAAAAAATTCATTTGATTCCCACAACAACCTTGAGAGGTAAGGGCTGTTATTATCCACATTTTAGAATTGAGAAAACTAAGGCAAACAGCATCACACAACTGGTAAGTAAATGAGATCAAATTTGAACTCAGGTCTTCCTAACTTCATGCCCATTATTCTAGTCACTGCACCACCAGCTACACTAGAAGTAGATGACTTCAAGTTGCAGGGACCGAGTGAAGAGTCTGGCTTGGAGAAGCAGGGCTCATACATGAACAGTGAAGGCCAGGGAGGCAGGGAATCAAGGAAAATCCAATGTTGCCTCTTCCTCCTTGGATGGCTTTCTTAGCTGTGACACCTCTGGCTCCAGCATTTTTTAAACCATGTTTGTTCCTCTCAAGTGCATATACAATTTTGTACAAGGAGTGGTTTGCTAAATATGGGTGGAAGAGGGATTTGTTCAGAAATTAAAGTGATATAAAAACAAAAGATATCCATAAAAATGAAAAATACATACCACTCAGCAATAAGAGATTTAAGAGTACATTTTCTTGGATAAAAGAGTGTTTCTGAATGGTCCCTTCTATACCTAAAAATGGTAGACTGAATAGTCTTACTTCACCAAGGTTTGTTTGAGTAAATAGTAGTTGGAGGAAAAACATGGGACCTTGGTTTTTAAAACTCATTACTCAGTATAATTCTGTATTTACATTACCATCCATTCTCTTTATAAAGAATTGTACCTATGATAAACAACTGTACCCATCAAACATCACTATAGCAAGTAGCCAATAAGAGAGCATGCTTGGGAATCATGGTGCACTAGGGAGAATGGGACATAAGGAAGTTGATTTGATTGTCAAAAAGTTCCCCAATCCTCCAGGTGTTTCAGTGGATAATGTTGGATTTGGAATAGGAAAGACATGAGCTTAAATAATGTCTCAAATACTTATGAAGTATGAGCCTGGGTAGGTCATAACTTCTCTGAGCATTAGTTTTATCATCTGTAAACTGAAATTAATAATAATTCCTACCTCATTCAATTGTAATGAGGATCCAACCACATATGTGTTAGAAAACACTTTAAAAACTTTAGAGCATTAAAATTAGCTATTATTATTTTCAGTAAAAATATTTTGGTATTTTAACCAAGGAATTACTAACATCTTTTTCCTGTTTCAAAACACTTTTGGATTGTTGCATACATGCATACATAGCCTAGGTTTCGTTCACTGTTACCTGTGTTGTGAAAGTCTTTCCATTTACATCTCTCATAGTTAAAACCTTACCCCCTTTTCAAAGTCCAGTTCAAACAATTTCCTCCAAGAAGTCTTCCATTGTACCAATAACCCCCAATCCAGAAAAGATCTCTTACTCTGGTGAAAACTTAGTACTTGGTATGTAACTCCATAGGCATGATTATTGTGTACTTTGAATTTATCTTTTTAATGTATTTCCTGAAGAATCTGTCCCTGTTTTGTTGCCTTTCTGAGACTTCTAAGAGACCAGTATAATTTACAGAGGAAACTTGGCCAAGAAAATTCTGAGCTTCAGCTACAGGAAATGGATTGTTCCTCCCGCCTTGCTGTCAAAAAGATCCCTTCTGATCAAGGATTGAGGAGTTAGATTGTTGGAAAGTTAAAAGAGACTGACTATGGCTAGATTTGTGACTTCTGATTTGGACTTATTGCTGAGAGAAGAAGAGCGAAGCTCATGGCAAGAGCTGTGGCTCTGAGCAGTTAGTGAGCAAAGATTCCACAGCACAAAGCAGACTTGTTGAGGGCTGTGCACCTGGTCAGGACTGGACAAGTGAGGTGGAGAGAGTTCTCCGTGTATTTCTCTCTCTCTCTCTCTCTCTCTCTCTCTCTCTGTCTCTCTCAGAGGGAGACACAAAGAGACACAGAGACAAAGAAAGAGGGAAACAGAGACACACACAGAGAAAGAGAAAGACACAGAGAGACAGAGAGAATAGACTTGAAAGAGAAAGAACTTGCCAGTGTACATACTCAGAAGCAACTATCCCAACTCCCACTTTGCACTGATTACTTGTGTCTCCAGAACATTGCTACTACTTGACCCCTCAGAATCCAGAGGTAGCCCTGAAGGTCTGGGGGTTGCCACCCTATTGCCCTAGCTGATGAGCCCCCACTGGTATGCTTCCTCATTCATCTCTGGACTATAATCTGAGCTTCCTCTCCTGTGACTCAGCAAGGATCTTGGTGGGAAAAAGAGAAGACTAAGGTCCTCTCAATCCTTTGAAGCTCATAAGTTTCACTCCAATTGAAACAACAAGTAAGGCAAAAGTGGCATGTTGGTGGCATTCTCTTCTTTCCAACTGAAGCATTTGCTCATTTCCACTGTAAGTCGCCTGAAAAATCTTGATTCCAACTAGCTCAATGGTTGACAAATCCCAAGGGTTTGTCCAAATCCCTTGGTGAATCCAAACAGATTTCTTTTTATATGTAGAGAGATAGTCAGGTCATATTCACCCCTACTGAATAACTGAAGATATGTGATGACCTAATAAATAAACTGACTAAATGGAGAGGGGCATAAGCTTGACTTCATTTCCCTTCTCACCCTGTTTCTGGCTTTTAGACTTCAAAACCTTACATCTGTCCTGAGCACCTACATTCCTCTTGTTCTTTAGCTCCCTTTAATGTGTTTTTACCTTCATTAGAATATAAGCATGTGATTTATCCCATATATACATTCCCTTTATCCTACCAATTTGATTTTTAAGTCTTTTGAAGACTGAGAATTTCTTATTCATTTTCTAGTACTCTTTCTTTCCTGTATTCCCTCCCCAAACTCCACCACCAATCAGCACCTAAAACAAAGCTTTCCCTGGGTAGTAGATTTTCAGTAATGTTTGTAGAATGCAATGAAATATCTCTAATTGTGTTGATTGGACATAATTAGTTTTGTAAAAGCAAAAGGGACATTTGACAATCCCAGGAAATCCATGATGCATAGCTCTCTATAAAAGTGAATCCTATACCTAGATAAAATCTCATTATCCACATACTTAAAAATGCACCACTATTCAGATGAGTTGGACATAGGAAGAAGTTGGATGGGGTTAGAATGTATAAGAGAGAAAGCATGAGAAGGCTGGACATTGATTTAGTAAAGTCCTGCAATTTAGATCCTACATCAGAAGCATGTAAGTAATATTATTTTCATCTGCCTCTGAGTCATCACTTACTACTTATCCATTATTGATTATAATCTCTCCTTCCACTCCATAATGACCTAGAACATAGTAAGCACTTATTCAATCCTTTCCTGGATTTGTGATCTTATCAATAAGGATGATCCTTCTAGTGGTACAGATTGTAACCCATCCAAACCTTCAGACTTCACACCCAATATAATTTTTCCCTTGTAAAATTCTCCATAGGAAATACGAGTGTGCAGTAGACCTTCAAGATTTCCTGACACCATGTAGGTACTAATGCAGCAGGCATTGCTATCTATCTGTTATCCTGCATATATATCCATGTATCCTCTTGATACATGGCCAGTCTAGTTTGTTTTACAGTCATATATCTCATTGATGATATCTCCTATACTGCTCTATGTGGGCAATCCGTCACTGGTAATATGCTACAGACTATTTATGCTTACCATGCATCTCTCCATTGCCTTTTGGGTGACCTCTAATTTTGATTCATTTGAGATTGTGATATTCTATGAATCACAATCATAAAACATCCCTAAAAGAAGATTTGTGCTGAAAAGATGGGATTTTTCTTTTCATTGAATATCTCAGATAAGGACCTAAAATATATAGGAAACTAAGACAAGCCCATAAGACCAAGAGCCATTCCCCAGTGAATAAAAGGTCAAAGGATATGAACAAAAATTCTTGAAAACATAATTGCAAATTAAATGCAATTTTACATAGAAAGACACACAGTTGGTGGATGGAGCTATGAATTGATCCAACATTCTGGAAAGCGATTTAGAATTGCCTAAAGAAATGTCTAAATAATATCTATATCCTGTGACCCTGAGATACCAGTGCTAGTTATATACACAAAACATGTCAAAGAGAGAATGAAAATTTCAAAAGACAGCATATCATCATAGCAGCACTTTTTTTGGTAGGAGCTAAGATTTAGAAACAGATATATATGGATTGAGGGACTAGCTTAGCAAATTACAGTACATGAATATGATGGAATATTACTGCACTATAAGAAACAGTGAATATAGAGATACATTAGAAGACTTATATGAACCAGTGACAGCTAAAGTAAGCAGAGTCAGGAAAACAATGTATACAGTGACCTCAAAAATGTAAATGGAAAAAGTAAAAAAGGGAAAATTCCATTCCATTATATTCTATTTTAGTTCAACACTGCCCCAAAGAAGACAGGAGAAAATACACTTCTTTCCCTTCTTTGCAGAGGTGATTTTGAAGAATAAGAGGATAATTTGCCTCCTGTTTATGCCAAGGTTCATATATAGTGAGCTAGAATAAAGTGAAAGCTTTCCTGATTCTCCCATTTCTAAAGATATTCCCCTCAAATCACTTTATATCTATTTGAACATGTCTAAATCAGTGCAGATTGTCTGCCTCTCTTTAGAATTTAAGTTCCTTGAGGGCAGAGAGTTTCTTGTCTTTGTATTACCAGCTCCTAGAATAGTGCCTGGTACATAGTAGGTGCTTAATGCTTGCTGTCTTATATTAGAAGAGGACTTAGTTTTGCTTAACTCTTAAAATGTTCAAATGCCCCCTGGAAGAAGCTCTGCCATAAGTTGCTTAAAAAGTTACTTCTTCTCATCCTTAACACTCCCAACATTTCCTAAATATTAACTTCTCAGAATGAAATATAAGAAGTCCAGAGTTGTGTGAATAAATACTCAAGGAACTTCAAGTTCATTTCTCCTCAGTAAGAACAGAAACATCTAATAAAGTTCTAAAATATTATCATATCCTCTTACTCCATATGAGACGTTAGATCTTACTAGTGAATAATAATTCTCTGAAACCACCAGCAGCCCCACTGTACTTTATTGATACGTGTAGATAACCATGATAAGGGATGTATTTTATTTGCAAAAGAAAAAAAAATTCCATTTAGTAATTGAAATAGCTTGTTCTTTTACAGCCTGTAAAGTTAATTATCTTTCCTCCTTTTCTTTTCCCCCTTGAAAAGAACATGTTTTAATCATTTTTGCTAGATCCCTTGTTTAATGTCTGCAGCTTCACAATTGATACAATGCCTGCTAGTGAGATTTTAAAAATAGGTTTACATTACTTTTGAGAGAGACAATTCTCAATTAATTATAAATGATTTCATTTCAAAACTCAGAATCCTACTGCGAATCCTGAACCTAATACTTATCTTTTCTAATTGCATGGTGGGGAATGCAGAAATAAATTTGGTTGGGATTGTAATTGGTATTTTTGAATTTGGGTTTCCTGTATTATTCCCAGGATTATAAGCAGCCCCAGGAATGTGGAGAGGTCTCCACTCCCACCAAATGCAGTTGAATTTTTTAGAAGGAAATGCTTTAAAAGTAGAAGAACAGATAATAGGAGTGGGTGGACCTACCAGCAGATTGCAGGGAATGGCCGAGAGAGCAGATTCTCACTAGGCATAATCTATATCTATCTGTGTGCTTGCTTTTTTTGTTTGCTTTCAAATTCATTTTTTTCCTGAGCTATAAAAAGTGTGAAAACAGCCACACGATTTTTACCCAGCTTCCTCCTCCTCCACCACCTCCCTCTTTTTGTCCTCTTTCTCCAGCTTAACCTACTCCTTCTCCGTCTTTACCTTACACTAAACATGCTTCTGTTAAAAATAGAAAAAAATGTGGGTGATTGGGAATATAGATAATTTCTCAGATTTGAATAATCCCTGTGTTGGAAGACAAATACACACATGTCCTTAGTAAATGGGAGGGGAGATGGAGTGAATAAGCATTCATTAAGCACCCACAGTTTGCAGGCACTGTGCTAAGCATTTTATAAATATCTCATTTTATCCTCATGACAAACTTAAGAGGTAGACCTTAGTATATAAGACATGGGATGATCATGGATTCTGTCTTTTCTGAATTGAGTAGAATGAAAAGTAGTATTTCCTTGCAGGGCAGCTAGGTGGCTTGGTGGATAGAGCACTGGACATGGAATCAGTCATCTTCCTGAATGCAAATCTGTCCTCAGATACTTACATAAACAGTGATCCTGGGCAAGTCACTTTAATTCTCCTTGCCTCAGTTCCCTCATCTGTCAAATGAGAAGGAAACCATGCTAGTATCTTTGCCAAAGAGTTATTACATGACTGAAAAAAATGTCTAAACAGCATCAAAACTATTCTGAGAGCAAAAAAATCAATCCAGGCATAAAGGAGTTAAAAAAATCATACAAATGAGAGTGAGAAACCTTTGCTTTTAGTGCTAGTTCTTGCATATTGTCTCCCCTTTTAGAAGGAGAGCTCCTTGAGGGAAGGGACAGGGTTGTTGGTTTGTTTTTTTTTTGCCAATATCTGGCACATAGTAAACATTTAATAAAGCTTGTTGACTGAGTTGTCCTTATTTTTATTTTTTTTTTTACCACTGATGACTTGAGCAAGTCATTTAAATTTTTTGAGTTTGGTTTTATCATCAGAAAAAAGAGAAACAACTTACCATTGTTTTCCTTACCTTCTAGGAGAAGGAGTTCAGGGAAACTTCACAGTGGGATGACTTTTCAACAAAAAAATTTTCACTTTCTCACTGCCTGCTTTGACTAGTTTCTTAGTTCCAGGAAAGATTTTCAGAGAAATTACTGTATAATTCTGTCTAAAAAACCATGTTCACTTTAACTATAATTTAAAGTCTAAGTTCAGAAGAAAGAAAGCCCTTTAAAAATAAGCAGGTGTGAAAGGTGCTAGGACCCTGCTATAATGGTTAATGAATGTCATTAAATAGTTGAGAAAATTAGAATTTTACATCAACCTGAACTTCCAAGGGCAGGAGAAGCAGCTCAAAAATCTCATGATCAGAGAAAAATGTAGTTTTTAAGTGTTACCTGAGGCCCTGGGCTCCAACAGACCAGATCCTGAATCTGGGGACCCAGTGCCCCAGGGGCCAAGCTCTTTCTTGGATTCTACCACTTCCCTCTCCCCCATCTTAGATCAATATTCCAGGGAAAATCTTCAAAGCAAAGCTAAAATGTCATGTCTGTCTCCTCAAATGTAGGCAATAAGATCCTTTCCTGAAATGTGAAACTGAATGTAAAATATGAGTAACAGACACGAGACCACTTCCCCTCCCCCACCCTGCCAAATATAGAAGATGCAAAGGACCCAGAAGTGGATACCTAAAGGATAGGTAGATAGGTGTCCTCTAAACTTATAGGATAGGATAGGTAAAACACTTAAGTGACCCACTGAATTTGTTAGAGTCCTCTAGAAAACAAAGGAACTTTACAGTGAACAAATACTCCTTATTTGTTTCAGAACTGCATAGCAGGAGTCATTCATAGCATTATTATAGACATCTGACAAGATCCAAATATCCTGTATTCTAAGAGTTTGGCTTGAGTCTGCCCAATACAGAATCGTCCTGTTGGTGGCTTTATTTTTCTAGAGAAGTTTGCTTCTGAAAAATATAACGTTCCTCTGGGTGCCTAGAAATTGACTCGAACTCAGGAACTTTGATTTTCTGAAATACTCAAATTTAGAAACTCTTGAATTTAGGATTATCCATAAGGAAACTTCGAAGGTTAAAATATCTATCTTCAGCATTGTGATTCTTTCACCTGATCTTCGAAAAGGAAACAGAAAGAAGATAGTACTGAGAGTTCTAGAAATTTCCCTGCCAGGATACCTGTAAGCATATATTCCCTATGGTCATATGTTTCTGATATAGGTTGTCAATGCTGCCCTATGTGGAAGTAGGGAAAGCGCCTTCCCATCTTGCTGTACCCAGAACTGAAAGTACAAGAGGATGCATACTCCGGAAAAGAGAAAAGAGTCCAAGGGGTGAGTTATTGATTGCTTTCTCTTCTGAACCACGTTTCTTCAAGCAAGGCTATATCTCAGTCAACTAATCATCAGGTGACTACTGTTATCAAAGAGCAATTGGAGAAGCTCCTTCGCCTTCCCTCTAAGAGGTCAGAATTCATGTGTAACACTATAGGAGGTGTCCCTTTTAGACAATAGTCTATGTCTTATGCTTTTACATACATTATATAATATATTATTTGACCAAGTTTTGGCATTTTGTTTAATTCTCCCACCTCTCTTTCTCCTCTCTCTCCTCTATCACTCTATTTTCCAATATTTTCTATTTCCCCTAAAAAAAATAGATTTCTTCACCTTGCATGTAAAGCTCTCCACAGTCCAGCTCTATTCTACTCCATGACTTCTAAATTTCCTTTCAACCTTTATGATAATATGGTCCTATCTTTTAAATCTTTTTTTTCTTTTTTAATAAAAATTTATTTATTTAACTTTTTACATTCATTTTCACAAAATTTTGGGTTCCAAATTTTCTCCCCATTTGTTCCCTCCCCCCACCCCCAATACACCGAGCATTCTAATTTACCCTATCACCAATCTGCCCTCTCTTCTATCATCCCTCCCTTCCCTCGTCCCCATCTTCTCTTTTGTCCTGTAGGGCCAGATAACTTTCTATTCCCCATTACCTGTATTTTTTATTTCCTAGTAGCAAGAACAATACTCAACAAATGTTCCTAAAACTTTGAGTTCCAAATTCTCCCCATCCCTCCCTCCCCACCCATTTCCTTTGGGAAGGCAGGCAATTCAATATAGGTCATACCTGTGTAGTTTTGCAAATGATTTCGATAATAGTCGTGTTGTGTAAGACTAACTATATTTCCCTCCATCCTATCCTGCCCCCGCCATTGCTTCTATTCTCTCTTTTGATCCTGGCCCTCCCCAAGAGTGTTGATTTCAAATTGCTCCCTCCTCCCATTGCCCTCCCTTCCATCATCCCCCCCACCCTACTTATCCCCTTCTCCCCCTTTTCCAGTATCGTAAAATTGGTTTTCATACCAAAATGAGTGTGCATTTTATTCCTTCCTTTAGTTGAATGTCATGAGAATAAACTTCATGTTTTTCTTTCACCTACCCTCTTTTTCCCTCCATGAAAAAGTCTCCTGTCTGCCTCTTCTATGAGAGATAATTTGCCCCATTCCATTTCTCTCTCTCTCCTCCCAATACATTTCTCTCACACAGCTTAACCTGATTTTTTTAAGATATGATCCCATCCTATTCAATTCACTCTGTGCTCTCTGTCTCTCTGTGTGTGTGCGCACGTGTGTATGTGTATGTGTGTCTGTGTTTGTGTGTGTGTGTGTATGTAATCCCACCAACTACCCAGATACTGAAAAGTTTCAAGAGTTACAAATATTGTCTTTCCATGTAGGAATGTAAACAGTTCAACTTTGGTAAGTCCCTTATGACTTCTCTTTGCTGTTTACCTTTTCATGCTGCTCTTCATTCTTGTGTTTGAAAGTCAAATTTTCTTTTCAGCTCTGGTCTTTTCATCAAGAATGTTTGAAAGTCCTCAATTTCATTGAAAGACCATATTTTCCCCTGAAGTATTATCCTCAGTTTTGCTGGGTAGGTGATTCTTGGTTTGAGTCCTAGTTCCTTTGACTTCTGGAATATCCTATTCCACACCCTTCAATCCCTTAATGTAGAAGCTGCTAGATCTTGTGTTATCCTGATTGTATTTCCACAATACTGGAATTGTTTCTTTCTAGCTGCTTGCAATATTTTCTCCTTGACCTTGGAATTCTGGACTTTGGCCACAATGTTCCTAAGAGTTTCTGTTTTTGGATCTCTTTCAGGCAGTGATTGGTGGATTCCTTGAATACTTATTTTGCCCTCTGGTTCTAGAATATCAGGGCAGTTTTCCTTGATAATTTCATGAAAGACGATGTCTAGGCTCTTTTTTTGATCATGGCTTTCAGGTAGTCCCATAATTTTTAAATTGTCTCTCCTGGATCTATTTTCCAGGTCAGTTGTTTTTCCCATGAGATATTTCACATTCTCTTCCATTTTTTCATTCTTTTGGTTTTGTTTTGTGATTTCTTGGTTTCTCATAAAGTCATTAGCCTCCATGTGTTCCATTCTAATTTTGAAAGAACTATTATCTTTAGTGAGCTTTTGAACCTCCTTTTCCATTTGGCTAATTCTGTTTTTTAAAGCATTCTTCTCCTTATTGATTTTTGGGACCTCTTTTGCCAATTGAGTGAGCCTATTTTTCAAGGTGTTATTTTCTTCAGCATTTTTTTGGGTCTCCTTTAGCAAGGTGTTGTCCTGCTTTTCATGCTTTTCTTGCATCTCTCTCATTTCTCTTCCCAGTTTTTCCTCCACCTCTCTAACTTGATTTTCAAAATCCTTTTTGAGTTCTTCCATAGCCTGAGCCCATTGAATATTTATTTTGGATGTTTGGGATACAGAAGCCTTGACTTGTATGTCTTTCCCTGATGGTAAGCATTGTTCTTCCTCTTCTGAAAGGAAGGGAGGAAATATCTGTTCACCAAGAAAGTAATCTTCTATGGTCTTATTTTTTTTCCCTTTTCTGGGCATTTTCCCAGCCAGTTACTTCTGAGATTCCTTTCCACACCCACTCCACCTCCATATCCTCCCAGCTAGTGCTTGGGGTCTGAGATTCAAATGCTGCTTCCCAGCCTCAGGGCCCCCAGTGGGGGCAGGGCTACTATTCAGTGTAAGATTAAGTTCAGCTGCCCAGGTGGGGGCAGAGCTGCCACACAGGGCTCAGTTCCCTCAGGGCATTTATGCGGAGACCTTCAACAATGGATCCAAGGTCCTGTCTGGTTTGGAAGCTCCTGTCTGCTGCTGCCTGCGCTGCTGCCTCCCAAGGGGCCCGAGTTATGGAGACAACCTGCTCCCCTCTTGGCCAGCCAAACAGGCTCTCTCATTGACCTTTGCGCCTGTGGGTGGAGGGACCTGCTCTGCTGCTGGAGATTCCATCCCTGATGCCTGCTGGGATCTGCTCCTCTTGGTGCCACACAGCCAAGGCAGGGCTGGGCTCTGCTCTGGGTCTGGTGCACGACGGACCTTTGGTGTCAGTTTTTCTGGTCTTTCTGAAACAGAAATCTCCTCCACTCCATTGTTCTGTGGCTTCTGCTGCTCCAGAATTTGTTGGGAGTTCTTCTTTACAGATATTTTATGGGCTGTAGGTTAGGAGCTAGCATATATGAATCTTTCTACTCCACCATCTTGCTTAAATCTTTCTTTGTATTTCTTTTCATATACTCTAAATTCTAGACACATTAAAACTCCAGCTTGTTTCCCAAACTTAATACAGTATTGCTTGTCTGAGTATTTACACGTGTTTTCTCTGCCCTGAATACATCATCTTCTCATATCAACTTTCATATTCGTTATTTTCTTTAAGGCTCAACTGTTTAACCTGTCTTATCTCCTTAATCAATAGAATTCTCTCAGTCTTTACATGGTCTTAAATAAATTTGATTTTTTTTGGCCCCTATCACTGTACCTTGGTGACATTTGGTTGCATATATATTATATCCATGTCCATCCCCTCAGTAAAATGTACATTCTTGAAGGCAAAACTATTTTTATTGTCTTTTTATGCCTAAAACCTAGTAGAGGGTTGTGCACAAATGTTTAATAAATATTTACTAAATTGAATTAGTTGAGTTTAAGCATTTCATAGAAGATGGAGATATAATAATAGCTAATAATGTTATAATATGCCACTTAAAAGTTTACAAAGCAATTTATATATACTATAGCATTTCACTTGATCATCACTGCTATGAGGCAGGTAATGAAGTATTCTCATTTTAAAGTAATTAATTTGTTTTCAGTTTTCACACTTCCATAAGTTTTAAATTTTTCTCCCCTTCCCTTGCTCCTTTCTCCCTATGATGACAAGCAATCTTATTTGGGTTCTACACATACATTCTTATTTAATGCATTTTCATGTTAGTCATGTTGCATAGAAGAATTAAAATGATATTCCCATTTTACAGATGAGGAAACTGATTCAGAGACTTCAAGCAGCTTGCTCACAGTCACAGAGCTAGTAAGAGTTGGATTGGGGAATTAAACTGAGGTTTCCTGAATACAGTTCCAGTGTTCTTTTTCTTACACAATATTGCCTCTCAGTGATTAGTTTCCTGATTAATATGATGTGTTGGATAACCTCGAAGGCCATTTTTAGCTAGAAATCTATCCTAGCATCATAGTGTTATTATAGTTGGAATGTATGCAGTTGGAAATTATTGTGGAGGTAGTTATTTGGGGAAAGGACTCATCACTCATTTTATCCATTAAACTTTGCCAAGGATGGGGGAATTTCATGAAGCAGGCATGATTTACATCTCTGTGACTTTTGTTGGATCAGATCTTTTTTTAAAGGAAAGACTTCCTGTGAAAGCTGTTAGTTGTCACATGGCTGATTCTTGAGTGAATCATCTCTGGGGCTGGATACCAGTCATGGAATGCTTTAGGCCTGATACAGAAGGATGCGCTATGCCAGCCAAGAAATCTGGTAGACAAGCATTGTGATAAAGTCATTTCTTATTTGACTGCTTTTCTTTTTAAATAGATCCTTCTGTTACTCACAGGAAGGTGCCAGCGGCTGTTAGCTTCTGTACCTCTCCCTCTTTTCTTACTGCTCCAAAGCCATCCCACCCCTTCAAGAAGGACTTGATATGATAAGCAGCCTGTTTATATTGTACTTTCTTTTGAATTAATAGGTCCTCTGCTTGTAGATGAATGTTCATTTGAGGTAACTCCTTTCAAATCTAAATTGTGATCTCTATCTGTAGGGAGGTAAAGTGCATGCAGTGATCCAGATTGCTCCATTGACCCTATTCCTAGTTGGAGGCACTAGTGAATAAAGAGGTCATGTTTTCAGGAAAAGTGACAGCAATCAATATAAAACAGCCTCTGGGCCCTCAGCCCCTCCACCCTCAAACTTTTCATCAGAAAAATGAAGAAACATCATACAATATAATAAGGTATGTATCTATAACTTCTGTAGATTATTGGCTACTCACTCATGAAATCTAGATATCCCCAAAGGACTCCTCAGTACTCAAAGGACAACAAAAGCCTGATTTATTCTCAAGGCACATTTTGAAATAGTTCAAGGTGAATTAAGCCAGGAATGAGTGGAAAAAGGTAATTACTACAGCTAAATTAGGGTCAAGGTATTGGTAGTATAGTTTCTAGGACAAGAGAGGTAAAAATCCTCTTGCTCCACTCTATGCTGATAATATCTGTAGTTTCACATTCAGTTCCGTGCCTTGTATTTGAGATAGGTCTTAACAAATTATAGCACATCCAGAGAAAAACAACTGGAACGGGTGTGAGGTGGTACTAGAAACCACATCATATGAGAAAGAGTTGAAGAAATTAGATATTGTTAACCTCAAGAAGACTTAAGGGGGTACAATTACTGTCTTCAAATATTTGAAGCATTGTTACATGGGAGAGGGATTAAACTTGTTTTCTCTGAGCCCAGAAAGTAGAATGAGGGCCAATGATAAGGCAGTAGTACACATAAGAGAAAATTGTCTGAAAATAAAATGAGGCAATGTAATTCTTCATCACTGCAAGGTCTTTAATATGACTTTACCTCTGATGCTTGCTACCTGTGTGACCTTAGCTAAGACACTCAAACTTCCTGAACCTCAGGTTTTTGAGAATTCAGATTGAATGACCCAGATGAACTCATGATCTTTCCTTGTAACTCATCCTTCCTCCAGACTTTACCTACTTCTATTAAAGATTTCAGAATTTTTCCAATAACCCAAGTTCACAATTTCTGAGTGATACTTGCATAAAAATGGTGGGGTTATGGTTCTTCCCACTCACATAGCTGATGTCACAGAAAGCAAAGGATCATGACAAAGGAAATGATGTATTAATATATTAATGATGTATTACTCTTCTCTCTTGTGTCTCCTAGATGTGAACGAATCTCTCCTTTATTGAATTGGAAAGAGGCAAAACAAAATGCCAGATGACAATTGGCCTTGCCCCTGTAGGTCTTTATATAGATAAGTCTTGTAGTACTGTAGTATCCACATTTAAAGAGTTCAAGTAAGTCCAAGCCAAGGGTACCTTTGTGGGTCACCTGGAGGCACCAGAAAGCAACAGGGTGGCAGAAGAGGGAATTTCTTTCTTTTTCCTCTCTCCATTAGCCATTGTATGTGGAGTAGAGGTACTTACTAACACCTTTTCTAGCAGTTGGAAAGCTTTTCAGTTTGAGTGAAGTGGAGACACACACTCCATAGAGATAATGATACAGAGAGGAGCAGTCCAGGGGAAACTGATGATAAAACCATCCAACAGAGACACTGTAGTCAGGAGGAGACTATGAGGAGGACTCCAACAAGGAGGAAAAAGACATCAAGAAATGACAGTACCAGAAATGTGGACACCTATGCTCACATATGTTTCCTATATGTTTGTTGCATTATCATTGTATTCTAAGTTCATATGTACTCTTTCCATATATGTTCTATGTGTTTGTGGGAGAAAGTTACCTATGCTTATGGGGGAAATATTTTGCTCTTACTCTGTAATTTTAGCAAATGCCTTTGCTTTGAGTTACATTCACTGACTGACTTTTAAGAGGAAGCAGACTGATGGGTGCTTATAAGCTATTGTATTGGAAGTGCAAGCACACAGTATGCCTAAAACCAAAGAGAGTAGCAGCTGCTCCCTGAATATTCAACCTGTGAACGTGAGTGCAAGTTGGAGAGGCAGCCCAGAGGAGATGCTACACTTGACTCTTCAGTATTTCTTATCTTTCCCCATATCTCCAATCACTTTTCAAGTATTGACAAGTTTACCTCCACAACAATTCTTACATCCATCATATTCAATCAACCACTTCTCATCTGGACAATTTTACTAGACTCTTCATTGATCTCTTTGCTTCAGGTTCTTGCCTCCATCCGTTCTCTACACAACTCTCAAAATAATCTTTCTAATATATTGTTCTGATCATGTCAATTTCACCAGTCAGATATTTCATATTGCTCCCATTCATGAGCTCTATATTCTAGCAAAACTGCCCTCCCACTCTTCTTTAATCTCTGCATACCATTTTCCATCTTTGTACCTTTGCACAATGTGCCTCAATGTCTAGAATGCACTTTCTCATTACCTTTACCTCTCAGAATCCCTAACATCTTCACAGTTTGGCAAAATCTTTCCTGATCCTCCTAGTTGGCAGTGTTCTCAATCTCTCCTCAAATTATCTTGTATCTACTTATGCCTGTGTGTTGTGTCTCTCAAATAGCAAACAAATTCCTGGAGGTTAAAGACTTTTATTTTTGTCTTCATGTCCTCTGTAACTTGCACAGTACATGGAAGGAAATGGATGCTTAATAAATGTTCACTGGATTCAATTCAATTGAATTAGGAAACATGTGAGCATGCTGCAAGAACATGCCAATGATCTCCGTACCTTCTATTTAATGTGAATGACCCTTGTCCATTTACTACCTTTATAGAATTCATTGCTGAAGCAACTATTTTTTTCCATAGTTCTCTACCCTAAGTCAGCTGTGGAAATGGGATGTGATGCCTAGACCAACAGTTAAACACACACACGCTCCTTTCAGCTCACATGCCTACTTTGTTCTCATATGTTATTATGGTTTAGATTTGAATATCGCTATATCCTACTCTGATGGAGGCAATGCTGATTTTCTTTGTCTGTGCTAACAGGTCAAGTTCTGCCAGGTTTTGCCAATGTATGAGGCTTTTAACAGGGACCTAGTGACCGACTAGATATTTGTTGTCAAAGAACCAGCCTGGTTAAATTCAGAGGGGGCTCTTTATCAGAAGTCTGGCCATCATTTATTTTGACATATAAACTCATGACATCATATGTTCCACCCCAATTAAATATTAAAGAATTACAAAATATCAGAGTAGAGAGGAACCTTAGAGATGATCTTATCCACTCCCTTCATTTTACAGGTGAGGAAACTATTATGGTCCATATTCATAGAGGGAGTTGCCCAGGACAATGAGATCATCCTTCTTTTGAAGTATGAATTGAGAAGTATCTATAAAGGGGATTTTTCTACATCATCTCATTTGATTCTCACCACAACCCTGTGAGAGAGGCAGAGCAGGGATTATTATTTGCTATTTGAAAATGAGGAAAGGAGATACAGAGAGTTAACTTATCCATGGTCCCATCACTGGCTAGTGAGTGATGTAAATGGGACTAGACCTCCTAAAACATCCAGGACTATTTTCATTAAAATATGCTGCTGCTCATATTTGCCTTTCATACTTGGAGCTCCTCTACTCTCAATTAAGATAATATTTATAAAGTTCTTAGCATGGTGCCTGGCACATAGTAGATACTTCATGAATGCTTGTTCCCTTTATCTGCCCTCTACTCCTTATGTAGCCAGATGAACATAGATGAGATGTCAGAAGAGGCAGACAAGAGAGAAAACAAAGAGGAGGTGTACCAAAGGTGGGCTAAACAAAGCATAGACATACTACCTGAAACTTCTCATTGTCTATTGGGGAAGAAATGGCGCAACTCCAGAATCATTCGTTTCACGTCACTCCCAGGGCAATTACAGTCACTTAGAAAGGAGGCACATGAAACTTGCTAAACATCAGCTTATAGGGGACTATGTAAAGAAAATGCCACTTCCACTCAAGTTTCTGTAATTGTTTTAGCATTATACAAATTTAATTTCAGGATGAGAATGTCTCTAGCCTTTCCTGTAGCTTCTTCAAGCCTTGGGATTTACTTGGTGAACAGGACTATTTAGATAGTTTAGGGCTATGCATTTGCAGATGGGATTTTGGAGGAGAAAGTATAATATCCAGAAGTAAATTCTAAACCTCAAAGTTAACAGCTGTCAAGACAGTGGAAGGGCTATTTTAGACAGCTTAGGAAAGCTATTTAGAAAGCTTAGGGCTATAAATTTGCAGATGGGATTTTGGGATTGAGCTAATGGAGGCAGTGATATTGGCACAGTGAAGAAAGATGCTTGCAGAAACCTTGGGAAAGTCTTTAGGCAGTCTCATTGTTATATCGGTGGAAAGTATATTTTGAAAATAAAAGAAAGTGTAGTCTGAATATCAGTAGAGCAAGCATCCTCAGAGTCCCTAGTGTCATTTGTTCTTAAAATTTCCTAGCATTCTTCTGACCTGGGGACTTTTGACTGCTAGAAGATCATGAGGAATTTCCTAATCCCTCTTGCCACCTCCTCTCCAAACCCCAGTGCTTGGCACCCCTTCCCCCACTAAATACACACAGAGGGAAAGGTTAATGGGTCAGGATTGGCTTTCCATGGAAGACACCTGTGAATGCCACTCAAGCTATTATACTTTTCTAGATCACATTATATAGATTGGTGTCATGGCAAATCACTAATGGAATACAGTAACAGGACCCCATAAGGAAACAGTTTTATAGTTCTTATACTGACAACAAAGCCCAATACCTAACAGGGACTAACGTTTAGGGGGAATCTGAAGGGAGATGTTTCTGGGCATTTGATATTGTATCAATAACATTGAAGGATTTTCTATAGTGTAACTCTGATGTTTTGTTGTACTCTATAAATTGTCCTGAGTTCTCAAAGGCTATATAAATGGAGCAAAAGCTCTGGCAAGTCCTGTTTATCTTAAAAGGCTCCAAAGAAAGGATCAGCGATGTTCAAGGATCAACTGAGATAAATATTGAGAAACGCATTATCAAATTAGCTACTGGGTGAAAAGATTTTGGTCATAGGAACTCTTGAAGACCACCTAATTTTGCAAAAGACTGTGACCTAATTTGGTGGAAACAGTACACATACCAATAAAATAATAAATTATGGGAATGTGATAGGCAAATTCACCTACAGTTTAAATACTTGTTAAGAGATAAGATCCTATGTCCAATAGGATTTCCACATGACCCTTTTTTATGCTTTAAGGAATTTGTGAGTTTTTGATAGATTTGATGATTTTTGTTAATATAGATCCTTCCTCCAATGATGCAAATTGCAATGGTGAGTACGCCTATCTTATGTCTGTCATCCATTTTTTTTCCCATAAATCTTTGGAATAAGTTCATCATGCTAGGGATCTTCCTCTCAGTTATATGATCTTGATTAGATATCAGTGAAACATGTGAGTTTTTCATCAGTTATCCTTCATTATTCCACCTATGTGAGGGGAACATGAATATACAAGATAGGAGGCCATACATGGGTTGTAATTTGCATCACTAGAAGGACCATCTAAAACAATGAGATCAAAGATTCACTTGATTACTTGAGAGCATCCTTGACTTTGACCATATGATGGTCCTACTTTCTTTTACAGTTTTATATATCTTTGATGACACCCTTTATGTGACTTCTCTTGTGTAATTCTTATTTGATAACATGTAGCTAATGCATGTACACCATATACCTCTCCATCACCCTCTGGGTGAAAAATTTTTCAGAGGCTATGGGTATTCTGTAACTACCTGTACGTATCAGCGGTAGAATGATATTATTAAAGAGAGCAATTTTAGAATTATGTCCAAAGAATTATAAAACTATTAATACCCTTTGATCCAGCAATACTACCATTGGGTCTAACTCCAAAGATGACCAGGGAAAAAGGAAAAGAAACTATATGTTCTAAAATGTTTATAGTATCTCTCTTCATGGTAGCAAAGAACTGGAAACAACAGGAATGCCCATTAATTGGGGAATGACTAAACAAGTTGGGGTATATTATTTTGATGAAATATTGCTGTGGTATAAGAAATGATGAGTTCAAAAACAGGGAAAGACTTGCATGAAATAATGAAGAGCAAAATGAGCAGAAAATATACAATAAAATACAAGAAAGTATTGTATACACTAACAGTAGTAGTGTTTTAAGAATGACTTTGAGTGAATATTATTTTGTTTATTATAAATGCCCAAATTAAATGTAAAGGACACATGAAGAAACTCACTGTTTGTATCTAAAGAAAGAACTGATCAGTAGAAGTTTGTACAGAATAATTTTATAGATATTTACTTATTTGTATCTAAAGAAAGCCAACACTGGGTGGTGGGGGGAAGGGAAGAAAAAAAGGAAAAAGAAGAAATTTACATGATAATTTTGCTGCATATTTGAAAGGACTAGCAAGCTATGCATAGGAAATTTGTAGTTTCATGTGTAATCATCTTTTTTATTGTACTATGTTATTGAAATGCTTGTTTTACTCCATAAATTAAAAATAAATCCAAAACAAAATAAAACAAAAAGAGATAGGCCTTGATTAGAGTGAGAAAATTGGAGTCATGGAAAGCACTGTCCAGTTTCTCAATCTGTTCTTTTCAATGCTGAATCCAGCTCATTGTCTAGGTACCATGTCTATCCATGATATCTGTGATGAAGACAAACTCTATAAATTATCTATATAACTGCATATTATAATTTGGACAATAGACACTTTATCCATTTGGTTTCTCTTATGTGAAATAGTGAGAGCAAACTCTTTTGCGTTATTATGGATCCCATTTAAGAGGTTCTATGATCTAAGGTTCAATGTAGTCAGCATACTGTCCATTCTCAAACAAGAATATCTGGAAGATCTCATGTTCTATATCCATGTTGTCCATCATGATGGCATTGATGTATTGTTAAGCCTTGAGTCACAACCCTGATGAAAAAGAGGTTACTACTATATTTAACATCTGTAGCAGAGGTGTCAGACTCATGGTCAATTTGTGGCCAACACCAAATTAAAATGCAAACAGGAAATAGTTACCCAAATAAATCAAAATTCAATGGAACATAGATAATGTTAATATGAGGTTTTCTAAGTCAACATATAACTGCAGGGACATGTGTATATTTTGTGATCCCCTTTTGTAGTTGAGTTTCCTACCACTGAGTTAGAGATTCTGAATGGTTCCCAACTTTTCCCTTCAAGTTTTAACTCAGCTGCATTCTTCAAGGACGTAGATCCCTGTATTGAACCACATACTGAGTCTGATGCAAATGATATCTTGCCTCAAAAGAATTAGATCTCATAGTAACCTGTCAGGGTTTTTTGTTTTTTTTTTTGTCTCAGAATCCTCCTACATGGGACAGAGTCAGTAAGATAACCTTGGGCTGCTTAGGAATAAAAAAAAATTCAGAAAGTCTTCAGGGAAATAAAAGTTCACAGACTATCTCCTTATTTATTGAACATTTTCATGGCTTTGAGTATATCTAAGTATGAATCCCTGATCCCTTATCACAATTTAGTTTAACCACATCTGCAGCATTTTATTCATTTTTGGTTGTCAAATTTTAAGAAGGCTTTGATTGTCTAGAGAGTGATAAGGATAGGGAGAAGACCAAGATATATTTTATATGAGAAGCTGGGTGGGATGGGGTAGGCTCAAAGCCTGGAAAAGATAGGGTTCAGGGGAGGGAATGACAGCAAACCTTGAACTATCATGTAGAAGGGTTGTCATGTGGAAGTGGAATTGTACTGTTTCTTCTGGGCCTTAAAGGCTTGTCTCTTCCCTAAATAACTGTCCTCCATGGGTCCAATTGTCTATAAATGATGGGAAAATGGAGGAGTTGAGGGCTGTCCAGGCTAATTTAGAAAACACTAGAAGCAGCTCGAAAAAAATGAAAGATTGATCAACATTGCATCCCTGAGGAACTTTTAAAAAATGATTTTTGTTGACTTTTTTACATCATTATAGATTTCCTCAGCATCCCTTTCCCCATCCCTTTCAGATAGCCTCCACGTATAACAAACAGTATTTGAAAAAAAAAAGAAAAGAAAAGAGGAAAACATCATCACAAGCTATCAATGCATTGAAGATGTCTGAAAACATGTACAATATACACAAAGGTATGGTTTGGGGCACGTTCTCTCATATCTTTTCATTGTAAGCATGTTTGATCTTTGTAGTTTGTTTCAGTCACTGTTTGTGTGTGTATGTGTGTGTGTGTGTGTGTGTTCTTTCCATTCACATTGTTATAGTCATTGTTTAAATTGTTTCCTGGGCTCTGCTTATTTCACTCGGTATCAATTCATATAGATCTTTTCATGCTCCTTTGTAGTTAACACATTCATAATTTATTACAGAGAAGCATCATTCCATTACATTCATGTACCATGGTTTGTTTAGTCATCCCACAATTGATGGGCATCTACTTTGTTTCCAATTCTTTGCTATCACAAAAAATGTTTCTATAAATATTTTAATATGGGGGGAAGGAGAAAGAGAAAATTAATAACTTATGGAAGTGAATTTTGAAAACAATATAAAATTTTTGAAAAAATAAACATTTTAGTATATGTGGGAACTTTCTTCTTCTTCCCAATGACTTCCTTGGGGTATAATTCTAGTAAGGGATTCTCTGGGGTCAAAGGACACATATATTTTAGTTGCTTTATTTGCATAATTTCAAATTGCTTTGCAATATGTTTGAATCACTTTACAGCTCCACCAACAATGTATTAGTGTGCCTATTATCTCATAGCCTCTCTGACGTAAACTGTTGCCATTTTTGTTATCTTTTCCAGCTTTCGGTTTGTGAGGTAAAAACCTCAGGATTGTTTTGACTTGAATTTCTTTTATTGTTTGTGATTTGGAATATTCTTCTATGTAGTTGTTAATACTTTTCAGTTCTTTTAAGAACTATTTGTTAAGAACTATATGTGATGCATGTACATATATTTTATGAGCATCATATATATGCATATATTTTAATTGTTTACATATCTTAAATATCAAACCCTTATCAGGGATGAAGATTCTACTGCTTTCATTCCCACTCTAGGTGCACTAATTTTGTCTGTGGAGAAATTTTTCAGTTTCATGTAACCAGTTATCTTATTTTATCTATTTTAACTGCCTTTGTCTCTTTGTTTAAGAAAACACCTTTTATTCATAACTGTGATAAATACATACATACATGTACACACACACACACACACACACACACACATATATATATATATAGTATATATATAGTACTTTTTCTCTTCCTTTTTTAGAGTTTAATCTCTAACATTAAGGTCTCCTATCCATGTGGAATGTATTGTGGAATACGGTGAAATGTGTTGCTCTAAACTTAATTTCTGTGAGATTGCTTTCCAATTTTCCCAGCATTTTTCATATCAAATACGAGTTCTCTCCTAGGTAATTTTTTATTTCACTTTTATCAAAAACTGGGTTTTGGGGATCCATTGTTTCTCATTCTCCTTTGTTTAGTGTGTTACATCAATCCATTTCTATTTTTTAACCAATACCAGTTGTTTTATAATATGGATTGATGTCCTTGATGTTCTAAATCTTTTATTTTTTGAAGTGAATTTTGTTATTATTTTATCAAGTTTTACAAAGTATCCACATAATCATGTAGTTTCAGATGTTTTGGTTTTTAATATGATTAACTATGTTAATTTTCCCCCCTAATATTGAATCTTAACTTGGATCCCTGTTTTAAATGCAAATTGGTCATAATGAATGATTTCTTGGATAAATTACTATGGTAATTTGACAAGATTTTAATATTTTTGAATTGATATTCATTAATTATATTAACCTATAGTTTTCTTTCTATTTTTTTAATCCTTCCTTGGTTTGAGTTTTAAGGTGGTACTTGCCTGATAAACACTTATAACATAAAGATTATTTGCTTGATAAAAATGGGTACTTTCTCAATTTTTGAGAAATATTTGTGTAGGGGGGAGGAGCCAAGATGGCTGAGTAGAAAGACTCATGTATGCTAGCTCCAAGCTCACAGCCCATAAATTCCCTGTAAAAGGAACTCCCCACAAATTCTGGAGCAGTGGAAGCCATGCAGCAACACAGTGGAGGAGATTTCCATTCCAGAGAGCCCTGAAAAACCGCCACCAAAGGTCCATCATGCACCGGACATGTAGTGGAGCCCCTGCCCTGGCCATGCGGCCCTGAGAGGAGCAGATCTGAGCAGGCTTCAGGGACAGAACCTTTGGCAGCCGCAAAGTTCCCTCCACCGAAAGGTGCTCCAGGTCAGTGAAAGAGACTTCTGGGCTGGCTGAGAAGGGAGCGGGGTGTCTCCATAACTCAGGCCGCCTAGGGAGGCAGCAGCAGAGGCAGCAGAGGACAGGAGCTCCTGGAGCAGACAGGACCTCAGATCCATTACTGAAGGTCTCCACATAAAGCCCCTGAGGGAACTGAGCCTGGGAGGCAGCCCTGCCCCAACCTGAGCACCAGAACTTAAGTTCACGTTGAATAGCAGCCACTCCTGCCAAGGAAAGCCCTGAGGCTGGGGAGCAGCATTTGAATCTCAGACCCTAAGCACTAGCTTGGTGGATCTAGGCAGGAGTGGAGAGGAATCTCAGAAGTCAAGTAACTGGCTGGGAAAATGCCCAGAAAAGGGAAGAAAAATAAGATCATAGAAGGCTACTTTCTTGGTGAACAGATGTTTCCATCCTTTCCATTTCTGATGAGGAGGAACAATGCTTACCATCAGGGAAAGACATGGAAGTCAAGGCCTCTGTACCCCCAAACACCTGAAATAGATATCCAGTGGGCTCAGGCCATGGGAGAGCTCAGAAAGGATTTTGAAAATCAAGTTAGACAGGTGGAGGAAAAGCTGGGAAGAGAAATGAGAGAGATGCAAGAAAAGCATGAAAAATGGGTCAATACCTTGGTAAAGGAGACCCAAAAAAAATGCTGAAGAAAAATAACACCTTGAAAAAATAGGCTAACTCAATTGGCAAAAGAGGTTCAAAAAGCCAATGAGGAGAAGAATGCTTTCAAAAGCAGAATTAGCCTAATGGAAAAAGAGGTTAAAAAGCTCACTGAAGAAAATAGTTCTCTCAAAATTAGAATGGAACAGATGGAGGCTAATGACTTTCTGAGAAATATTTGTGTAGTGTTAATTGTTGAATATTAATTGTTCTTTAAAAATTTAATAAAATTTTCCCATGAATCTATCAGGACCAAGAGGTTTTTTTTTCCTCTTTACTAGTTAGATTGAGTTACTTAAAATCTCTATCTGGTCTTTCTTTTGGTTGCTTACATAATTTTCTATTTCTTACTGGAATTATTTACTTTAACCATTATATATCTTGAAATTTGCAGCTTTTTCCCATGCTAGAGGCTATGGATTCTTTCAATTGGCACTCTGTTTTCTGTATTCAGAAATTCTAGGCAGCTATCTTATATTATTTTTTGCACTGTGGTATACGCACAGTCCTCTTAGTATTTTCTGTCCCTGTAATTGAGGGCTAGAGGGCAATACAAAGAAGTTCTCCCAAAGCTTCCATTAACGAGGGCTTCCAGACAAGCCATCTCTTCGTTTTCTACCAATTTGCACTTCTTAGACTAAACTCCTTCATCCACCCAATTAAATTCATTATCAGGAAACTCGTCATCTCTTGTTTTGTTGGTGAGACCTGTCATTGCAAACCCCAGTTTTATTCTATCCATTATATCTGCTGTGGAAGCCACAAATTCTACCCTCATAAATCTTGTTTCTCTTTAAAATCCACTTAGAAATAATATATTGTGGTTCCACGAGATCAAATCACGGGTTCATTTTTTTGCCTCACTAAGATGTTGAATAATTTTTCTTCGTTTTGCCATATTTCTTTATTG
The DNA here is from genome assembly GCA_023548195.1 of Bettongia penicillata ogilbyi. Lineage (NCBI taxonomy): Eukaryota > Metazoa > Chordata > Mammalia > Diprotodontia > Potoroidae > Bettongia > Bettongia penicillata. Next base: position 3,972,294 of record JAJHZJ010000300.1, read on the forward strand.
ATGCTTGAACTCATTCACTAGATGTGGAGGCCATATTTCCTTCTGCTCCTAATGTTTTCTCTTTTAATTATCTACTTATGGTCACAGTCTTTGAGTATTCTTCTTCCTGAGATTTTTGACCTTTTTAGTCTTTTTTCCTTATTTTCCCCTATTGCTGTATTGTTCACTTTCTAAACCAACCTCCCATGGTAGCTTCCCTCAGGAATGGATATCAAAGTGTTTCAGCCTGCTTCCATGCTCACAATTCATGGTTCACTAGCTTAGGTCTTTGCCTGTAGTACCTTTTGGGGAGACAGATTTGGTCCCGGATAGAGGTTGACCTCTTTCCCTCAGGTTCAGTGGAGTATCACACAGCTCCTGCTCATGTTGGCCTATCCCTTTCCCTGTGCCTCCTATTCCATTGCTACACTATTATCATCACAACCTGGGCAGACTTCGACCATTGGAAGTTCAGATGATTCCAGTACTGTGAGGACCTGGAGATCAGAGCTCTGTTACAGTGGGCAGAATGGCTGGTGCAGTCTCAGCCAATTTCTTCAGTTTGGAGTTTGGAAAGACAGAAGGGAGAAAGTATCAAGGTATGGGCTTGCATTCTCTCATACAATCAATTTGTACAGCCTTCCTTCCAGGGGATAGTAGATGGTGGGGGAGGGGGTGCTGAATGAGCATGAAGTAGGCAAAAATTTATGGATTTTTTAAAACCTTCTTTAGGTTCTAGGCATCCTAGACCATGGAGATAGTGGAAACTGCCTACTGTCTGCCATGTAATTTCTCTTTCTACGCATATATTGGACAGCATTGGATAGTTGGTTCCCCTGTAAATCTCTGTGTCCTTAGGGCCAGCATCTGACAAACTGCTTTTAAAAATTGTATTTTTTTCAAAATTAACTAGTGTCTCTATATTCATATTTGTTGTCATTGAGTCTTTTTAGTCACAGGTGATTTTTCATACCCATTTGGGGTTTTCTTGGCAAAGATACTGGATTGATTTACTATTTCCTTTTCCAGCTCATTTTACAGATAGGGTAAACAGAGCTAAATGACTTAATCCCAATCAGTCAGCTAGTGTCTGAGACTGGATTTGAACTCAGGTCTTCCTAACTCTAGGCCCACAGTTCTATGCACTGTGCCACCTAGCTTCCCTATGAATTGGAGAGCCTAGGTTCAAATCCTGGCACATTTCTTTGCTGCCTTGTGTGATCATAGGTAAATCCCTTACCCATGCTGCCCTTCATCCTTCTAATCATAGGGGATAGAAAACTGAGAGTACTGAAGAGATATTGAGCATCAAAGTGGAATTAGTCTGCAAAATAAGAAAATTTCAGGTGATGAGCTTATCCTAGGCATGATGGTAAGTGAAGTATGTACATTATATATGATATATAATACATACATGCATGTATATATATGTGTATGTATTTGTTAAATATATCATATATAGACATATCTTGGTACTCATACCTCATCAGTAACCTTAGTATCCTCTTCTCCTTTGATTTGGGTTCTGGAGGTCTTCAAGGGCAAAGTAAAGAACCCCTCCCAAAGTTTCCACTTAATGAGGGCTCCAAGGCCAGCCATATCTTCATTTCTCACCAGTGGCATTCCTTAGAGCAGAACTCTATAATATTCTCCGGAAACCTCTTGACCAGGAAACTCATCATCCTGTGACATTACAATAGCATTGGTACTAACATCTCATCAGTAACCTTAGTACCCTTTGCCCCTCTGATTTGATGACTAGGGGGATGGAGGGCTGGAAAAAAGAACTCATTGCAGAATATCCATTTTAAGAGGACTCCCAGGCTAGCCATCTAATCGTTTGTATTATTTATATCTATTACACATTCATACAATTTATACATAATAAGTGGCATATTATGTATGTGATATGTCACAATTAGGCACATGCAATATATAATTTATTATACTTACATTATGATATAGGTTTTGTGCTATATACGTTAAATGTTATATTTTACATAGGCATACTATATATTATATAAATTTGTTAAGATAGCACATAAATGTGTGTACGCATGTATGTATATGTGTGTGTATTACACCAACTTTGGTATTCACACTTATCAGTATCCTCAGTATCCACTGCCCCTCTGATTAGAGAGCTGAGAGCTGAATAAAAATCTTCTCTCAAAATATCCATTTTAAGAGGACTCTCAAGCCAACTTTCTATTCATATCTATCTATCTATCTATCTATCTATCTATCTATCTATCTATCTATCATCATACATACTTTCCATGTCACATTATGCATGGATTATAAATGATGTGAAGCATATGGAACACGTTACCACTTAGGAATTAGACGTGCCTAATAAATTACATTAGGTATGTAATTTATTAGGTACAGATTAATTATACTGTGTATGCTATATGCTATATATGTTAGCACATATATTCTATATAGCGCACAAATAATATATTACAAATAGCATATATGTGCTATATATGTTAAATGTGTGTTATGCAGATCATGGAAACGCCACAAATTCTATGTGATATATGTTAAATATGTCATGCATAAATATGTCTGTGTTTGTATGCAGTATTTTCAAGTACTTCTTTCCTCTGCCATCTATTACTCTAGCACTCTAATCTGGGGGTACTGAGGATACTGATGCTGTATGAGTAAAAGAGATGATATAAATGTATGCACACAAATATATTTATAATTGTCTGTAACAAATATCACACATATGTGATTTATATAATATAGAGCATTTTTGTGTTTATATGACAAATACATAGCATGTATACTTATAACATCAGATTTAACATATAAAACATACATAGATTAAATAGTATGACATATGACACAGGCTAATTATTTGACAATAATATAGGACATTAGCATATGCTTACCACATGTAAAATAGTTTGTATATTACACATAGGTAATACATGATATGTAAAGCATGTATGTAACAGGTAATCTCTCTCTCTCTCTCTTCCTCCATCAATATCTATATCTGTAGTTACATCTCTACCTATACTTATGCACATAGCTACTTCTCTGTGTGTGTGTGCATATATCTATATAATATATACATGTATAGATTGCAATATAGAATACAATACATGCAAATATAATATCCAGGATATATGCATTTTGCCTATAACATATATAATAGACCTATAACTCACCTAACAAGTTTAACTTACATAACATACAATATGTAGCATAGAGGTTCAAGTATAATCAGTGAAATTGCAATGTGCACTATGTGGCATTACATAGGTAATATATCTCATTTACTGCACTGGTTATTAAATGCAATACACAATACAATACAATCTAATGTGTTATTAGATTTCGAATGTGTTATGCATGTATATTATGTTACATAAATGCACAGATCATGTGTTATATATCAATATTATATATTTGTTGTATCTCACCCACATTTATGTGAATATCTATACACTTATGTACATACATATCAGCTTTGGTACACAAAAATCATCAATTACCTGGGTACTGAATGATATATACATATGCATCTATATGTGTGTACATATTTCTATCATATATATACGCAGAGAGAAGCATATATGCATATGTACATAGGTGGGTATGTTAGCTTTGGGACTTTCACATCATCAGTCCTCTACATGACTATCATTAAAAAGTTGGACAACTGGAGATCAAAACAAAGCAGTCTATCTAATGCTTCTCTTTAAGAGGGTTCCCAGGGCAACTCTATCTTCATCTCTCACCAGCTGCACTCTCTTGGACTGGACCCTGTGCCCCCAAGAAACCTGATTAAGAGGAAACCAATCATCTGGTGAGCTCATATCAGCTTTGATTCCCATACCTCATCAGACCCTCTGCACACTCTGGCCTTCTGTTTAGAGGGCTGAAATGCTGAGATGGGGAGAAAAGAACACTTTCCAAAGCCTCCATTATAAGAGATTTCCCAGACCAGCCATCTTTCCTGATATCTTACATATCATATATGAATCATGTGTAATAAATATCATTTCACACGTGTGATGTCATCACTAGGCATGTACAACATGCCTTTTATTATACAATATATGGTGTACGTTATATACCTTGAATGTTACGTGTAGAATTTGTATATTTTCTACAAATGCCACAGATACATGTTACATAAGATATATGGCATATGTGAAATATATTTGCTCTATACAATACTCTTACATGAGTGTGTAACTATATTTGTCTATAATACATGCATATATGTACAGATACACAAGCATATGCATACATGCATATATAAACACATGCATGTTTATTATTACTCATATCTGATTAGTACACTCAATACCCTCTGAGTTACTCACACTTAAGTCAGAATTACTTTTTTGGTCCTGTTTTTGATGATCAGAGGCGCTGTTTTGCCTATTGTGCAGGTTATTTGACTATGTATGTGTCTGGGACAAAATTTACATCAAAGTGTCCTGTCTCTAACTTTAACACACTATTCATTATCATATGCCTGTTGATTGAATGAATGAACAATTACAGTCCAAAATGGAAGGAGGTAGGAAGTAATAAGTCCTCTGTCCCTGGAAGATGCCTACTGATGACCACTTATCCCAGCTGTAGTAAAGAGTTGTAGTCTTGGTGGAAGGTTTGAGCAAAATGACCTCTCAGATTCCTCTCAACCTAGAAAGATTCCATTCTAGTGGTTTATGCTTGTTTTGTCTTTACCCTTACATCCCACTCATGCATCTCGCCCTCGCATTCTGGATTTAGGTAATGGTGATGTCATTTGACTTTCTCTTGCTTCCAAGAATGCAGGACTGCCTTTGCCAGCTCCTAGGTGGACTGGACACTGACAGCTTTAGGGATGCGGAGAAATGCTGCCATGCTTTAGATATTGCTTCCAGAAGCTCAGCTTTCAACTTATGGTAGCTGTTATGATTTATTGCCTTAGTCTATTGCTAACAATGGCTTCCTGGCATGCCACCATCTGCACTGCCCAACGAGATGAATTACAGCAAGAAGAATATAGGCTATAAAAGTAAAATTCCAAGAGAGAAGGCATGAAACACAAGGTCTTATGTATGGTCCTTCTAACCAGTGCGAGAGCATACCAAGTTGTAGTAATTGCCTGGGATGTCATTCTTTAGAGAGATCTGTACTTGATGCTTGGTCAATAACCATGGAGACAATCAGTAATGGGTGAAAAAGTGGCTAATCAGCGGGCACTAGAGAAAGTCCTAAGTTTTTTAAAATATATCCACAAGGGGGTATATTAATTTGCAGAATAAGTAATGAGAACATAAGAGTTAATAAAAATGAATTCTAATAACTTTTATCTGCCCTGAAATTTGCCTTCATCTTAACCAGATGACAAACAAATACAATGTCATAGGACATCTCTGATGAAGAACATTTTTTAAAAAATTTATTTAAGTTATTCTGAATTTAAGAAATAAAACCAACATTTGCATAACATACTATTATTAATAAAGATGACTGTACATGAACCTGAAAATCTATTATCTACAACTTGTTATTTCCTTTAAACGTGCAATAAAGTTATGTGGAAGTATCTTTTTCTCCTTCTCCCCCATTCAGAGATGGCTATCATTAGGCACAAATATGTGTGTGTGTATCCACATGCATGTATATATGTGTATATCTTATACATACACATTCTATACAGACTTCTATTTATCATTTCTTTCTCTGGATGCAAATGATGTCTTTCTTCATATGTCCTTCGTCGTTAATTTGGATATTTATAATAGCCACAATGACTTATTCACTCACGGTTGTTCTTCAAACAATATTGTTGTTACTGTATATAACATTCTCTTGCTTCTTCTCATTTTGCTTTTCATTGTTTCGTGCAAGTCTATCCATGTTTTTATAAGATCAAGATCTGCCACTGGACCCAGATGCTTCTGGTGGAGACAATGAGGCTGGTCACTTTGCACAGCACCCTGCTCCTGCACTTTAAATCTAATTCACTTGCTACTCATGATGTCACCTTCCTGATTTCAGAGTTCTCTTCAAGGAGTAAGGGCAAACAACAAGGTTGTAGATAAATGAGTATGATTTCATAGAATTATCTAATCAGGAATATATTGTACTGGGTGGCAATCAGAAGCATATATAGGAATTGTTTAGCTTGGACAGAGCCAACTGTTGTGTGGCAATGGTGATATAGAGGACAATCTGTGGTGGGGAAGGAAGGAAGGAAGGAAGGAAGGAAGGAAGGAAGGAAGGAAGGAAGGAAGGAAGGAAGGAAGGAAGGAAGGAAGGAAGGAAGGAAGGAAGGAAGGAAGGAAAGAAGGAAGGGGAGAAAAAAAGGAAAAGGAAGGAAGGAAAAAGAAAAAGAAAGGAAAAAGGAAGGGAGGGAGGGGAGGAAGGAAGGACGGAAACAAGCATTTATTAAGCACCTATTAGTGTCAGACACTGTGCTAAGCACATACAGTTTCTCATTTGATCTTCACAACAACCCTGGGAGATAGATCCTATTATGATCCCCATCTGGAAAAGATTAGGTCATTTGCCAAGAGTCATGCAGTTGGTCAGTGACTGAGGATGAATTTGAACTCAGGTATTTCTGACTCCAGGTTCCATCTATTATGCCACTGAGCTGCCTTGTGGTATACTGGGGTAGGATGTAGTGAAGGTGTAGAGAGGACAGTCCCATATGAGGAAAGAGAGCATGGCCGTATGCACAGTAGTCAGTTACACTGAGGATGCGGTTGTAAGATAGTTTGGTCCAGATTAGGACAGAATGGCAAAGAATGGGAACAATGGTCTGTCTGTCCAAGGAAGAAGGGGATCTCCCTGCCAGATGTCAGTACCCTAAGGAAAGTCCCGCTTACCCTATGCAAGCAGTGACTCTTGTGGCACTGTGCCTCTCGACAATATCTACTGCCAAATAAATAAGTTACAACAGGATGCATATGGGTTATAAGGATTTAATTCTTAAAAAGCGACTGGGAAACACATGCTCTTTTCACATTTCCACCAAGAGCTGTACCTCACCACCATAGAGCAAATTTAAGGCTTTTATAAGTATTGCCTTTGGTGGTAGAAGGGAGAGAATAAACCAGTACTTTTTTTTTGTTTCTGTTTTTGTTTTGTTTTTAAATTACAAAAGAACTGCATGAGTCTTGTAAATAGCTACTCATCAGTTCACTCGGGCTAAATAATCTCTAAAATTATTTTTAAAAAAAGATTACTGTTTTCATTTAAAGAGAAAGAAGTCCTCCCAGAACAGCATCTGTACTCATTATACTTCCAAGGATTAAAGTGTTGGCATCCTGTTAGATTTATGGAGACATCTAGCAAAGTATTTTATCCAGAATAGGTGCTCAATGAATTCTTTTAATGTATTTTAAACTTAAGTACCCAATAAGAAAAAGAAACATAAACTTAAATACAAATAAGAAAAGAAAAAAACCATTGCCATGTGCACAGTAGAATGGAAGAGAGGAGTCAAAATATACAGCAATGAATTTCCATTTCAAGAAAGCCTATATAATAAATACTATGCATTGTGTACATCTTTTCTTTATTTTCTTGCAATTTTTCCTTTGTTCTCTGCTTTGTACTTTTTACTTTGTTCTCTTTCCTCTCTTCTTTCCCTCGACCCCAAGAAGCTACAATAAAGATCAGAGATTATATATATGTATATCCATGCATGTGCATGTATATGTATATGCATACATATATGCACATACACATGCATGCACACATATACCCATAGACTCATAACACACCTATACACACATACATACATATATACTTACAAATATGCATATATATATACATGTGCACACATAAAGATATATACCTGTACATACACTTACATATACATACTTTGATATCTATAATCATACTCATACACAGACATATACATTCATGTGTATCTATGTAAGACTGTACTGTACCTATTTGTCTTCTGTTTCTCTGAGGGTGGAAAACCTCTTTCATCATAAGTTCAAGTCTTTCCTTATTTTTCTGAGTCCACCAACTTATCATTTCCTCCACTACAGCAATATTGCAACCTTGTACTGTCCAGTCATTTTAAATAATCTGAAACAATATTGATTAATATGGCTGACATATAGAGTAATTTCCCTATTTTTCACTCATGCCTGAATCTATTTTAGCTCATGATTACTGCTCTTATTTTTTCCCCTAATAAATTCTACTCTTGATCTTTATTTTATATTTGTGCATATCTCTTATTTCCTATCCCTCCTGACTCCTCTACTTTGCTTCTACCCACTACTTTATCATTATTTAACCTACTTCCTCCTCCATATCTTCCTTATCCTGCCATTCCCATAAAGTCAAACACCCTTCTATGACTCCACCTTATCCTATTCCCTCACCATCCCCTCTGAGAACCCCTCCCTTATCCTCCCCCTCCCTATCCTCTTAGCCTCTTATTTCTTTCTGAATTTAGAAGTTTTATATCCATATATATATATACATATGCATATATACATACATATATACATATACTTACATATTATATATATATAGTTCCCTCTTAAACCCATTCCTGAGAAAAGTAAGGTTCCAGAACTAACTCTCCTCCTCCATCTATTTCCTCTGTATTAGTTCTTCCTCTGATACCTCATTTGTATAAAATAATGACTCTTTTTATCTATTCCTAGGTGACTTTACTTTCAAAAATCATATTGGGAGAGGGTTCTGGGAAAATGGCAGAGTAGGTCAGAAAATTCCAAGCTCTTAAAATTTTCCCCCACAAAACGAGTTAAAATAGCACCTTAGGGTGAACAAAGTGTAGGTAAAAATAAAGAACAGAGGCACAATCAGGGGCTTCCTGGGACAATCTGAGATCAGAAGAAAAATCCCAAGACGAGGTTTGGTCCCTGGGAAGAGTAAACACTGCTAGGCTAGGGTCCGCTTTAACCACAGGTGGCAAGCCCTGGGGCTCATTGGTTTGAGGGGCTGCCTCAGCCCCAGACACAGGAACTTCTACCCGTAGGATAGCGAGGGGAATTGGGTGTCTGAGTCCGGGAAGACTGAGGGAACCTCTGCTGATAAGGAGCTCTAGATCGGGCCGTGCTGTGGGAGAGCAGAGGGGTGAGAAGGAACCAGCACACACCCGGAGAGTGCAGAAGCAGCGCGGTAGGAAGCCCCAGCTGTGGACGCTTACAAGAGGTTGGAGGTTTGATTTTGGTACCAGGCTAGGGGGGAGAACTGAAGATCCGTGGCAAGAGGCTCCATCTCCCATACCCCAGGGAGAGAGGTGATTACCAAATTAAGCTATTGCCACATAAAATGCACAGACAAAGGAGAAAGAATCCAACCACAGAAAGCTATTATGAGAATAGAGAAGACCAAGGTTCATCTTTGGAGGAGGATATTGAATTAAAGAAAGCCCCAAAGGATAATGTCAAATGGTCACCTGCCCAAAAAGAATTCATAGAAGATCTTTAAAAAGACTTTAAAAATCAAATGGCAGAGATGGAGAAAAAAACTTAAAAAAAATAAGAATAATGCAAGAAAAACAAGAAGATTATGAAAAGAAAGTCAGCCAGCTGGAAGAGGAGATCCAGAATCTTAAAGAAGCAAATAACACCTTGAAAATTAGAACTGGGCAAGGGGAAGCCAGTGAAATTATAAGACATCAAGAAATAAAGAAAATAGGAAAAATGAAAAAATAGAGAAGGTGAAATATAGAAAAGCAACAGATTTGAAGAATAGATCAAGAAGAGAAAACATAAAAATAATTGGACTAAGTGAAAGTTATGATCAAAAAAATAATCTTGATACAATAATACAGAACAGAATTAAAGAAAATTGTCCCGAAGCATTAGAACAAAGGGGAAAGTAGAAATAGAAAAAATCCATTGATGACCATGTAAAAAGAGATCCTATGAGGAAAACTCACAGGAATATTATAGTCAAATTCAGAAACTCCCCAGCTCAAGCATCAAGATTAAAACAATTTAAATGTGATAGTGGCACAATTAGAATCACACTAGACTTAACAGCAGAGACATTAAAGGACCACAAGTCCTAGAACACTATATATCGAAGAGTAAAAGAACTGGGGCTCCAACAGAAAATATACCCTGAAAAGTTAAGCATTATCCCGAATGAAATAAAGTAGATATTTGATCAACTGTCCAACTTTCAAGACCTTGTTAAAAAAAAAAAACTGAACTTCATAGAAAATTTGACATACAAGAGCCAAGAGAAATGTAAGGTACATGCCAAAGACTGATTATAAGGGATTCATAAGGACAGACTGTTTACTTTTTATATATGTAAAGTATATATCTAAGGTTCTTATTAATAATAAGTAATAATAACTCATAAGAAAGATTGGGGTAAACAGGAGTATGATATTACTTTTAAAACTAAAATCATTTAAGAACATCTAAAAAGAGTAATTGTTTTATACAAATGAAGTACAAGAGGTAGAACTGACACAGAGGAATTGCATGGGGGAATAGGGCTGGTAGTTCTGGTAACCTATTTTCATCCTATGAAAATTAAGAGAGTTTTAAGAGGGTTTAAGAGAGAGCAATACATATGTATTTAAAAGAGTATAAAAGTCTTCTAAATTCAAAAGAAATAAAATTGTAGGGGCATAAGGAGGGAGGAGAGGACAAAGGAGGGTTCTTTAGAAGGGAGGTTGAGGAGATAGGTAAACGGGGGATATACATGGGTCTTTAGATTTATGGGAATGGGATGATGGGGAGGAATCCTTGGAGGGGGGTAGGCAAGTAATAGGAGGGCAAGGTATCAAAAAAAATTAAAGTAGAGGAGGCAGGAGGGAGAGTAAACAAGAGATATACACTAACATAAAAACAAAGACCAGGAGTAGAATTTGTTGGGAAAGTATGTGTGTATATATGTATGTATATATCTATAACTATAGAGAAACATATCCAAACTTAATTGTAACATTGTGGGGGAATAGAAGGAAGGGAAAGAAGAACAGAGTAAAAAAAGTGCACGGCAGAGAGCAAAAGAAAACTTACAAGGAAGCAAAGAAAAAGATGGACAGTTCTCAACACAACATGTATACAGGCTTTCTTGAAATGAAAATTTATTTTTACATATTTTGAATACTCTTTTGTGTTTTGCTATGCACATGACATGCTTTTGTTTTCTTTCTCACTTTTATAAGTTCCAATATTTAAGTTTATGATATGTTTTTGTTTCTTTTCTCTATTTTGTATTTATGTTCTGACCTTTGATCCTAAAATAAAAAAAAAAAAGACCCTCCCCAAAACCATATCATACTCAGGTCTATCCCAAACTTTCTTATGAACTACCCAATTGCTAATAACAATCTTAGCCATACATTTTATATTTCCTCATATAAAAGGTAAACAGACTGTCCTAATTGAGTCCTTCATAATTAGTCTTTGATATGTATCTTATATTTCTCTTGGATCTTATATGTCAACTCTATTAAGTTCAGGATTTTTTTTTAAACAAAATCCTAAAAGTCTGACAATTCATTTAATATCCTTTTTTTTTTCCATTCAGGATTATTCTTAACATTGCTGGGTATAACATTTGCAGCTGCAACCTCACTTCATTTGATCTTCGATATACAGTGTTCTAAGACCTATGGTCTTTTAGTGTTGCCACTGATAGTTCTTGTGGGATTCTAACTGTGGCACTGCCATATTTAAATTGGTTTTTTCTGGCTACTCATAATATTTTGTCTTCAAGCTGGAGGTTTCAGAGTTGGACTCTGATGTTCCTATAGGTTTTCCTTGTACAATCTCTTTCAGGTAGTGATCAGTGATTTTTTTCTATTTCTACTTTCCTTTCTTGTTCTAATGCTTCATGACAATTTTCTTCAATTATTTCTTGTATTATTGTATCAAGATTGTTTTTTTTTATCATAGCCTCCAGGTTGCCTGATTATTCTTATGTTTTCTCTTCTTGATTTGTTCTTCAGATCAGTTGTTTTTTTTTGTATCACATTCTCCTCTATTTTTTCATTCTTTGCATTTTGTTTTATTATTTCTTGGTCTCTTACAATTTCACTGGCTTCCCCTTGCTCAATTCTAATTTTCAAGGAGTCATTTTCTTTCTTAAGATTCTGAATCTCTTTTTCAAATTGGTTAACTTTTTTTATAATCTTATTTTTCTTGCATTATTCTTATTTTTAAAAATTTTTCCTCAGTCTCTCTTGTTTGTTTTGTAAAGTTCTTCTATGAGTTACTTTTTGGGGTAGGAGAGGCTTTTTTGCTTCAACACCTCCTCTGAAGATGAACCCCATTCTTCTTTATTCTCATTGCAACTTTCTATGGTTGAATTATTTTTCCTTTGCCTGCTTATTTTTTATTTAAATTTGTAGAGCTTATTTTTTGTAATCACCTGTAATCCTGGGGTATGGGGATGGTGACTTTGGCCTCAAGTCCTCCTTCAGTTCTCCCCTCTGTCTTGGAACCCAAACCAAGAACTCCTGTAAGTCCCCACAGCCAACAGCATCCCTGCCCCGCTGCTTCTGCACTCACCAGGCATGTGCTAGTTTCTTCTGATCGAGGGTCTCATCTCAGCAGCACAGCAGAGTCTAGACTTCCTTATCAGCAGAGGTTCCCTCAATCTTCCCTGGCTCAGATGTCTGACTCCCCACACTGTCAGGAAGTAAAAAGTTCCTTTGACTTGCCCGGGGTTACACAGATAGTGTCTGAGGTCAGATTTGAATTCAGAAACATGAGCTTTTTGACTCCAGCCCTGGCCCTCTATCCACTGTGCACCTAATTGCCCCATACTGGACTTAGCCCCCAAGAAAACTGTGAAGTGGGCTAAAACTCTCTTTAGCAGCTTTTTGATTTTAGCAGGTCAGCAGCACCATGGATAGAGCTCTGGATCTGATGTCCTGAAGACCTGAGTTCAATTTGGTCTTTGACATTGACTAGCTGTGTGATCCAAGATGAGTCACTTAACTTCTGCCCCAGTTTTCTCAACTGTAAAATGGAAATAATAATAGAAGGGATGTTGTGAGCATAAAATGGGATAGTGTTTATAAAAGACCTTAGCAGAATGTCTGGCACATAGTAGGCATTATATATAAATGCTTATTTCTCTTCTTTTCTCCCTTCCTTTCTCTAGCAGTCTTGTTTCCCTTCAGTTTACCTCTTTGCTTTACTAATGAAGCTGCTCTCTTCCTTCCCTTCCATCCAGGGCTCATATTTTCTAAGTTGGCCCATAAATTAAACTAATAAGTGTTGAATGATAAAAGTTTTAAATGTAACCCCTCTTGGGCTATTTACATTTTAGGAGAGGATCTCATTAAGAAAGAGCAAAAGGAATGAATGTCTAATGGTTGAATTTGAAGCCAATGACAAGACAATTGAGAGCCAACCATGAATACAGAAAGACCTTGATTTCAAGAACCTCTGACACTGGTTTTGTGACCTTTGGCAAATCATTAAACCTCTTGGACCTCTAGGTATCTTTCTCAGACAAATAGATGCAGAGAAACTTTTGAGGGTTTCTTGCCTGGGAGATCATTGAAATCACAGATGCAGTCCCTTTCCTCTCCTTTTCTTTTCTTTTCTTTTCTTTCTCTTTTTTTAACATCATATTCATTTCCAGATCAAACTGCCTCAACTTTGAATATCCTCCTCAATTCCCTTCCTCTCCTACCACCTGGACCTCTCCTCTGAGTCCCAGGGCTCTGATACAAAAGCTTTCATTTTTTCTTCCTTGAAATTGAACTTTCTCCTCACTTCCTGACAATTTGCTTTGTTTTGTTTTTTTGTGTCTGGGTCTCCTTATCTCACCTAGACTAGAAGTTCAGTTGCCACTCACAGACATATTTCTGCTCTATTTCTGGCCCATACCAGGTTTTTCCTCTCTAGAAATCCAGATGGCCCCTCACTCCTGAGGCTCACCATATTGATGCCCTACTCAGTGCAGACATACAATTGACTTAGCCTACTACTTGGAATGGCGGCTGAGAACAATTTGTTCCAACAGCCATGAAGGCAGCTGAAGCAGGCAATATGGAGTGCTTAGAGCTTGGTTAGATACCAAAGACATCAATGTCATCCACTGCATCCTGAGCCATCACCAATTGTTTTGACTCTGTCCTGCCATGGACTTTGATGACTTTGGAGGAGAGAGTGAGGATGATGACTTCATGGAAGTCTGCCTCACTTAAATTCAATTTACATACGAATAGAAAAGAACTACGGCTCAGAACTCTTGAACTCAATCAGTCCACTAGCCTCAGCCTCCTCAGTAGCAAGGACTACAAATGTGTGACACTAGGCCTACTGCCCCTACTTTAACTATCCTCCTTGATGGCTTCCTCCTGGAACCACCTGGAACCACCTCAGCTCTGAGAAATGAATTTTCAACAAATCTTGCCCAGATCCAGGCCACCACACTATTTCCTTCCCCCTCTTAGTTTTCCTTTATGCATGCTATCTTTCCTTCCCCCTTACAATATGATGTTCTTATGTGTAGAAACTATCCTTGTTGTACAGGACATTATTTGACTTTACCATTCTGCTGGGGGCTAAATCCAGTAAGTTCTGACCTCTCTCAGAATAGGGAATATTCTTTTGCTTTTAATTTAGCATCCCTAGATTCTAGTCCAGGGTGAGAGTCAGTCACATAACAGATAGTTATTAATTGCTTGTTGAAATGACTTTTTATATATCCTTTCAAACATTCATTGAGCACCTATTCTGGGTAAGCTACCATGCTAGGTGTTGTTTCCATGAATCTAACAGGATGTCACCATTTTACTTGGAAGTATAGATAATGCACATAGATACTGTTTTAGAAGAACTTCTCCCTTGAATGAAAACAGTAATCTTTAAAAACAATTGAGGATATTTAGCCAGAGTGAACTGATGAGTAGCTATTTACAAGAGCTTAGCACAGGGTCTTCTACATAGTAGACATTTACCATAGAAATGCTTTATTTTTTTCTGAATACATCTTTCCCCAGGATATTATTTTTGGTAGGGAGTGGAAGAAATAAGCCAATTCCCTTAAATTGCACACCCCAGGGAACCACTTTCTCTGGATACATGTGTTCTGGTCAAATATTTTGTTTTGTTTTGATTTGTTTTTTTAAGATTATATACACATATATTTATTTATTCTGAACTTAACAAAACACAAGATAAAATGCATATACATAGTAGAATAGCAAATGAGGATTGTATATAAGATTGCAGATCTCCATTATGTAGAGCTTACTTTTCTTTTTAATTATATAATGAGTTTGACCTGTAAGGCTCGATGCTGTGTCGCTTTTCTGTCCTTCTTTCTGACCCTTTTTCTGTTCTGTTTGTTTTTAAGCTTCTTTCATGACTCACTTTTCTTATGTTCCTACCTCATCTCCTTTGCCTTCCCCATAGAAAGTAGAGAAAGAAAAAAGCCCCTCTAATAAAGATATATGTATATATAATATTTTACTTAATTATATATATAATGCATATGTATATACATACATACATAATATACACCTACTTATATATGTATACATATATACATACACAATATATTATATGTGTGTATGTATGTATGTATATTTGTATGTATATACAGGCAAAATTAATTCCCACATGGGCTGAGATAAAAAAAAAATGTATGTCTTATTCTGCATCTTGAGCCCATCACCTCTCTGTCAGGAGATGGATATCATACTTCCTTATCAGTACTGTAGAATTCTCATTGTTCATTTTGTCTGGTGCCATATTTGTGATCATTGCTAATGTTTAGCTGAGCCAAGGTCTTGAAAAGGATTTTCTTTTGAAGGCTAATGGTCCAAGAGGATAATATGCTTTGGGCTCCTTCCTCTGGCACCCATGCCTATGCTCATTCTTATCTCTTCCTGGGATTTTGTTCCCAACATCTCCTTGCTGTGGATGCCAAGTTCCCAACTCCCAGACTTCCTGGGATGTCACTGTTTCCTATTAGTTTGGGATCAGACTAAGTGAGGCTCCATCCTTTTCTTCCGGAGATTTCAGAGGCAATTCCCAAAGGAGACCATGTGGCTGGGGTTGGAACAGCTGGGGCCTTTAATGATCTGTCATCACCACCCAGCAGAGTTCCAACAAGCCTGAGGTAGTGACGGCAGGTCAGAGGAGAAGCTGATTATGCAATAAGCTGAAAGCAAAGTGGCAGAGTGATGGTGGAGGCTGAGAGAGGGCATGGCAGAAGCTGGAGAGAGAAGAGGTTACCCGGAAGGGGTGTTTTGTAAGCAAATGAGGACGCTGCAGTGGAGGACTGTTGAATGTGGTCTAGCAAGGAGCAATCTCAGCGCCTCAGCAATAACAGGCTGATAATTAGCTAGTCAGCACAATCGATATTTGTGTCGATTGTCATTTGCTGACAAGTAGTTAGCCTGATGTCCCCAAGCTGAGCCTGACCACAAATAGAAAGTTTGCTTGCAAAGGTATGCAGGACAAGTGATATATTTTCCCCTTTCTTGTTTATAAGCTGTGGCAACAATGATCAATTTTGTTCCCCCCATTCCACCAAAGGGTAGCTAGCTGGCACATGGCAAAGGGGTGTCAGGTCTAGAGTCAAGAAGATTCATCTTCTTGAGTTCAAATCTGGCCTCAGAGAAGTACTAGCTGTATGACCCTGGATGAGTCACTTAACCCTGTTGGCCTCAGTTTCCTCATCTGTAAAGTGAGTTGGAGAAGGAAATGGCAAACCCTTCCAGTATCTTTACCAAGAAAACCCTAAATGAGGCCAAGAAGCATTGAATATGACTGAAACAACTGAACACCAACAACAAAAATTCACCAAAGGGTAAACGATCTAAGAGACAGCATGGAGGGGCTGGTTGTTCAGGATCATGCCTTCTCTGTTACTGCACAGATGGCTACTAGTGCAATTACTCAAAAAAAGAGCATTAATGTGCTAATGAAGTCAAGATAAAAGGGTTCAGTTCCTGTGTATACTTGACTTTGCTTTACGACCAGGGACCTCAACTCTTTCTATCACAGACCAGCGCTTTCATTAACATGTGGAGTTCTTCCCAAGGGGAGGTCAGGTCCAGAGAGCATGCATGATTTTATATAAATTTCTCATCCCTGCAGGAAGAACTCAAGCTCAAATTGCTATTATTATTAAAATAGAAATAATAAATAATAATCCTTATAGTCCAACCCACAGTCCATGACATGAGGGGGTAGAAAAGGCAAAGGAAAGGAGTGCCAGCTATGGTGATGTACAGAAGGGACTCTGTGTGCCTCGAGAAAGCTATGGCAGCTGGGAAGTCTTGGCAGGAACCCTGAAACATGGGCTAACTGGGCTCTGGCAATACCACTGTTTGAGTTACACTCCACTCAGTGTGATATAACTACTCCTATGAATCTAAGAAATAGATGGGAGTCTAGTCCTACTTGGAACTGTTGTGATGGACAGCTTGGCATGGACAACAGCACATCTAGTGATGCTCCTTTGTACTGTGATACCACAAAAAGCAGGATATGTGGGGGCAAATGAGAAATATGAATGCCTCATCTTTTGGAGATGTGTCACTGCCAAGAGTGCTGACTTAGTGCCAATGGTGCTGACTATTAAATACCAATGGCATTGACTACTAAAGCAGACAAACCATGAGAACACATAGAACTGACTGAAGACACTAATGCTTTTAGTTTGACCCAATGCAACATCATGACAGAACTGGAAGTAGATTTTACTGTCTCTAAGAAAGGACTTCATGGAACTTCTTGTCAACAGTGTTCTCAGTTCCAAGTTTTGGAAAAACATCATGCAGATCAATTGTCAAAAATAACTGCATTCCTGAGTCCTGATTAAAGCAGTGGAAATGGAGGAATTATTAAAAATCTGAAGAACAAAATGCTGAAGGATTTGAAGGAATTGAAAATTGGTTAAAGAAACAACAGTTATTTTTTAAACATCTACTAAGTGCTAGGCACTATGGTAAGAACTAGAGATACAAATACGGAGAATGAAATAATCCCTGCTTTCAAGGATTTTACATTCTAACAGGATGGCAACAACATACACAATTGTATATAGAATAAAGATAATGAGAATAAATACAAAGAAGTTAAATAGGGTAGTTTGGCAGAGAGGACACTAGTAGTTGGGAATCAGGAAAGACTTCATATGAAATCAGTGCTTGAGTTTAATCTTGAAGGAAGAGAAGAATTCTACGTGCTAGACATAAGCAGGGAGGGAATTCATTCTAGGCAAATCAGTGTGAAAACGGAGATGGGAAGTAAAGTGTCATGTGTAAGGAACAGAAGGAAATATGCTTTGGTTGAATATTAAAAGAATGTAAGAGGGTGAATAGTGTCTAGTGAATCTAGAAAGATAGGTTAGGACCAGGTTGTGAAAGGCTTTAAAAGCTACACAGAGGAAGCTAGGTGGCATAGTGGATAGAGCACTGGGCTTGGAGTCAGGAAGACCTGAGTTCAAATCTCTTTTTAGATGCTTACTAGCTGTGCAATCCTGGACAAATTATTTAACTAATGCATGCCTCCGCCTCTTCATTGTAAAATAGAGATAATAATAAAACCTGCGTGCAAGAGTTATTATGAAGATCACATGAGATAACATTTGTAAGGCATTTAGCATAGTGCCTGGCACATAGTAGATACTTAATAAATGTTTGATTCCTTCCTTCTTCTAAAGGTAAGAGGGAGCCACTAGAGTTTATTGAGTAGGGGAGTACTATAGTGGGATCCACTTTTAAAGAAAACCACTTCAGCAAAAGTGGTTAGCAAGGACTGTAGTGGAGGAAACTTGAGGTAGATAGAATAATTAGGAAAGTGCTTCGATAATCTAGATGAGTGGAAGTGAAGACCTTAAATAAGGTGATGACTGTGTGAGGAGAATGAAGGGTCATATAGGAGGGGCTGCAGAAACAGAAATGATGAATCTATGTAGAATGAGAAAGAGTGAGGCATCAGTGATAATGCTGAATTATAATCCTGGAAGACTGAAAGAATAGAAATACTCAAAGAAAGAATACGTTCTATAGAAACAAAGAAGTTTGGAAGATAGATGGGTAGGCAGATGGATAAGGGAGAGGGCCAAGATGACTTCATTTTGGACTTGTTGAGTTTGAGATGTCTCTGGGACATCCAGTTTGAAATGTCTAATAGATAACTGGTGATGCTATACAGAAGCTCAGTGAAGAGAGACTTGGGTTGGAAATATAGAGCAGATATATTCAAGAGAGTATAGAGTCATAAAAGAAGAAGGCCTGCGACAAAACCTTGGGAAATTCATACAGCTATAGGTGATATGAATGATGAGCCAGTAAAGATACTGAAAAGGAATGTTTGGACAGGAGAAGGACAGAGTGATTACAAGAAACCAGAGGAGATTGAATATTCAAGAGAATATGGTGGTTAACACTTGCAAATATAATAGGTTCTGAGAAGGATGAAGACTAAGGAAAATTGCTAGATTTAGCAATTAAGAGATCCTTGTTAACTTTGGAGAGAGTGGTTTCAGTTTGAGATTGGAAGGAAGATTTCAAAGGGTTGAGGAATTAGTGAGATGGGTAGACATGGAGATATTGAGCATAACTTTTTTTTTCCCTAACAGAACTTTATTGAGAAAGGAAAGAGAGATATAGAATGATACTCTAAGAAAATGGTAGGGTCTAATGAATATCTTGGGGTGATTGGAATGTATAGGGAGATTTATACATGTTTGATTGCAGTGGAAAAGGGACCAATAAATAGTGAGAGGTTGGAGTTAAGAGAAATAGAGGGTATGATTGAAAGAAAAAGGAGGGGGATGGGATCAAAGTTACATGCATATTGGTAATGAGAAGAGCTACCATGTTGTCTTAGACTAGGGGAAAGAGAGGGAGAATGGTAGATGATACCAAGGATGACATCACTCCAGAAGTACATATGGATACAAAAATAATACCACTGTGCCTAATATTTAAGAAGGGAAGTAAATACACTTAAACCAAAAGCCCTTTTATAAGTCTGATATCATAACTCCAACAAATAGACTAACTATATACCCAAATTAACTAATTAAAAAGGGCTGATATTTGCTAAAACTTTTATGTATGAATCCATTCTCCTGTCATGAATAAAATGTGTATAACGTTTCATCACCTCCAAAGACTCTGGAGAACGATACACTTCCTCATACAAAAGTAGAAGAACACTGATGTACATTCTCA
This sequence comes from Bettongia penicillata ogilbyi, assembly GCA_023548195.1. Lineage (NCBI taxonomy): Eukaryota > Metazoa > Chordata > Mammalia > Diprotodontia > Potoroidae > Bettongia > Bettongia penicillata. The sequence goes on from JAJHZJ010000300.1 coordinate 3,992,419, forward strand.
GACAATACAATAAACAGAAATACCTTTGAGGTCAATGGATCACATTCCACAGGGCAATGGTAAAGTCTGACATCAGGAATACATCAATGGATTCATAAAAAGTTATACAAAGTGGTTTATCTTTGGATGGGGCCTATGAAATGCTCAAGATCATAGAATGAATCAAAAGGCACACATGAACTCAACTGTGTATCCTCATCTATAAATGGGGGTGATAGTATTTACTTCCCAGGGTTGTTATAAGGATCAAATGAGATAATGTTTGTAAAACACTTAGGACAGTACCTGGCACATAGTAAACGTTATATAAATGTTAACTATTTTTTATTTATTATTGCTGTTGTTACTGTTAGCATCAACTGGTGATTAAAAATATTCTAGAGACATAATTTATGAGTAATTTAACCATTTTATTAATAATCCAGCATGTTTAGTAACAAAAGCATGGCATTTGGCTTTCTTTCTTAGACCAAAGATAGACATGGCAGTAGGCTCACAGTTTTTTAGACTCTTTGAAGAGTAGGTATTCCCCAGGGTGGGAGTCAACCTTTATTGGTGAACAATTAATGAAAGAATTAATATTACAGTGAGGGGCTGGGCCTGAACTCTGATTAAGACAGTTCTTAAGTTCCTCCCCTCCAGCCTTGGGCAATCTTTTAATAATTTATGTCCCACCCAGGTCTGAGCAGAACATAATAGCTACTCTACCTGGAGAGGGCCTGAATAAGAAAATTAGTCCAATCTCATTATCACTAGTGTTCTTCAAGATAGTGAACTTTAAAATCAAGACTTTAGAAAAAGATGGAGGAAGCTCTGGATTTCTTTTGGTTATTAATAATTGGTTATTATTGGTTATTAATAATCATCTCTCATAAACAAAGTGTTGATTAAAAAAGTATTTTACAAATAGCTGAGCCATGTGGCTTTTTTTATAGAAACAAAGGGGTTAATGATATTGATTCAATATAAGGTCATTGCCACCAGAAATTACAAAAAGGTTATCCTGATGGAACCCAGACTAATTGATCACTAAGTGGTATGGCGAAGTGGTGGGACATAGCACTTCTTAGTTCCAAAACTAGGGCATCCACCAGATTCCTGGAAAGATCCTTTCAGGTAGCTAAAATTACAGACTAGGAACTCACTATCATTTAGAAACTAACAAATGACAGATCCTAATACTACAAATGTGAAAACATCCTTGAGAATTCAACAAATAAACTTTACAGTAATAAGAGCGTCATTTCAGAGAACTACTGCCCCAAACTTCCTGGAAATAACATTGACTAAAAGAGCATTTTAAATAAACGTTGCCATTAATAATCTCCAAACTACGTGAAATAAAAAAAAAACTTTCAAATTATAGAGACCTAGAAGACAAAGTTAAATGAGGAAGCACTGGGACAAAATACATATTACTCCTGTCATCTATATTTTATGCCTCTGTTTAATAGTCTATAGAACATTAAATGTGCAAGTATAATAACAGAATGGCAACTTGTCTCAAGATTCTTTCCATCTGAATCTTGCAAAAATGTTGAATGAACGAGATAACAGTGATAATTATTATTAAGCCCCTTAACAATTGTTTATCTTAGTTTCTTTATCTCTAAAGTGGGGATAACAGCAGCACCTATCTTCCAAGGCTGTTGTGAGGATCAAATATGATGACATTTATTCAGCACTTTGCAAGTCTTAGAGAATTAAATAAAAGCTATTATTTTATTGAGATGATTGTGACTATTAATATTACTAGCAAATAAAAATGTTCTAGATATCATCCTCGAGTATAATTTTCATTCACAAGATCCTGTAAGTTGTCTTACTCACTCATATCATACAGCCAACCAATGTTTATTTGGTGCCTATTGTATACAGTCTAGAATAGTGGTTAGAGTGCTGAGATTGGTGTCAGGAACATCTAAGTTTAAATCCCAGGCTCTGAAATGTGATATGTCCCTTCATATGTCCCACCTAACCTCTATGTGGTTCAGAACATGCCTTAGGATTTATCTGCTAAGTCACAGATGATTGAGTGGAGGTAACATTTACACCAAGAGTTCCCTGGCTATTTCCGCCAATTCATAGAACTTTGTTTATTATAGTATCCCAACACTATGCTTGGTGCTATGGAGAATTGAGAAATGCAAAAAAAGATGATTCATATTTACAAGAGGCCAGGACAACGACAAGAACAAAATAGTAGTGGGCTAATGACTTGTGTGCGTTCGTCCTTTGTTGCCGAAGAAGACTATGCTATCAGAGAAATAATGACATGAATTGCACTTCGCTTTGTTTGTTTGTTTTTTAAAATAAATTTATTTATTTAACTTTTTACATCCATTTTCACAAAATTTTGGGTTCCAAATTTTCTCCCATTTTATCCCCTCCCCCCACCCCAATACACTGAGCATTCTAATTTTCCCTATCACCAATCTGCCCTCTCTTCTATCATCCCTCCCTTCTCTTGTCCCCATCTTCTCTTTTGTCCTGTAGGGCCAGATGACTTTCTATTCCCCAGCAGGCTGGGGATAATGACTACACCCTGGGGAACAGAGGGAAGGTGTCAAATGCTGAAGCTTCTCAGTTTAGAAAATAAAAGATAATTTATAGTAATCTAGAACAAACTATAAAGAAGTGCTTAAGAATACTGACACCTAACAGTCTAAATTAAATAACATATTATCCATGAAATACTACACATTTTACCTACCATGAGAGCATCTGGTTAGATTAGAATGGCCTATCCTTTGTCCTGCTTACCCCACCCTTATTCCCACTGAAAAGGAAAGAAAAACAAAACCCTTGTAACAAATATATACAAACAAAACAAATTCCTGAATTGGCCCTGTATAAAGATGGAAAGTGGGGAGGGAGGGAGGAAAGGAAAGAGAGGAGGGGGGAAAGAGGGGGAGGGAGAGGGAGAGAGAGACAGAGAGAGAGAGAGAGAGGGGGAGAGAGACAGGGAGAGAAGGAGGGGGGGGAGGGGGGGGGAGAGAGACAGGGAGAGAGAGAGGGGGAGAGGGAGAGAGGGGGGGAGAGAGAGGGGGGAGAGGGAGAGAGGGGGGGAGAGGGGGGGAGAGGGGGGAGAGAGGGGGAGAGGGGGGGAGAGGGAGAAGAGGGGGGAGAGGGGGGAGAGGGAGAGAGGGGGGGAGAGGGGGGAGAGAGGGAGAAGAGGGGGAGGGAGAGGGAGAGAGGGGGGGAGAGGGGGGAGAGGGAGAAGAGCGGGGGAAGGGGGAGAGAGAAGGGGAGGGGGGAGGGGGGGGAGAGGGAGAGAGAGAGAGGGAGAGAGGGGGGGAGAGGGAAAGAGAGGGAGAGAGAGTAGGGGGAGAGAGACCAGGGAGGGGGGGGGGAGGGGGGGAGAGGGGAGAGAGAGAGACAGAGAGAGAGACAGGGGAGAGAGAGAGAGAGAGAGGAGAGGAGAGAGAGAGAGAGAGAGAGAGAGAGAGAGAGAGAGAGAGAGAGAGAGAGAACTAAATCTTTAAAGAGGTAGTTAGCATGCTTCATTATGAGTCTCTGGAATTGCGATTGGTTACTGTGTTATTCAGAAGTTTCTAAGTCTTTCAAACTTGTTTGTTTTTGCAATATTTTTTTTATTTTGTATAAATTCTCCCCTTGGTTCTGCTCACTTCACTTTGTTCATACAAGTTTTTCCAGGTTTCTCTGAAACCATCTCCTTCATAATTTCTTATAGTGCAATAGTATTCAATTTCACTCATATGTTTATTTTGTTTTGCCATTCTCCAATTGATAGGCACCCTCTTAGTTCCAGTTTTTTGAAATAACAAAAAAGAACTACTCCTTCTTTCTTTGATCTCTTTGGGGTATAGCGTTGAAATATTCTTTTAAAAATTCATTGAAAACAACAGAAAGGAGGTTAAAAGGAAACACAATCAAGCAGGATAGGTTTGAAAGTCACGTGTTGAATTTATCCTATACTTAAAAGAAAAAGCAAGCCATCTGTACAGACTAGAGATGTGCAGTCTCATGTACAATCCTCTGTCCTATTCTGTTTTGTGTATGGTGGTGTCCATTTTAGTGAGTGTTAACTTCAGAATAATAAAAAACAAACCCTTAAAAAAGGATGAACCTGGATTTGACTATAGTTTTCTTAATCACATACTTTCCCTTTTTTCCCTGTGTGACTTTAGTACAACATGAGCCATGACCTTCAGTTGACATAGATGCTCATGAGCCTTCCACCCACACACCACAATGACGACAGAGGGAGGATCTGAAGAACCGAAGACTGTGGGCACTGCAGCTGGATTATGTCTCTCCCTGGCCGCCATTCTATCTCTCCCAAGCACACATTTTCTTGGCTGTCACAATGTTCTTTCTCAACACCCAGTCTAGTGACTTGTTCCAGATGTTCTCTTGACACCATATTTAGGCTGGTTTGGTCCCAGAGAAGCTATTTTGTTTGTTTGTTTAAAACCAGACTTATGATTTCATTGGCGTAATTTCCTCAGTGTGAGTAGATAGTCATCTTTTCTAAAACTTCGTGTGGTAGAGAGTTGTTGAGGGGTTGAGAGGTTAGATAACTTGTCCAGTTTCTCATAGACACTTTTTGTCAGAGGCAGAATCTGAACTCAGATCTTCTTGACTATTAAGCCAACTTTCAAGGAACATACCAGACTTTGCCCCACTATTTAAGAGCCCTAGAGGAAACATTGGTGCGATGATCCACCATTTGCTTCCATGTTTTTCTCATAAATTTTGCTATGGAGGGAAGTTCCTCAGGGGTATGGCTTCTACTACTCCTCCCAGATATTTCACAGTCTCCACTAGACTCAGAATATGACATTTTAAGACCTATCTTCCTCTTCTGTCCTAGGCACAGAGGAGGATTGTGTCTTGTGGGAAAACTGATACTCTCTCCTTGAGGGAGGCCTTCACACTCATGAAAGTCTCTCCTTGAAGAGCTCAAAGGGCAACTGTTAGTATGATTCTCTCTGTTAGAATGGTAGGTCTGAGTAGTGAAATGTTTGGTTTTTTTCTTTCCCTTCTTTTCTAGTCAGCTTTCTTTTAATCTTTATGGGATTTTTTTCCTCCTGTTTTCCAGAAAGCTTAGATGTGCTGAGAACAATCATTTTCTGTCTCCTTGTTTTCTTTCTGGACTCTCTCCACCTGAGCTGATAGTCTGAATCAAAGGGCTGGAACTCTAGATGAGTTTATTTCCTAGCATAATATGCAAGGCCTTTCAGGCCTTTCCCAAAGGCAAAGTACAAGAACACACACACAAGCACATACACATAAAACACCCCCACAAAAAACTCCAAGAAGAATCCTAATCAAGTGTCCCTCTTCTTCCTCTCCCTCTCTCTATCCCACCCCCATCTTGTTAAACTCTAGAATGAAGACCTTGGTTCTAGAATGGAATTAGGAGGTTTATGGCATCATTAGACTGATTTTGTGTGTGTGTGTGTGTGTGTGAATTGTCCATGTCTTTCACTGAGTCTCCTTGGGTGTTTAAGCCAGGTGTCCAGGGCCAGACACCACATTGAAAGCATGGTCGTGTCCTGAGATCCCCTGCTGAGACGTAGGGAAGCACTTCCCACTCTTTCTTCCTTTCTCAGGGTTCCTTTTTCCTGTCCTGATACTAGTTCCACTGACACTGTCAATCAAACCAGATGATTTGGCACTCCATACATGAAGGACAGACCATACAGTGCTTGGTATTTCATGTGGTCTTTGTGACTGACAGTGACAGAGTCCTGGCAATCTGTTATTAAGTTAGATGTACATACTCATCAGTCCTGACAAGTTATCTGGAAAGGGGGCACCTTGCCAAGTGGTCTTTCAAATCCTCATTCAAACTTTGATTAAAAATTTATATCAGTCCTGCTTCTTTCCAGCTCAAAATGGCTTTAAGCTGGTAAAACTCATCGACAGTTATGAGCAGCGTCCTGGCTTTCTACGGTGAAATTGCAGCAGCCAGCATACTATTATGAATACCTCCAAATTGTCCAGAAATCCACCTCAGAGCTGGTAATCACCTTAGTAAAAGACTTCCATCAAAGTCATCACCCAATCAAATAAAGCTCTTTCTATTTAGCAAATAATACATGCTACTCATGTCTAATCAAAAGGGGGGAAAATGAGTATGAGTCTGAAAGAATAGCTGACGTTGACCAAGAAAGACCAATGTCTCCTCCTTTCCCCAGAAAATGGTCAGGGATATTATCATAGGTGCCTGTAGAATAGCTGTTATGACAGTTGTTGGAGGGGCAGAGGATGCTCCTGCTGGGCTATGGATTGGCCCATCTCTGTGTTAGGTTCTTCTGACTCTCAATCTGTTGCTGCCTGTTAGCATGACATTAAAGTTGGAAGAAACCAGATTTCTGGACTGGAAGTATATGACTGAATGAGTTGGACAGGAGACTAAGAAAATTAAGGAAAGGTCTTGTAATGTTAAAACAGTGCTTCTCTGGGGAATATGGTTACATGGGTGGCTTTCCCTCAAGGTCTCTGTCTGGGTTCTTTGATCTTGAGAGAGTCTTGCATTACTTAATTTGGTGTACACAAAGTACACCAAAGAGCTCATTGTTGATGACTCTGTGTCACAGTCAGTGAGAAATTGACCCCTTCTGAGCCCTTCCTTTTTTCCCTTGGCGTTAGTGGTTGTAAAAGCCTTCCTACCATGACCAGCACTAGGCCAGGTTAGACCAAAATCTGTGTGACTACTTACTTTCCCAGTTCTAGTGCATTCCATATATGGCCTTCTGAGCAGCAAAAGCCGTAGTCCTAGATTGACTGAGACTCCTGAACTTTCTCAAGGTTCACTCTCTTTACTCAATGCACCATAATGATAATGTAAGGGTAGGAAATCCAGAACCAAGCCCCAGGGTCTTTACTTTGTACCACATCTCCCAGCATTGCAGTTGTTGAGATGTTCAGTCACGACTGTTTTTTGTGATTCTGTGTGCTCTACGATCCATGAGGTTTTCTTGGCAAAGATACCAGAATGGTGTGTCATCCAGTGGATTAAGGCAAAAAGAGTAACTCACGCAGGGTCATATAACTAATAATTGTCCAAGGTCAGATTTGAACTCATCTCCCTTGCTCTGGGCCCAGAGCTCTAGCCCCTGAGCCACCTAGCTGCCTCTTCCAGCATGCATTTCACTTATTTTCATTTATATTTTCACCAAATTCTCTCTTCAGTATGGTTCACACACTGGCCACCATTCCATTATCTGACTCCTTTAATTATCCTCATGAAAGCATTGGTACAGTTAATGACAGTTATTTCATGGGGCACCTAGGTGTCAGAGTGGATAAAGTATCAGAACTGGCATCAGGAAGACCAGCATTCAAACCTGGCCTCAGATGCTTATTAGTCATGTGTCCATAGGCAAGGCGCTTAACTTCTGTTTGCCTCAGTTTCCTCATTTGTAAGATAATAATAGTAGCACCTACCTCTTAAGATTGTTGTAAGGATCCAATGAGATAGTAATTATAAAGCACTTAGGACAGTGCTTGACACATTGTAAGTTCTATATAAATGTTAATCATTATTATTTCAGCTTTCCTGTCCAACAAACAACTTTCACACTGTGGGGTGTATGGAATGCTGGTAAATGTTTAACAATTGGCTCTCTAGAAGCAAATAAAAGACCCATGACACATTTTAAAATTTAGTTTCCATTATCACCATCACTTTCTTAAGTCTAGACAATCAACAAAACAATAAATCAAGACCTTATTTGTAACATTTGCCAATTTCCAAGGTGTAAATGCCCATATTGAAAATTTAACAGTGTCTCTAGCACACTCTTGGGAGGATCTCAACAGCATTTCCCCTCTGCAGCCTGAGGGGAATTTTTGCATTTTTTTTTCATTGTCTGGAAGTTCTCTGCTCTCCTAACTATACTGAAAGGGAAGATTATGACCAAAATAGAGGAGGCTGAAAACATGTTCTAAACAGGGATTCTTATCTTGGGGTGTGTGAAATTGTGAGGTTTTAAAATTTTTAATAATTATTTCAGTAGAATTGGTTTCCTATACAATCCTAAGTATTTTCTTTTAGGCATTCAAAACTATTGTTCCTAGAAAGGTTTGCTGTTTTTCACCAACAGGGTCCAGGATACCAAAAAAAAAAAAGGTAATAGTCTTTAATCAAAAAGACTTGCCACCTTGTATAGTTTCAGCTAAGCCTGCAAAGCCATTGATTTCTGGGAAATAGCAGCAGCAGCCTTAACAGGTTGACCTATCTAGTTGTAAACCACCAGGAATGTAGTGGCTCTTGGAGAAAAGTTTGTAGCCAAACTCTCAGAGTCAGTATTGACAGTAATGCCAAACTTTGTGAATGAATGGGAAGACCAAAAAGTGGCATACCCTGTAGCCCCATCTATCTTAAACTGACTATAAGATTCATTGAGATGACAATGAACTGACTGGATGAACTAATTCATCCTTACAAGAAGGGTCCAAGATGCATGTTCCTCACGGCATTATTGCACTCCTAGGTCCCTGATTTGTCCTGATTCAGAAAAAGAAAGCTATACATGTACATGTTTGAAAACCAGGTAATTAACTCCAGCCAGCCAGAGGTGGCCCACAGATTTTAGAAGGTGTGGTGTTTTATAGTGAGGTAGACAACAGGAGCTGGATACTCTAATCTAGGGTAAGTACATTTCAATCAACTTTAACTCAATAAATTAGGAAGAGGTCAGATAAGCTAGGCACAGGGTGGGTAAAAGTCCTTTGTGGTCAGTGTCAAGATTGAGAGACGTTTATCAAACACTCTAGCTATCTCTATTGGCATGTTCCCCTCCACTAGACAGAAGTGTCTGATCTACCAGGTTAGTGTCACTTAGCAACCCATGCTCTCAGTCAGTCAATCAACCTTATGGGATATGGAAAAAGGCAAAGGACAGCCCCTACCCTGAGAGAATTCACAATCTAATATCAATTAATCAACCAATATTTTTTGAATGTTTTCTTTGTGTAAGGCAGTGCACTAGGCCCTGTGGGCAATACGAGGAGCCCCTCCCCCCATGAGTTCTCAATCTAAATGGGAAGATAGAACACACTCATCATAATGTAAGGCAGTATGTTGTAAGTGCTGTAGATAAATCGATCAATCAATCAATATTTATTAGGCACTTACTATGTGACAGGCATTATACTAAGTACTGGACTATAAACACTATAGAATTAAGAGAAGGGAAAGATGTGTGCTAAAGTGTGCGAAAGTGATCAATAGTGGTTTGTGAGAGGAGGACTTGAACTAGGCCTAGAAGAATTGGGTAGAGTTTTGGAAAAATAAATAAATTTGTTTAAGGCCCTCCACATGCTGACTCCAACCTACCTCTCCAGACCTCACACCATGCTCCTTTGTATGCTCTGCGTCCCAGCTAGATGGAACAGCTCCATTTCTACTCTTGTTTGGACACTGTTTCCCATCTACCACTCCTCCCTGCCACATCTGCCTATATGGAATCTCCCTCTATTTAGCTGTTAACTTATGAAAATTCTTGCTTTTTTTAAAGATCCAACTGAAAGGCTTTCATAAAACTTCAATCCTATCCCAAACCTCATTCTCAAGTTGAAAATGATTGTTGCTGACTCAGCTTTTTAAAATAACATTTTGTCTTGACTTATTTATACTAACCTCATTCTCTAAATATTTGTGTTTGTTTTCACTGCTTTCCATCACCCCCTTTCTATTAATTAGATGACGAACTCCTTGAAGGCATGGGCAATCTTGATTTATGTTTTTTTATCCCTTTCACTTAGTACAGTGTCTGGCATATAGTAGACACTTATTAAAATTTGTTTATTCGTATACAAAGTAATTACAAAGTGATTGGATGAGGAGTAACTGTAACATGAAAAGCCTCATCTAACATATTCTCTACATTTCCATCCAATACATCATTCTCTCACTATGGGCAGACTTGAAGGAAGAGAGAGAATAGGAAGATGACTGCCAACTGTGCGGTTTTGGGAGTTACGGATTTGGGGAATGCCTCTTTGTTGGCCTATAGCTGTAGCTTTTGCTTGTGTTCAACACTAGAAGAACTGGTTACAAATCTATTTCTTCAGCCTCTTCAATATGTAGATAACACTGTCCTTCCCCAGGGTTAGCTCTGTATCCCAGGGACAATTAGAGACCTGTCCTGGGAGCAATTGTTGACACTGAAACTAATAAAGAGGAGATGAAGCTACTCCTGAGCGTGGAAACTACTTGGTCTTGTTGGAGGATTTTCTTTCTTTTCTTTTAAACATTAAAACCTAGTTATGATTTCAGGATGGCTAAGAGCAGTGAAAAAAAAATTGCTCAAGCACATCTGTGTAGATAATCTCTGGATTTGATAATGACCTTGAAGAGTTTTTACTTTGTCAATTTAGGAAAGCAGGGCTTAGAGGGAAATACTGTGGAATATTTTCTGTTTATTTTAGTCTGAGTTCCCACCCACATCCTATCTCTCTTCTGGAGATCTGAGAGTCAAAAAACCAAGAGTTGGATCCACTGGAGCCATGGATAATTGAGATTTTACAAGGGTGTTCTTTTAAACAGGTTTAACAAATCTAAATATTTGGATGAGTGCACATGTGAAGAAAGAGTAGTGGGAGGAGCAAGGCTGAAATGGAAAGCAGTACGGGGGGAGCAGAATTCCTACCGTTCCAAGGACCTCAGGGGACCCTTTCACAAGCTAACCCCATATCTGTTTCATCATAATTGAAAGTTCACATCTGACAGTTAAGAGGGTTAGCTAACCTTTGCCTATGGAGGCTCTGTTGTTGTTTTTTTCATTCTTTCTCACATTGGTTGTGATTGGAGTGTGCTAAAAGGGGAAATGGACTTTCCCCAGAGAGACTACTGATGTAGGGGTCCACCCTACCTCCTAATCTGTCAATAGTTTGATGCAAGAAAACTGCTAATCAGACTAGATTTCTCTCTGCAAATCTAGAGAAACACAGTGTATGAAACAGTATATGAAAGGAGACCTGGTTTGTAAGAAGGTAGGACCAAGAATCTCCAGGATGAAGAGTAAGGGACTTAACATTTTAAACAATATGATCCCATGATCCTATGTCATAGTGTATCAAGAACTGGATTTGAAATCAGGATGCTGACACATGTGACCTTGAAAATGTCACTTAACCCTTTAGCACCTGAGGAAACACTCTCACTGGAAGAACAGGCTGTGATCTTCATGGTGGAAGCAGTTTCTTCAACAGGAGTTCCTTATGACAATAAAATTACCAGTCTGAACAACAGCCACAAAAATTGCCTGAAATTATACATTTTATTTTCTCTAATGTAATCATCCTGCGAGGTATTGATCAACAGTGTTTGTTGGTCAATAAGCATTTATTAAACTCCTACTTTGTGCCAGGAATTGTGCTAAGTGCACAGGATACAAAGAAAGGCAAGACATATTCCCTTTTATGGATGAGTTCACAGTTGAATGGAAAAGACAATATGAGAACTATGTACAAACAACATATATGCAAGATAAATTGGAGACAATTAATAGAGGGAAGGCATTAACATTATTATAATTATTCAAAATCCCTCTAGTTTCTTGGATCTAGCCTTCCTTGAGAAATGTTGTTTTTGCTTTAAACTTATACCTTCCTTCTTCCCAGTTACTCCCACCTACCCTATTCCTGGAACCCCCATATTTGGCTGGAAATTTTCATGCTCTATGCAAGTGTAGTAATTGATGCCTCCCTGCTGGTGACATCAGAGGTGAGAAATTGATCAGATATGTCTGAGGAAGAGCCCACTGTTCCCTATGAAACCCTTTGGTGCAAAGTGGCCTTACTGTGTTCTAGTTGGTTCCAGAACAGAATCCGAAGGACAGTAAACAGTTGGTATTACCTGAGCACCAGTTCGCAGAGCTACCACTTGACTGATTACAGATTCCTTTCCTTTATATCATCTCCTTTGAATTCTGGATTGGTTGAATGACAGATGTGTAGCCCACATTAGCTATGCTTTTCTTCTCAACTCCTGCTATCACAGATGAGTCAGTTCCTAGAACTAAGTTAGCTATATTTTGTCCTTTAGGTTCTAGGACCCTGAGGTTCTCCTGGAGAGTCAGGGGTAATTCTCTAATGCTATTCACTTAAGCCCTCATAATCATGCTTCCTTACAAGATTACCAGTTGAAAATTATTTAGTCACCTGTTTTAAGTAGATTTTAGAAAGAAGTATTTACTAAGTTGGTACAAGAGTAGTTGGTAATATATATTATACATCTATACACATATGTGTGTATAGATCTATAGACATGTATATGTGTATATGTGTGTATACATATATATATGCACACACATATGTGTATATGTGTGTATCATATATATATGCACACACATATGTGTATATGTGTGTATACATATATATATGCACACACATATGTATATTCCTCTGACATACTTTCCCACAATATACAGAGAGAAGTGGCCTCAGGCTTTGAGAATCCTTGTGGTCAAGGGGTAACTTAGAGTTCCTGCTTGCTATTTCTTCCATTCCTGAGTTTGTTCAAGATGCGTCCCCTTAATGATGTAGCACTATAGTATCTTTGATGGGTTCCTGGTAGAGCCATGAGTCCAGTTTCCTCTTGGTCCTTGATGATGTAGACATTTCTACCAACTGATCTAGGAAAGCTGTTTAGGAAACTAGTGAGAAGATGGAAAGTACAACATCTTAAAGATCCTTTGAAACTGGAAAATTCTCCTCTAGTTAAAGGTGAAGAGGAAAGGAAACATGGTCAAGGCCAATTAGAGGTCTCCTCCTCCCCCCACTGCCAGATGGTTCCTCCTCAGGAATATACTGGAAAGTCATGCTTTCTAGTTTCTGGAAAATGCTTTCCTTCTTAAATTGTTTGGTAATTTATGGAAGATCCTTTATCTCCTATTCTTTAAGTATTCATTAGTTCATCCAAATATCCTTAGGCTAGATTATCTTTCAATAGTATTCAAATAATTGGCTTCAACCCTCTTATTAAATGCTTGTTATGTGCAACCCTCTGGTGACATGCTGATTTCATGAAATCCCAGAATACTACAGAGCCTCCTTGATGAATTTCATGACTCCTAAAATGAGAACAACTTGCCTATGTGATAAAAACCCAAACAAACTAAACAAAGGAATTAAGGATAGTTATTATCAAGATGATGATGTTGTTTATATATATGCATAAATATCATATGTATAATATATACACATATGTATATGTTTGTGTATATATATTAAAAAATGTACAGATACACATACCTTGGACAGGTACTAGAGCTGTACAATGAAGTAGGTCCAAGATTGAAGGAATAAAAGGAGGACAGTGACTTGGATTGCATTTAGGAAATTATGTAGTACTTTCAATGACCTTCAAGCTACACTTTGGTATCATCTTTTAGAATCATGGTTCTTGTTGTTTTGCCATATGATTTTGAATCATGGAATACCACAATCTCATAATAATTTGTAATATCACTACCTATCTTAGTACCCTATACATAATAGATACTTAATAAATATTGAATATCTATATAGGGCAGTGTTTTTATAAAGATTGGTACTAGGTACATGGAATTAAACCTATTACTGTCTTTTAGTTTCTATAGTACAATGGACTTACCCAGGTACAAGAAATTTTGCTTCCAGATGTGGTCCAGGAGCATGTCTGTAAATGGGAGCATTTGAGCATATTCATCTTACACAAGGAAGTCTGCTCACCCCCAATGTCTGTTACTTATATAATACCCACTCCAATCCACTTAGTAGGTGGAATTCTGAAGATCCTGCATTTTGTATAAGAGGACATGACTCCAGATTGTCTGAGGTGATATTGAACCATGTTGCTGCATGACCAAAAGAGGAACTTAATTTGGTTAGTTGGACATTTATTCTAAGACAGGGTCTTGAGAGAACTGGATTAGAAAAAAGGCAAGAGATGGATATTGAATGGCAGTCTAGACAACCTGAATGGGAGACCTGTAAGGGAGCTTTCCCTCCTCCATCATGTCCTTTGATTGTCAGAAACAGCATCTTTAGAGACTGATGAAGAAAACAGATTTCTCACTCCCCTTAATGAGATGTGCCCTCCTGAAGCGCTGTGCCCAAGCAACTGAACAAAAGTCTTCCCTATTCATGAAACACTGTATGTCTCTCGGTCATGTCCTGACACATGCACCTTCAGGTGGATGTGGGTTATAATCACTTACATTGCCCTATAACTATGATCCCATGAATATACAACCTTGATTGAAAGGCTGGAAGTCAAAAGCTCTCTTCTTAATCTCAAGAGATTTTTCTCTCGTATCGTCTGGGGGCAACATGCATTTATAGTGCTTCCATATTAAATGCCCATAATTCAGTAGTGGAGTCTATGAGATCCCTCTTCCAATGTTGGATTTCCAAACTGCTTCTTTTCATCCCTTGGTTTTCTTGGCCCAGCTTTTCAAATACTGTGTTTCCTTCCTAGAAAAACAAACCAACAATATTTCTGTCTTTGGCCATGATTCATCTTTTCCCTAGTAAATGCTGAAATAAAATATACATCCAACTTTCCAGTAATACCCACTGCCCCCAGGAGTTGCCTTTCCCTATCTTTCTGAGAAACTCTTGGGGGCCTCAATTGACCTGTTCTAGGAATAGTCAGGGATAAATGTTCTATTATTTTTCAGACTTCTAAAACAATCTTCACTTTACTCTCTACTTTGTTTTTCTTATCATTTCAATGCACTCAACCTCATTCTGTCCTTTTCTTCCTTTGAATAGCACCTGTTGTGTATATTTTTACAACTTCTGTGGCTTTTTCTTATCTATGATTATTTTTTTTGATAGGGATAAAATTATCTCAAGCTGTTTTGGGGTACTCTAAGCCATGATTTCTCTGGTGGTGTAGTGAACTCGGCTTAAAGGGTCTCCTAATATTGCTGACAGTTCATTTGAAAAATGCTGAATCCCACTGGGCCAGTGATTGGAGAGTGGCATAACCCTGACTCCAGTGCTGTGGTTTACTTGCTCAGCTGAGTCTTTCAAAAGTTAATACAACAGGCCAAGATTTTCCTTGGGCAGAAGTAAGAAGCACTAAGTGATTTTCCATTGCAAATTGCATGATGAGACCATTAAGTCGGACAATATTCAGAAGCAACGTTGAGTTTCTGAATTGAGGATATGGTTCATTGATACCAGTCCTGAAAATAATTTCCTTGACATAGTCTCTATCTACTGATTCCCTGAAAAATGTCAGAAGGGGCCATATACAATACAGCTCTTCAGTGTAGCCAGTCTGTCAGTACCTCTCAGCAGCATCGAGTCAGAGTTAAACTCTATTATAGGCACTACAAGGGCAGTTAGATGACTCAGTTGAGTCAGGAAGACCTGAATTCAAATTTGGTTTCTGATACTTATTAGCTGTGTGACCAAGCAAAGTAGAATCTCTTGCTGTTTTTGTTTTACTAAAAGTGCCTCTGACTAAATAGTAAGGTTAAGGAGGATCTTTCTACCCATTGTTGGGCCTGAAAAGTTTTATAGGAAGGTCCACACCTTTTGTTAATGAGGCACTGGTTCCTCAAGGGATGTGATGCTCTCTGGCTCTAAAAAGTGTCTAAAGACTCTGAGGTGCGGTTTTATTTTGGGACTTAGTTTTTGGAAGTGTTTGTTTGGCCGGATGAGAACTCAGAAGCCACTATGGAGCTCCCCAGCTTTGAAAACCCAGATGTAGGTGCTTCCCTTTCTGACAACTATAGTCATTCAGCTGGACCTGTCTGTTGAATTGTGATGTATGTATTGATTATGGTCAGGCAGAGGAAGACATGTCTGTCGATCTTTGATTTCTCTGTATTTTTTTGAAGTTCAGGGTGGTGCTGACTCCCCTGAACTAGGTGAATGATACACGTGCTTGATTAAAATGATTGTTAACCCTTGAAAAGTTGCCTTTCCTATTATGAATGCAGATCTAAGAACCTGTGACAGCAGGCCCCCCTGTGTATGTTGGAGTGCTTACTGATACATGACTCTGGGCAAGTCTCTTAACGTCTTTTTGCTTAATCCGCTGGAGAAGGAAATGGCAAACCACTCCAGTATCTTTGCCAATAAAACCCCATACAGTACATTGGCATGCTATGATTCACAGAGTCATGAAGAGCTGGGCATGATTGATCAATAATAACAACATAGATGTTACATGTATATATTGGCCCATTTTACTGGACTGGTCAAATATGAAAGATGAATTTGGTACAAACTCATTATAATTAAATCCTTTTGCAGTCCCCTGAGATTTACCTGCTGACATGCCATAAGCCTGAGTGACCCGAAATATTGGAAATTCCTGTCCCAATACTAAATAAATCCTGTGTAAATTATTCTACATCATTTTCAGTTCATAAACCTGGAGAGAAAAGTTGAGACCTGTATTCAAGATTATAAACCTAGAACCTAAGGCAAGAAAACCTTTCTCTGCTTTCCCCTGCTGTCTATTTCTGTGTTTTTCAGTCAGTCAATGAACATTTATTAAGCACCCATGAGCCAGTTGCTGGACTAAGTGCTGGGGATACTACTATGAATAAAAATAAAGACAGTCCCTGTCCACAAGGTGCTTACAATTTAATAGAGGAAGAAAATACACTAAAGGAAGTTGAGAAGTGTGAAGGGGGTGAGAAGTGTGAAGGGGGTGGAGGACAAGGTGTGGGGCCCTGATGGAGAGCTCCAAAAGAATCTCAAAGCCTTGCACCCAGTGGAAAATGGGGAGAAAAACTGTGCTGAGCTCACTCTTAAGTACAGGCTATCCTCCCTAACCCCAGCATAGGAGAGGTGGAGAGGGCATGGCCATGCCCTTCAGTCAAGGGGTTCAATTAGAGGAACAGGGGGTCCTGATGAGAAATGAATACCAAGCAAATTCAATCTTAAACTATAAATATTTTTTTAAACCTCTTCTCTTCAAATCTTTTACTTTTGTATTTTGTATTCCAACATTTTATTGACTTGGGGAGGACTGGAATAGTATTGGGGCTCTACAAATATGTCCTTGAGGTCTCACAAGCAATTGTCTTTAAGGGAAAAATTTTTTTCCAAAGTCCTTATTTTGAGGGTTAGGGACTGGCCCTATTTTTCATTGGTATTATGTAACGATGCCTTGCAAGGCATCTCTCTATCAATAAAGATTGGCATTTGTAGCTTTCTTTTCACTGAATGACATTGCCTCTCAAAGAGAAAATATGAAGGTGATAAATACAAAGGAATTTGGGGTGGGAGTTGAAGGAGATTGCTAATGACTTGTGGGGATCAGGAAAGGTCTTATATAGGAGGTGGCAGTTAAACTGAGTCCAGAGATACTAGGAATTCTAAGAAGTAGAGGCTAAGGAGAGAGGATGCTCATTCTGGGTATGAGGCATAGAGGTAGCACAGGAGTACTCAAAGACAGACAGTTGAGTAATGAGATATCCTATACAAGAACAAGTAAGCAAGTTTGGATAAAATGCAGATTTTTGAAGGTGAGAAAAGTGAAACCAGTCTAGAAAACTAGATGAGAACCACATTATGAATGGTTTTATATGCAATGTAGTGAAGTTTTCATTTTATTCTAGAGGTAATTGGCCTTGAGAACCTCTTCTAATATTGGCTCAAATAGGGACCCAGTTCAGATAGTTATTTGTATGACTGTGGATAGGTCACTTAATCTGGGTGAGTCTCATTTCAAAGTATAGTATAGGTAATAGCTGCTCTGACTACTTCTTTTTAAAAAATTAATTTACTTATTTTTAGTTTTCAATATTCACTTTCACAAGATTTGGAGTTCCAAATTTTCTTCCCATCTCTCCCCTCCTCCTACCCCAAGACACCGTGCATTCTGATTACCCCTTCCCTCAATGTCCCCTCCCTTCTATCACACCCCACCCTTCCCTTGTCCCAATCTTCTCTCTTTTCTTGTAGGGCAAGAGAGATTTCTCTACACCATTATCTGTATTTCTTATTTCCCAGTTGCATGCAAAAACAATTCTCAACATTCATTCCTAAATCTTTGAGTTCCAACTTCTCTCCCTTCCTCCCTCCCCACACATCCCCACTGTGAAGTCCAGCAATTCAATATAGGCTATATATGTGTAGTTATGCAAAAGACTTCCATAATAGTCATATTGTGAAAGATTAACTGTATTTTCCTCCATCTTATCCTATCTCCCATTTATTCTACTCTCTCTTTTGTCTTTGTCCCCCCAAAATAATTATTCTCTCCTCCCATTTGCCCTCCCTTCTATCATCCCCACTGACACTCCACTTATCCCCTTCTCCCCCACTTTCCTGTAGTGTAAGATAGATTTTCATGCCCAATTGAGTGTGTATGTTATTCCTTCCTTAAGCCAAATGTGATGAGAGTAAACTTCACTTTTTCCCTCTCACTTTCCCACTTCCTCCCTCCCTTGAAAAAGCTTTTCTTGCCTCTTTTATGAGAGATAATTTGCCCCATTCCATTTCTCCCTTTCTTCTTCCAATATATTCCTCTCTCACCCCTTAATTTTATTTTTTATACATCATCACTTCCTATTCAACTCACCCTGTGCCTTCTGCCTATATGTATATAATCTATCCAACTACCCAAACACCGAGAAAAGTCTCACAAGTTACAAATATGATCTTTTCATGTAGGAATGTGAACAGTTCAACTTTAGTAAGTCTCTTATGAGTTTTCTTTCCTATTTACCTTTTCATGCTTCTCTTGATTCTTGTGTTTGAAAGTTAAATTTTATATTCAGCTGTGGTCTTTTCATCAAGAATGCTTGAAAGTCCTCTATTTCATTGTTTTATCATTTTCCCCCTGAAATATTATACCTAGTTTTGCTGGGTAGGTGATTCTTGGTTTTCATCGTAGTTCCTTTGATTACTGGAATATTATTTTCCAAGCCCTGAGATCCCTTAATGTAGAACTTATGCTAGATCTTATGTTATCCTGATTGCATTTCCACAGTACTCAACGGTGCAATATTCTCTCCTTGACCTGGCAACTCTGGAATCTGCTTCAATATTTCTAAGAATTATTCTTTTTGGATTTCTTTCAGGAGGTGAATGGTGGATTCCTTCAATATCTATTTTACCATCTGGTTCTAGAATATCAGGCAATTTTCCTTGATAATTTCATGAAAGATGATGTCTAGGCTCTTTTTTTCATCATGGCTTTCAGGTAGGCACATAATTTTTAAATTGTCTCTCCTGGATCTATTTTCCAGGTCAATTGTTTTTCCAGTGAGATACTTCACATTGTCTTTAATTTTTTCATTCTTTTGGTTCTGTTTTGTAATTTCTTGGTTTCTCATAAAGTCATTAGCTTTCATCTGCTCCATTCTAATTTTTAAAGAACAATTTTCTTCAGTGAACTTTTGAACTTCATTTCCCATTTGGCTAATTCTACTTTTTAAAGTATTTTTTCCTCATTGACTTTTTGGATCTCTTTCACCAATTGAGTTAGCCTATTTTTAAAGGTATTATTTTCTTCAGCATTTTTTTGGATCTTCTTTAACAAACTATTGACTTGCTTTTCATGCTTTTCTTGCATCTCTCTCATTTCTCTTCCCAATTTTTCCTCCACTTCTCTTACTTGATTTTCAAAATTTCCTTTGAGTTCTTCCATGGCCTGACACCACTGCAAATTTATTTTGGAGGTTTGGCATGAAGAAGCCTTGATTTTGGTATCTTCTTCTAATGGTATACTTGTTCTTCCTCATCTAAAAGTATGAGGAAAATACCTGTTCACCAAGAAAGTAACCTTCTATTGTCTTATTTTTTTCTCCATTTTTGGGCATTTTCCCAACCAGTTACTTGATTTGTGAGTCCTTTTTTTAAGTGGACGGTATACTCTAGGGACCTGTAAGCTCTTAGCTCCTCCAAAGTGGCACAATCAAGGGAGAGGTGTTTGCTCCTCTCTCAGCCTGTGCTCTGGTCTGGGAGCAATCACAAGTTTTTCTGCCCAGGATCTGTGAGTAGGATTATCTCTCCACAACTGCCTCCAGCTCCACCATGCCAGTGCTGCACCTCACGCCAGGGCTGCCACTCAGGGCTGAGATTCAGATCAGTTGCTTGATTCCCCCAGGGTCTTTAAGCTGAAGGCTTCCAAAATGGATGCTGCAGCTGCCTGGAGCCAGGATTAGGGCAGGACCCTGCTCCCTTTTCACCCAAGTGAAAGAGTTTTCTCCCTGACTTTTGAAGCTATCTCTGGCATTTGTGGGTTGAGGAATCTGGGAACCACAGCTGCTATCAAGGATTTCATGCCCTGAAGCCTGTTCCTGTCCTGTCCCTGCTGCACCACGTGGCCAAGGCTGGGCTGCACTCTATGGGCTGCACTCTGGTGTGATAAACCTTCCTGTCAGTCTTCTCGGCTGCCTTCGGCTGGAAATCTCTTTCACTCTGTTGTTTTGTGGTTTCTGATGCTCTAGAATTTGTTTAGAGTCATTTTTACAAGTTTTTTATGGGCTTTGGGGAGAGAGCTACAGCAGGTTCATCCTTCTACTCCACCATCTTGGTTCTGCTTGCTCTACTTCTGAACACTTAGGAAAGTGTTATGCAAAGTATAAGGAGTTGTATAAATGAATATCTATTGCTCAAGAGGCAAGGAGGTGTATTGGTTCTAAAACAGTCCTTGGAGGCAGGAAGACCTGAGTTCAAGTACTGTTCCAGGTATATACTGATTGTGTGACCCTGGGCATTTCATTTAACTTCTCACTGTCCCTCCTCACCTATCTAATATTGTAAGTTGAAGAGAAGGTGCCCACCTGTATATGGTGAAAGAGTTTTCTCATCCAGGACTTACCTATATCAATGAAACCATAGGGCTAATTCCTATTATTGTTATTATAGCTTTGTGTGATATTACATAGCCAACCTGCAAATGAGCCCAAGAGGTTACCAGCTGTGATGAAAAATAATCTCTCCCTTGCCTTGTAGCTCCCTCAGAAACACTGTGAAGGCAAATGTAGGGGGATCAGATAGCATTGCAGATAAACTTGTAGAAGACAATCAGTTCTTGGAAGAAACAATGCATTTTTTCAGTTTCTAGACAAATTATATTATTTATTCGTGGAATGGAATTTTGTCCATTGTGGACCTCACAATTGAGCCTCTGGTTATCTATATCTCCTTTTATGTCTAGTCTGTTTTACTCTGTAGGCAGAAGGGACCAACACTAAACTCTGTGTCCTAGAACCAGGAATGACAGTTTTGCTTTCTCTAGTCTACCATCTTTTGGTAATTCAATGAGAACTTGGGAAACATTTTTTTCCTTTTAATTAAGCAATTAATTGATTGATTTTTAGATTTCGACATTCATTTCCACAAAATTTTGAGTTCCATTTTTTCTCCCCATCTCTCCCCTCCCCTACCTCATAATACCTTGCATTCTGATTACCCCTTCCCTCAATGTCCTCTCCCTTCTATCACACCCCACCCTTCCCTTGTCCCAATCTTCTCTCTTTTCTTGTAGGGCAAGATAAATTTCTATACTCCATTACCTATATTTCTTATTTCCCAGTTATATACAATAATAATTCTCAACATTTGTTTCTAATACTTTGAATTCCAGCTTCTCTCCCTCCCTCCCTACCCATTCCCACTGACAAGGCAAGCAATTCAATACAGGCTATATATGTATCTTTTTGGCAAAAGACTTCCATAATAGTCATGTTGTGTAAGACTAACTATATTGCCCTCTATCCTACCCTGTCCCCCGTTTTTTTCTGCTCTCTCATTTGAACTTGTCCCTTCTCAAAAGTATTTACTTCTAGTTACCCCCTTCTCCCATTTGCTCTCCCTTCTATCATCCCCCTCACCCCACTTGTTCCCTTCTCCCCTACTTTCCTGTAGTGTAAGATAGATTTTTCATACCAAATTTAGTGAGCATGTTATTTCCTATTTAAGCCATATGGAAAGAGATTAAGCTTCACTTTTCCCCTTTCATCTCCTCCCTTTTATCCTCCATTGAAAAAGATTTTTCTTATCTCTTTTATGAGTGATAGCCTGCCCCATTCCATTTCTCACTTTCTCCCAATATGTTCCTTTCTCCCTTAATTTTATTTTATTTTTTTTTATGGATATCATCTCTTCTGATTCAACTCAACCTGTCCTCTCTATCTATGTGTGTGTGTGTGTGTGTGTGTGTGTGTGTGTGTGTGTGTATGTATGTAATCCCTCCATCTACCCTAATACTGAGAAAAATCTCAAGAGTTACAAATATTATCTTTCCTTGTAGGAATGTAAACAGTTCAGCTTTAGAAAGTCCTTTACAATTTCTCTTTCCTGTTCACTTTTTCATGCTTCTCTTGATTCTTGTGTTTGAAAGTCAAATTTTCTATTCAGTTCTGATCTTTTCATCATGATTGCTTGAAAGTCCTCTATATCATTGAATTACCATTTATTCCCTTGAATTATACTCAGTTTTTCTGGGCAGGTGATTCTGGGTTTTAATCCCAGTTCCTTTGATTTCTGGAATATACTATTCCAAGCCCTTTGATCTCTTAATGTAGAAGCTGCTAGATGCTGTGTTATTCTGAATGTATTTCCATAGTACTCAAAATGTTTCCTTCTAGCTGCTTGCAATATTTTCTCCTTGACCTGGGAACTCTGAAATTTGACCACAATATTCCTAGGAGTTTCTCCTTTTAGATCTCTTTTCAGGAGACAGTTGGTGGATTCTTTCACTATTCATTTTGCCCTTTGGTTCTAGAATATCAGGGCAATTTTCCTTGATAATTTCATTAAAGATAATATCTAGGCTCTTTTTTTGATCGTGGCTTTTAGGTAGTCCCATAATTTTTAAATTGTCTCTCCTGGATCTATTTTCCAGGTCAGTGGGTTTTCCAATGAGATGTTTCACATTATCTTCTATTTTTTCAATCTTTTGGTTTTGTTTTGTAACTTCTTGGTTTGTCTCATAGTCATTAGCTTCCTTGAACTCCACTCTCTCTTTTAAAGAACCATTTTGTTCAGTGAGCTTTTGAACTTTCTTTTCCATTTGGCTAATTGTGTTTCTTAAGCCTCCTTCTCCTCATTCGCTTTTGGGACCTCTTTTTCCAACTGAGTTAACCTATTTTTAAAAGTGTTGTTTTCCTCAGCATTTTTTGGTTCTCCTTTAGCAAGCTACTGACTCACTTTTCAAACTTTTCTATGATCTAAGCCCATTTCATATTCATTTTGCCTTGGAGACACCTGCCCATCAAGAAAGTAACCTTCTATGGTCTTATTTTTTCCCTTTTTTGGGCATTTTCCCAGCCAGCCAGTTACTTGACTTCTGAATCCTTTGTGAAGAGGAAGGTCCTAGTGCTCCTCCTCCCCCCCAGTACCATGCTCAAGGCTGAGATTCAGATCAGCTGCTCAATTCCCCCAGAGACTTTAAGCTGAACTGCCTAGACAATGGACCCAGGCTGCTTCTGTGGCCACTGTAGCCACCCGTTGCTCACTGCTGCTGCTGCTGCTGCTGCTGTTGCCACCACCTCTGCCACTGCCTGGGTCCAGGGCTGAGGAAACCCCACTCCTCCTCACCCAGCTGGGAAAGCCATCCCATGCTAACCTTTGGAGCTTTCTTTGTCACTTGTGGGTTGAGGGATTTGAGACCCTCTCTGCTGGGAATTCTTCCCAGGACGTCTGTTCAGGTCCTGTTCCTCTCAGTGGTGTGCAGCCAGGTCTGGGCTCCCCCTCTGGTCAATGTCCCATGAGATAGACCTTTCCTGTTGGCCTTGCAGGTTGCCTTTGGCTGGAAACTTCTTTTACTCTGCTGTTCTGTGGCTTCTGCTGCTCTAGAATTTGTTGAGAGTCATTTTTTACAGGTTTTTTGTGGGCTGTGGGGGAAGCACTAGAGTATATGTGACTTTCTACTCCACCATTTTGATTTCATTCCCACTTGGGAAACATTTATTAAGCATCTACTATAAACAAGGAACAAGGGATACAAAATCAAAGGAAAAAAAGATATTCTGTTCTTAAGGAACTTATATTTGACTGGACAATTCTCCCATTTCCTATCTCCCTGCTTTGCTTTTTTTGGAGTGAAGGGTCTTCTACTTTGTCCATGCAAGTCTAGTATCCTACTTAAAAAAATAATATTCTTCCCAATTGCATGTAAAAACAATTTTTACATTCATTTAAACAGTTTTGAGTTTCAAATTCTCTCCCTCCTTCTCTACCTCCCCTTCTCCCTCCCTGATTTAGTAAGCAATTTAATATGTTATACATGTGCAGTAATGCAAAATATTTTTCCATATTAGTCATGTTGTGAAAGATAACATAGACCAAACACACACATACAGACAGACACAGACACGGACACACACACACATGATGAAAAAGAGGATGCTTCAATCTGCATTCAGAATTCATCAGTTCCTTCATAGGAGGTGGATAATATTTTTCATCAAATCCCAAAGGATTTGTTCTGTGAGGTTTGGATTCAGTCAAAGGACTGCACTTGAGGACTAAGAGGGCCACATGTTGCCTTGATGCCACAGGTTCCCTATCCCTGCAATCAATAGTGATTTAGAACATTTTTTCATTTGACTACAGAGAGCTGTGATTTCTTCAATCTGAAAACCTATTCGTTTCCTTTGACCATTTATCAATCAGGGAACTCAGCTGTTATCCTTTCTATTCTTACCCACTCATTGTCCTCAGATGTGGTGATTACCCATTTATCCTGAGAATCTACTCATCTCTTTTGCCTCAGGACCCTGTAGGTGGCTGGCTAGGTAGTTCAAGCTAATTGAATCTAAGGTGAATGATGCATTCATGTTACTTTGCTTGGTGAATGTTGGAAGCCCAGTTCTAATGTTTAGTGGCTATATGAACATGGGCAGATCACTTGACTTTTCTAAGCCTCAGTTTCCTTATCTACAATGTGAGAATAATACATAAATGACTACCTCCTCAAGTTGTAAGGTATAAATAAAATAATGCATCAAAAGAGCTTAGAAACTTTAAAGTCCAATTGAGATGCTTATTAGTAGTTGTAGTATTAGTGTGCTATGCCTAAGAAATTGCATTTGTATTTACCTTAAGGCAAAAGTAGAAAAAATCCCTACTAGATTTGGAGAATAGAGCCTGGGTTCAAGTCCTAAGATGCTATTATTATCACCTATTTTACAGTTGAAGAAACTGAGGCAGACAGATGTTAAAGTACTTGCCTATACATACTAGTACTCACACTAGCTAGTAGGTGTCTAAGACTGGATTTAAACTAAGTTCTTTCTGATTATAAACCCAACATCACTCTGTCCATTGTGCTACCTACTTGTCTCTGTAAAATGAGGTATTTGGATTAGATCAAGGAGTGGCAAATTACTCACCATAGCCAAATCCTACCTTGCAGTCTGCTGTTGTAAGGCTTGTGAGCTAAAAATGATTTTTTGTAACTTTAAATAGAATAACAAGTTATTTGAAAATGTGAAAACTAATTTTTATTTTGTTCCCGAGGGATGAAATCACCATGCAAAATGGCATTAAAAGAGACATGGAGAGTGCCCAGTACAGAGCTTTGGGGAACTCCTGTTCAGGTCAGATTTAGCCCCCTTGGAAGAGATCCCAGTTTGCCCACCCTAGTACCAGATAAACTTTAAATCCCATGGTCTTATGTTGCTTTGGAGAATTTGTCTCTCATTCTATTTGGAGTGACAATAATGGGAGAAACAAAATACTCTCAGCCTCAGTTTTCTCATCTGTAAAATGAGATAGTTAGAGTGTTTTAAAGTCTCTCCCATTCCATGATTCTGTAATTTTACCTTATTAGTAAAGGAGTTTCAGCACTGCACCTGACTGGTCAGGGCAATATTTTAGACTGGGTTTACTTTTGGATTAAGTCATTCCCTGTGGTATGTAATGTCGCCACAGATCTCATCTAGCAAGGGACAGGATCAGTAGTAACATTCAGGTATGTTGATTCTAGTATAGTTATTGTTTGTGCTTCATTTTCAGAGATGACCAATGACATGACGGACTAATGTTTGTGTGTGAATTACATCTAAGTGAGGCAGAAAATCATCAGTCCCATTCACTTCCAGAGTCATTGAAGTCCGGCAGCAAACCATGAGTCAGAATGATTGGATAGACTTGGGATGCAGTGGGTCACCTTTGCACCCTTTGATGTCTAACCAAGCCCTAAGAACTCTATAGCACCTGCTTCAACCACCATCATGTGTATTGGAACAAAGTGTTCTCATCCACCCATTCTGCCCAATTCAGTTTAATGTCCTTTTTGTTGTATCACACCTCTGCACTCTATTTAACTTCCATTCTCCTCTTTGTACTTTTCCCTGTTTCATGATAGCTTGACAAAAGAGAGACATCCCAGTCCCTTGCTGGTACATCAGCATCCTGACATAGCGTCATCTGTCTTTTTGCGCTCCAGGATGCTCAGTGCCTGGAGGTAACTAACTGTGGACAAGGAAGTTGAATCCAGTGTTGGGCAGATGCTGCAGCTAAAATCTTTAGCAGAGGCATTCCTCCTCAAAAACTGAGAACTGAAGAAGTAAAAGAAAAAGAAAACTGAGAGAGGCTTGGAGAAAAGAAACAGCTTGAAAAGAAGTAGGAATGAGATATGGTGTATAGAGTGAAACAAGATGTTATTAAAGAGAAAAGAACAGGGAAAAATTTTAAGAAAATTGCAACAAGGGGTATTGTACAATTGAAAACATTCCCTGATCTCTCCCCTCCCCATCAGTAATTCCATTCCTCCTCTGGCCTCATATAACATTTTGTTTTGTACCTTCCTATCATACTTATATAAGTTTGTGTAATATGGCTATTTGTGTTGGTGTCAATAATGATTGATTAAGCACTTACTATGTGCCAAGTACTATGCTAGAGGTTAACATAATATGAAATCGTTTGCCTCAAGTAGTTTCTTATTCTTGCACTAGATTATAAACTCCACGAGGGCAGAAACAGAATCCTATTTAAACTTCTTATTTCCTTTAGCCTCTAACACAGTGTTCTATACCACCAGTAAGTGAGTCAATACACATTTATTAAGCACCTACTATGTGTTGGGCATTGTGCTAAGATTGGGGACACTTAGGAAATGTTTGTTGAATGAATATTGGAATCAAAAACAACAACATTTATTTAGTACCTATTTTTCTCTGAGGTGTTAGAGAGGATACAGTGCTGGGTTTGGAATCAGAAGGGCTTGAGTTCCAATCCTGTCTCAGACGCTTATTGGCTGTATGACCTTGAGCATGTCTCTTAACCCTGTTTGCTTCAGTTACCTTATCTGTAGAATGAACTGGAAAAGGAAATGGCAAACTGCTCCAGTATCTTTGCCAAGAAAACCCCAAATGGGGACATGAAGAGTCAAACATGGCTGAACAGCAACTTCTGACTCTAGATTCAGCTTTCTTTTAACTTGACTATTGTTCACTGTCTGCCTTTATCTTTTTTCAAAATCTCTCACCTTTGGACTTATTTCTATAACTTATCTTTCTTCACTCATTTTGCTAATGTGGAATGAATTTAGAGAGTACTGGGAAATAGAACTGTACTGGTGAAACGGTGAAAAGCTTTTATAAATCTTTTTAAGAGAGGAGAGGAGAGGAGAATAGAGGTTGAAAGATGCCTAGTCAGTTGGGGAAATAAGGTTCAAGAAAACTAGAATGTTACTAAATGTACAAAGGGCTTTAAAAGTCAGGTTTAGGAGAGTATTCTATTTGCTCCTGGTTACAATGGGGAGCGACTGGATTTTGCTGAATGGAAGAGGGTCACATGGTCAGGCCTTCTCTTTAGGAAGATCATTTTGTATGATGGACTGGAATGGGGTGATAACTGAGTCTGCAGGCTATTGCAATAGTGCAGGCTTCAGATGAAGGGCAGTTAGTCAGTATAGTGGATAAAGCACTGGGCCTGGAAGTGGGAAGATTTCTCTTCCTGAGTTCAATCCAGCCTCAGACACTTACCTAGCTGTGTGACCCTGGGTAAGTCACTGGACCCCATTTGCCTCATCTGTAAAATGAGTTGGAGAAGGAAATGACAAGCCACTTCAATATCTTTATCAAGAAAACCCCAAATGGGGACATGCAGAGTCAGATGAGACTGAAATGACTGAACAGGTATGAAATGACGAGGTTGTGCATCAGCGTGGTGGCATTGTCTGAGGAGAGAAGGGGAAAGAGTTCAGAGAAGTTACAAAGGTGAAATCAGTAGGCCTTGGCAACAGATTGGTTGTGGGGGGAATGGTAGGAGAGAGAGAGTAAGAGGTTGAGGATGACACCTTGGTTGCAAGTCTGGGTGACTGTGAGGAAGGTGGTGCTCTTGATAGTAATAGGGAAGCTACGGGGGAAAGATGATGGATTCTGTTTTGGGCATTTTAAGCTTAAGATGTCTGCAGGAATCCAGTTTTGAGATGTCTAGGAGAAAGAGTTCAGCGTTAAGTAAGTAGATCTGAGAATCATCTGCATAGAGATGATAATTTAATCCATGGTTGCTGATGAAATCACCATGCAAAATGGCATAAAAAGAGACATGGAGAATTCCCAGTACAGAGCTTTGGGAAACACTCATGATGAGTAGGCTTGACCTGGATGAAAATCCAGCAAAGAATAAGATCCAGCAACTCCTGCCTCATACCTCTACTAGCTAAATGATCTTAAGTAAATTATTTTGTGTCTGTGTTACTCAATTTTTCCATTTGTGACAAGGGCATGTTAAAATCCCTACCTACCTCACAGAATTGTTATGAGGATGAGTAATAGTTCAGATCATATAGTGCTCTATAAAATACAAAATGATTACCTTAAAATGATTTTGTGATAAATTATTTGCAAAGGTTGTTGCTAAAACTCCGTTCTTTGCTGTTAACTTGGGCATCAACTCAGAAGGCATCTCTAAAGATTGTAGACATTAAGCACCATTACCAGGACCTGTATATGTGGCATGATATTGAGGTGGCCTATGCATCTCTGAGAATGGTACCAGCAATTTTTATATGAATCTTCATGCCTACTTTCCCTGGGAAAAGGGGAGGAAAAATAATTTACCAAGCATTCCTGGTAAATTGTTGTAAATTGCAAGAAAATATAAATTGTGATAATGGATTCATAGTGGCATCCCAGCTTGAGAAATGGAAGAGACTTCAATGGCTGATTGGTTTAAATTCTCCTTGACCTAGAATCACTTCTGCAATAGAGCTAATGAGTTGTCATCTAACTTTCCCTCAAAGGCTTCTAGGCAGAGTGAACTTAGTACCTCCCAAACTGGCTCATTCTACTTTGGAATGCGTCCAGTTTCTCATTTGCCCTTTCTTTGGGCCTAAATTTACCTCCTTGAAACTTCCACCCCTTGTTCCAGCTCCAAACTTCTGGAATCAAACACAATGTTTAGGTGGCACAGCTGGCAGAGTGTTGGAGTCAGGAAGTCCTGAATTCAAATTTGGCCTTAAATATTTCTTAACTTGCCAGGCCAGGAGAGTCACCCTCTCTCAGCCTCACTTTCCTCTTCTGTAAAATGAGGATAATCCTAGTACCTACTTTCTAGGCTTGCATGATGATAAAATAAGTTATTTGTAAAGTGCTTTGCAAGCTTTAAAATAATATGTAAATGCTAACTATTATTATTTATATTCTCTCTTCCACTTAAAATTTCTTCAAATACTTGAAGAGTCATCATTTTCTCTTCTAAGTCTCCTCTACTCTAATCATCTCCCATTTTCTTCCATCTCTCCTCATATGGCATAATCTAATGCTCTTTCACCCAGAGACAACTCTACAAGGAATTCTGGTGCTTTGCGCGTAGTAGGTGCTTAATGAATCAAAAACAACTTCCATTTTGTTCTATATCACCTTTGCTTCAAGTTGTGGAATAGATCTGCCTTAGCTGGAATGGCTCAGTTGCCTTTGTATCTTGCAGGGTTAGCAGCTGCACCTGCCTCCTCCAGGGACAGTTTTTCAATGCAGGATCTAGGTTTGACTTACATGCTGAGAGCCTGGGTCACACTTGATTGATGGCCACAGACTCCTGGCTAATTGGTGTGTGTACCATTCCAGCTTCCCTGCTATGTCATGTAAAGCTTGGGCTTTATTGAACACCATTCTTTGCCTGTCCCTTGACTGTCGGGAAATGTAATTCCCAACACTGACAATAAAGAGCTAAGAAGTTGCAGCTATTGTCCAGCTGTGATGATGGGAGGCAATTAGAACTGGTTGTCCCTCCGCTGGTATCTGACCGCTGGGCTGATCATGAGGTTAAAAGACATAGCTGTTAAATGCAACAGGCATTTCCCAGTACCCAAAGACCAGGTGATGTTCTGAATCAATATGGGAAAGATTGCTCTAGTTCAGATATTGGTCTCTTTGGCCGCAAATAGAAAGAACCAGTAATACAAAAGCTTGTGACCTAAACAACGGACTCCCCCAAAATAAACTATTGATTGTACACAGAAAAGTGGAGCGACACTCTCAGAGGGAATTGTTGTTTCAGAAATGTCCTACCTGCTGCTCCTCTTGATTATACAATTACTGACTTCAATTGTGTCCATGGTTATGGTGCTGACTGCCACAACTGGGCTTTGGGGTATGGCTGTTCAAAGGAAAAAAGACCTTTATGGTAATCGTGTACAAATATTTCTTCTATTTTATAGTTTTCCTAGCTTCTTTAAAGACCAGTAAAAGACATGTTTGGTATTTGTGACCCAGGAAGGCCTGAGTAGTTAAAAATGACTTGATAATATCCTTTGGCCAAGAAGCTTTGGGAGACCATCACTGATTTGAGGATAAAATACAAACTCCACTGTATGTCATATAAAGCCATTCCTAATGCTCCAGCCTACCTTTTTCAATCAGTTCATAAGCATTATTAAGCTACTATGAGTCAGGCACTTTGCCAGATGCTGGAGATACAAAAAATGAAACTATTCCTACTCTTGAGCAGCTTATACTCTAAGGGAGAAGACAAAAAGTGCATAGATAAGCATTAATGGAATAAATATAAAAATAATAATAGTTAATAATAGCTACCATTTGTATAGCGCATACTATGTGCCCGGCGCTGTGCTAAGTGATTCCCAGTTATTATCTCATTTGTCCTTATAACAACCTTGGGAGGTAGGTGCTATTATCATCCCCATTTTTGTAAATGAGGGAACTGAGACAAGCAGGGTAAAGTGACTTACCCAGGGTCACATAGCTGGTAAGTATCTGAGGTTGAACTCTAGGCTCAGCCCTCCATCCACTGCACCACCTAGCTGAGCCGAGGTGTCCCTAGAGTAAATGCAAATCAATACGAGGTTGTTTAGGAGGGAGGGCACTAACAGTTGGATGAATCAGGAAAGGCTTCACGTAGAAAATGATGCCTGAGATGTGTCTTAAAGGAAGGAAGAGAGAGATGAGGAGGGAGATTTTTTTAAAGGAAAGGGGGATGGCCAGTGAAAAGACACAGAGATGAGGGTAAAAGAGAGGTCTGTTTGTCTGGATCTCAGAGTATGGTCTCAGAGTTAAAACTCAACAGAAAAGTTTGTATTTGAGCCTAGAGGCCATAGGGAACTAGGATAGCTGGTTGATTAGGGGAGTCACATGGTCACATTTGGATTAAGGAAAATCAGTCTGGAAGTCTGATTAGTGGAGAGAGCTACTCAAGACAAGGAGACCAATGAGGAGGCGGTTTGTTGCACTAATCAGGGCTCATTATACATTACTTCCCACTTCCTGCCCTTCCCCCAAGCTTCCCTCCCACCCCACCAATACTCCAGTCAAATCAGCTTACTTACAGTTATCAGAATATACCCTCTCCTGTCTCCATGACTGTCCCTTATGTCTGGAATGTTCCTTTTCATCACTTAGACTTCTTGGAACCCTTGGTTCTCTTCCAGGCCCAGGTGCAGTGTTATTTCTGACTAGAAACCTTTCTTATGTCCCCCAGCATCTAATGCCCATCTGCACCAAATTAACATGTAATTAGTTTGTACCTAGTCAGTATTTACTCATCTGTGAATACTTTGCATCCTCAGGAGAACATAAGCTCCTCTTGTTTTACTTCTGTGTTTGCATCTCCTGTATCTCCAGTATCTTAGCAAGGAGTTTAGCACATAGTTGGCCTACAATAAATACTCTTTCGTTGATTGCTTGACGTATTACATTGGAAAAGAGACAATTGGGACATGACAGATATCGAGTGTTTGAATATCTGTTCTGTGGAAAAGGGATTGAATTGGTCCTACTTGGCCCCAAAGGGCAAACCAATAACCAATGGGTGCAGGTTGTAACGAAGAAATTAAAGTTTAAGAGCTATCCTGAAACTTCCTCAAGAAGCTGTGGATTTCTCTGAAATGAAGGTCTCCCAATCATGTTGGAGACGTAGATTCCTGTATTCTGTACAGGTTGTACTTGACGTTTTTACTGAAAATTTGATTTTTTTTTCTTTCTTCTTCCCCTCATAGAAATTCAGATCCATGATAACTCACATTATGGTAACAGAGGTTATGTGCCCACAGGATGTCAAAATAACCAGACAATTGACTGAAAAGGAAACTATCCAGGTGGATCAGTCATGCAGGCATCCCATCTGAGATAGATCCTTGCTTGCTATTAAGTGGCATGATGGATCGAGTGCTGGGCCTGGAGTCAGGAAGGCTCATCTTTGTGAGTTCAAATCTGGCTTCAGACACTTACCAGCTGTGTGACTTTGGACAAGTCACTGCCTCAGTTTCCTTATCTGTAAAATGAGCTGGAGAAAGAAATGGCAAAACACTCCAGCATCTTTGCCAGGGAAGCCCCAAATGGGGTCATAAAGAGTCTGACATGACTTAATAACAACACCTTGATCAAGATCCCCATTAAAAAATAAACAAATCCTATAACTACTCCTGAACCCATTACTGAGTACCCTCTTTCCTATGGATGATAGATTAATCAGATAAATATCACCAGACAATCTTTCTAGGTGAGGGAGATTGAGTTAACTACTAGAAGATGAGATATGTAGCTCTAAGACATATCCTCAGTTCCTAATCACTCAGTTCCTCTCTAAAAGTATTCTGAATCCTATTTCTGGAGCACAATAGGATCTAGTTGTAGACCACACAAAGATACCCCAAGGGAACACAGATATACCAGATAAACTCCTGACAGAACCAAAACTAGGACAGGGTGACTGGAACTTTGTCCTAGGGCATGAAATTTTGAGAATGTTAATAGCACTTGATGGTCTTCTCCAGTAAAGTAAAGAGGAAAAATTCATTAAAACAGGAAGCCATATGGTCTAATGGGGTAAGTTGCTGTCCTCCTCCACTCTACATAGCAGTACAGGATCTCTGTTTTCTATTCTCTCCCTGCCCTCCAATTCCTACCATTCTTAATTAACTGAGAATGTGTTTCATGCTACTGAGTTAAAAAATTCTTAGTTATCATCTGGCTTGTATTTGCCTTCCCCAGACTTCCTAGCTGTAAGACCACAACAAAACACACCTAGAAGGAAACTGGAAAGAACCCAGAGCTACCCCATGTAGGGTTTCCAGAGCCTTACCATGGTCATTCAATTCTGAACATGTTATATTATAAAACTGACCTGAGTTGACACATGAATATACTGTCATTGTCCATTGTACAAACCAAGCTGAAATACTTCCTCTTTCCCCAGGTAAGTGGGGAAGCTTGTGGGAGCTTGTGAAGCTTGTTATTAACAAAAAAGTATTAAGGTGGATAATAGCTTAATGTACTAACCAGCTGACTAATGCTTGTTTTTTTAATGCTAAGAGTTAATAAAGATAATTTGAGGGGCCATCGATATGAAAAGATTCTTTTTTTTTCAGTCTTCTTATTTTATTTTTCCCCAATTTTAAGAACTTTTTTTTTTACTGAAAGTTTTGAGTTCCCAATTGTAGTCCAACCCCTCCCCACTCCCAGAGATGGTAAGCAAATATTGGTTATACATGTGCAATTACGTAGAATACTTTTTTATTAGTCATTTTGTACAAAGACTCAAAAGAAAAAAATCAAAGAAAGAAGGAGAAAATTAACATGTTTCAGTCTGTATTTCACCAATATCAGTTCTTTTTATGGAGGTGAATAGTGTGGTTCATTATTCTTTGGGATTGTCTTGGAACATTGTATTGCTGAGAACTGCTAAGTCATTCATAGTTCTTTATTGAACAATATTGTTGTTACTGTGTACCATATTCTTCTGGTTCTGTTCACTTCAGTATGCATCAGTTCATGTAAGTCTTATGAGATTTTTCTGAAATCATCCTGCTTGTCATTTCTTATAGCAAAATGATATTACATTACAGTCATATACCACATTAAAAAACAGTCATATACCACCACTTGTTTATCCATTACATACCTTTATTTAGTTCTGAGTGGGTAAAGTTGAGTTTCTGACTAGTATAGTTTTATTATGTTTCCTCCTATAATATGACTCATCCAAGTGCTTCAAAAATTAGATGCTATGTAATTTGGTGCATACATGTTTAAGGTTGATATGACTTCATTGTATATGGTACCTTTCAGCAAGATACAGTTTCTTTCTCTTTATATTAGATCTATTTCTGCTTTTTCTTTGTCTAAGATCATGACTGCTACCCCTTCTTTCTTTGCTTCAGTTTCATCATGATAGATACTGCTCTAACTTCTTACCATTACCTTGCATGTATCTTTCTGCTTCAAATGTGTTTCTTGTAAACAACACATTGTAGGAATCTGGTTTTTAAGCCATTCTGCTCTCTGCTTCTGTTTTATGGGTGAGTTTATCCCATTCATATTTATTGTTATGATAACTGTTTGTTTCCCTCCATCCTATTTTTTGCTTGTTTATCCTCCTCTCTCTTACCCCTGTAATGGTAATTTAAATGAAAAGATCTTTCCCATTCATTAATAGACCTATGTGACCTCCCTGGGTCACATGGAAGTCTGAGTCACATGAAACCTGTCATGGGAGGGGATTGCTGAATGGTGGAACAGGAAGGGGTGGAGCTATAGAAGAGTTGAGGGGAAATTAGTAAGAGAGCAGTGAGAATTTTAGGTTGCAGGCAAGTCTGCAGCTGACTTGAGAGAAGGTCATTTTGTTTGAGGGAAGCTTGTTTGTGATTTGTTTAAGGGAGCTCATTTGTGGGAAGGCCCTAGTAGGGAGAAGTCTTGGGACTGGTGTTATTCTCTGCATTGTAATTGTGTATAGATTTGTTACTATGATGGATTTGGCTTTCTAGTATCTGAATAAATGTTTTGGTTCTGTCTTCCATGTGGAGAGTCTGTGATATTTCATGATTTAGAATTGTGCCAGCATATTCATGGCTGCTGTAGGTGCTGTGAATATCATGTTGGTACTACACCACCCCGATCTCCTTTCTCTCCTCACAAGTGTTTTGTTTTTTTGGATCTTTCCCAACATGCCCTCCTTTTTTGTCAGTCCCCTTACTCCTTCTGTTATTCTTGTTCCTTTTTACTTCCATATAGAGTAAGATACATTTATTTATTGGACTGAGTGTGTATGTTGTTCCTTTTTTGAGCCAATTTTGATGAGGATAAGGATTAAACTTTGCCCATCACCCCTACTCCTCCATCTTCCTTTATAATAGTTCTTTCATGTATCTTTTATGTGGGATAATTTATTAAGCACCACCTTCCTTCCTCTAGTGCAATTTTCTTTCTCATCTCTTTATTTTGCTTTTTGTGTGTCATCTCAACAAAATCACCTTATTTCCACACCCTCTGTCTACATATACTCTTTCTAATTTCTATTACGCTAATAAAGTTAAGAGTTACAAATATTATCTTGCCATATAGATACATAAACAGTTCTTATTGAATTTCTTATGTTTTCTTTTTCTTGCTTCTGCTTTACCTCTTTTTCCCTTGAATCTTGTATTTGGAGGTCAAATTTTTTACTCACCTTTGGTCTTTTAATTAGAGATGTTGGAAGTCCTCTATTTCATGAAATTTCCATTTTCTCCCCTGAAAGATTATATTCAATTTTTCTGGGTAGGTGATTCAACTGTAATCCTAACTCCTTTGCCTTCCAGTATATCATATTCTAAGCCCTCTGGTTATATAATGTGGAAGCTGCCAAATCCTGTGTAATGATGGGTGTAACTCCATAATATTTGAACTATTTCTTTTTGGCTAATTACAATACTTTCTCCTTGATCCGTGAGCTCTGGAATTTGGCTATTCATGTTCCTGGGAGTTTTCATTTGGGGATCTCTCTCAGGAAGTAACCAGAGGATTCTTTCAACTTCTATTTTATCCTCTGCTTCTAATATATCAGGGCAGTTTTCTTTTATAATTACTTGAAAGATGTCCATTTTTTTTTTATTATGGCTTTCAGGTAGTCCAATAATTCTAATATTATCTTTCCTGAATCTATTTTCTAGGTCCTTTGTTTTTCCAATGAGAAATTTCACATTTTATTCTACTTTTTTGATTTTGTTTTATTGTATCTTAATGTCATATAGTTATTAGTTTCTATTTATTCAGTTCTAATTTTTAAGGAATTATTTTCTTCAGTGAAATTTTGCTGTATCCTTTTCCATTTGGCTAGTTCTATTTTTTAAGGAGTTATTGTTCTCAGTAAATTTTTGTATATCTTTTCCCATGCTATTGACTCTTTTTCCCCATAATTCTCTTTCATTTTTCTTCTACTTCTCTAATTCGCTGTGTTAAAAAAATTTATTTATTTAACTTTTTACATTCATTTTCACAAAATTTTGAGTTCCAAATTTTCTCCCCTTTTTATCCCCTCCCTCCACCCCAATACACCAAGCAATCTAATTTTCCCTATCACCAATCTGCCCTCTCTTCTATCATCCCTCCCTTCCCTTGTCCTCATCTTCTCTTATGTCCTGCAGGGCCAGATAACTTTCTATTCCCCATGACCTGTATTTCTTATTTCCCAGTAGCAAGAACAATACTCCACAGTTGTTCTTAAAACTCTGAGTTCCAACTTCTCCCCATCCCTCCCTCCCCACCCATTCCCTTTGGGAAGCAAGCAATTTTATATAGGCAATATCTGTGTAGTTTTGCAAATGACTTCCATAATAGTCATGTTGTGTAAGACTAACTATATTTCCCTCCATCCTATCCTGCCCCCGCCATTGCTTCTATTCTCTCTTTTGATCCTGTCCCTCCCCAAGAGTGTTGATTTCAAATTGCTCCCTCCTCCCATTGCCCTCCCTTCCATCATCCCCCTACCCTACTTATCCCCTTCTCCCCCACTTTTGTGTATTGTAAGATAGGTTTTCATATCAAAATGAGTGTGCATTTTATTCCTTCCTTTAGTTGAATGTGATGAGAGTAAACTTCATGTTTTTCTCTCACCTCCCCTTTTTTTCCCTCCACTAAAAAGTCTCCTGCTTGCCTCTTTTATGAGAGATAATTGGCCCCATTCCATTTCTCCCTCTCTCCTCCCAATATATTTCTCTCTCACTGCTTAACTTAATTTTTTAAAGATGTGATCCCATCCTATTCAATTCACTCTGTGCTGTCTCTCTGTGTGTGTGCACGTGTGTATGTGTGTGTGTGTGTGTGTGTGTGTAATTCCATCAACTATCCAGATACTGAAAAGTTACAAGAGTTACAAATATTGTCTTTCCATGTAGGAATGTAAACAGTTCAACTTGGGTAAGTCCCTTATGACTTGTCTTTGCTGTTTATTTTTTCATGCTTCTTCTCATTCTTGTGTTTGAAAGTCCAATTTTCTTTTCAGCTCTGGTCTTTTCATCAAGAATGCTTGAAAGTCCTCAATTTCATTGAAAGACCAGTTCTTTCCCTGAAGTATTATATTCAGTTTTGCTGGGTAGGTGATTCTTGGTTTTAGTCCTAGTTCCTTTGACTTCTGGAATATCTTATTCCCTGCCCTCCTATCCCTTATTGTAGAAGCTGCTAGATCTTGTGTTATCCTGATTGTATTTCCACAATACTGGAATTGTTTCTTTCTAGCTGCTTGCAATATTTTCTCCTTGACCTGGGAACTCTGGAATTTGGCCACAATGTTCCTAGGAGTTTCTCTTTTTGGATCTCTTTCAGGTGGTGATTGGTGGATTCTTTTAATATTTACTTTGCCCTCTGGTTCTAGAATATCAGGGCAGTTTTCCTTGATAATTTCATGAAAGATGATGTCTAAGTACTTTTTTTGATCATGACTTTCAGGTAGTCCCATAAATTTTAAATTGTCTCTCCTGGATCTATTTTCCAGGTCAGTTGTTTTTCCAATGAGATATTTCACATTATCTTCCATTTTTTCATTCTTTTGGTTTTGTTTTGTAATTTTTTGGTTTCTCAAAAAGTCATCAGCCTTCATTTTTTCCATTCTAATTTTTAAACTATTTTCTTCAGTGAGCTTTTGAACCTTCTTTTCCATTTGGCTAATTCTGCTTTTTAAAACATTCTTCTTCTCTTTGGCTTTTTGAACCTCCTTTTCCAATTGAGTTAGCCTATTTTTCAAGGTGTTATTTTCTTCAGCATTTTTTTGGGTCTCCTTTAGCAAGATGTTGACCTGCTTTTCAAGCTTTTCTTGCATCTCTCTCATTTCTCTTCCCAGGTTTTCCTCCACCTCTCTAACTTGATTTTCAAAATCCTTTTCGAGCTCTTCCACAGCCTGAGCCCATTGAATATTTATTTTGGATGTTTGGGATACAGAAGCCTTGACTTCTATGTCTTTCCCTGATGGTAAGCATTGTTCTTCCTCATCTGAAAGGATGGGAAGAGACATCTGTTCACCAAGAAAGTAACCTTCTATGGTCTTATTTTTTTTCCCTTTTCTGGGCATTTTCCCAGCCAGTTACTTGACATCTGAGGTTCCTCACTGCACCCACCTTGCCTCCAGATCCACCTAGCTAGCCCTTGGGGTCTGAGATTCAAATGCTGCTTCCCAGTCTCAGGGCTTTCAGTGATGGGAGTGGGGGGCCTGCCATTCAGTGTGAGATTAAGTTCAGGTTCTCTGGTGGGGGCAGGGCTGCCACACAGGGCTCAGTTCCCTCAGGGGGTTTATGTGGAGACCTTCAACAATGGATCCAAGCTCCTATCTGCTTTGAGAGCTCCTGTCCTCTGCTGACTCTGCTGCTACCTCCCTAGGGGGCCTGAGTTATGGAGACACCCTGCTCCCCTCTTGGCCAGCTGAAAAGGCCCTCTCACTGACCTTTGGCGCCTGTGAGTGGAAGGACCTGTTCTGCTGCAGGAGATTCTGCCCCTGAAGCCTGCTCTGATCTGCTCCTCTTGGTGCCACATGGCCAGGGCAGGTTTGGGCTCTGCTCCAGTCTGGTGCACAATGGACCTTTTGTATCGGTTTTTCAGTGCTCTCTGGAATAGAAATCTCCTCCACTCTGTTGTGTGGCTTCCACTGCTCCAGAATTTGTTGGGAGTTCTTCTTTACAGGTATTTTATGAGCTGTGGGTTAGGAGCTAGCATATGTGAATCTTTCTACTCCACCATCTTGGCTTCTCTCTCTAATTCACTTTTTAAAATCCTCTTTTAGGTCTTCCAGGGAGTCTTTTTTGGACCTGAGACCAAATTACATTTTTCTTTGTGGCTTCACATGTGGCCATTAAGACATTATTATTCTCTTCCAAGTTTATGCCTTGATCCTCCCTATCATTCTAGTAACTTTCTATAGTAAGGATATTTTTATGTTTTTTTGTGTTTTTTTGTTTTTTGTTTTTGTTTTTTTTTTTTGTGGCACAGTGTTTGTATGTGAGAATTGGGCTCTGGTCCTGGGTTTCTGAAGGGTAAACTTTCCTTCTGGCTTGTAGTGGTGGGAGGTGGGGCCTCCCTTTTCACCTCCCTTGGGTGTGGGGTTTAGACACTTGCCTCTTCCATGGGTGAGGCCTTCTTGCTGGGTTTCTCTGGTAACAATCTTTCTGGGTGACTGGCTCTGGAGGAGGGATCTTGTTGCTGGTCTGTCCTAGGGATGGGTTCATGTGCTAGTTGTTATGGTGTCATGTTAATAAGATATAAGATCTTCCCTGCCCATTAATGGGCCTCATGTGGAGCCCATTAAGGGAAGCTGGCTTAGGGCAGACTTGCTTGCTTGAAGGCTTTCACACCTTTTTCTAATTTCTAAATAGGTGCTGAGTGATGAGGGTTGTGATTCCTTCTGGCTTTGAGAAGTGTGTATATACTCTGAGGTGAGGTTTTGCTTTGGGGGCTTGCTTATTAGAAGGACCTTGTGATTTCCTGGTTGAGACTCTGAGTAGCCATGAGTTCAGCCTCACTCCCTGCCCAACTGCTAGGATGTAAAGGTTCCCTTGAATCAGTGGTATGTGTAAAGCATATAGCAATTTTGTTTTAATTCAGGCAGTTAGAGCCCTGTCTTTTTGTCTTTATGCTAATTTCTCTGCTTGTATTTTCTGTTTGTATTTTCTCTGTCCTGCAGGGTGTTAACCTTTCCCCAGAAGGAGTGAATGTAATTAACGTACATTGTTGACCCCTTTAAAACTTGCCTTTCCTTTAAGAAAAGCAAATCAAAGAACCTGTGCTAGCAGGCATCCTGGGTATGCTAGAGTGCTTGCTTTTACATAGGGAAACAGGCTCTCTCTTCTAGTGGGTCCCAGATCTCACTGGTGGTTAGCCCTGGGCTGAGACCTCACTTCTGGTAAGTAGTGGCATCAAGGACTCACTAGTAG
The DNA here is from genome assembly GCA_023548195.1 of Bettongia penicillata ogilbyi. Taxonomy (NCBI): domain Eukaryota; kingdom Metazoa; phylum Chordata; class Mammalia; order Diprotodontia; family Potoroidae; genus Bettongia; species Bettongia penicillata. Next base: position 4,032,947 of record JAJHZJ010000300.1, read on the forward strand.
CTTGTACAGGGTATGGGACCTTGCTGAGCTATGCAGACTGCTCACTTGTCTCAAGGGCTGCTGGTTTGTAGGAGGGAAGAGACCTAACTGGTGGATATCCCCAGGCTTGGAGCCCTGTTGCAGGCCACCCACTGTGAAGCTGGATACTGCTGCTCTTGGAGCTTGCTCCCCTCCCATACCAGTGAGGTGGACCTTTCCCACCAGGCTGGCAAGCTGCTTCCCTCTTCCTAGACCAATTCTGAGGTGGATTTCTAGTTGTTTGGAGGGGAATTGGAGGAGGGAGCTTCAGAGGTTTCCTTCTTCATTCTGCCATCTTGAAACTAGAAGTCCTGAAAGATTCTTTTTGGTGGAAAAGTTCCCCTTCCCCCACTTCATTCTTCAAATCTCACCAAATGAATAGCTATTTACTCTACCTTACAGGCCACGTAAATGTGGGCAAGGGGAGGACACTGTGCATTTCATTACCTTTTAAAACAAAAGCTCTTAACTTGGGGTTTGAGAGCTTTTAAAAATATATTAATGTCTTTATTTCAGTTGATTGGTTTCTACTGTAATCCTCTATATTTTATTTATTCACTTTTGAACATAATTCTGTGAAAGAGGTCATGAATTTTACCAGACAACCCAAATGCTTATGACACACAAAAATGTTAAGAACCCCTGCTTAGAAGGAACTGGTCTCAGTGGCAGAAATATTCAGGAAATTTTGCTGTTCCCAGCCCCAGGTTCTGCCTACTGCTATCTCATTTTGCTTCTACTGTCTTCAGCTCACATGTATAGGATTTATTAAGGAGAGGGAGAACTAATGAGGTCAGAAGTAAGGAAGGGAAAGGAAAAATAAACAAGCTAAAAGAAGAAAGGCCAGTGGTCCTACATCATGCACACAGTCTGGCACTTGGTTTTTCCAAGATGCCATATATTACATTCTAAAAGCGACATGGGATGAAAGTGAGACTATAACACTATTTCAGAATAACCTTTTAGAATCCACTTACAGTTTACCACTTACCATTTACAATTTTCTTCACAGAAGTTCTGACATACTTTCTCCAATGGGAGAAAAACAGCTAGCAAAGTTTCAGGTTGCTGTTAGAAATGTCTGACTCATAGAAAGAATGCTGAATCTGGAGAGGGCCTGGAGTCAAATTGTAAACCTGAATATGCCTCTCTAGGTATCTCAGTTTCCTTATCTGCAAAATGATGGACTTGAAGATTACAGGCATGCCTTGGAGGTAATACAGGTTCTGTTCCAGGTCGCTGAAATAAAGCAAATGTCACAATGAAGAGATTCACATGAAATTTTTGGTTTCCCGGTGAATATAAAAGTTATGTTTATACTATACTATCTATCAACTATGCAAGAGTATTTTTTCAAAATAAACAATGTATGTATCTTAAGTTAAAAAAATACCATTTTTCTAAAAAATGCTAATCATAGCCTGAATCTTCATTGAGTTACAACGTTTTTGTTGGTAGAGGGTCTTGCCTCAATGTTGTTGGCTGCTGACCAATCAGGGTAGTGGTTGTTGAAGGTTGGGGTGGCTGTGACAATTTCTTACAATAAGACAACAATGAAGTTTGTTGCATTGATTAACTCTTCCTTTCATAAAAAGATTTGTCTGTAGCCTGTGTTGCTATTTGATATCATTTTACCCACAATACAACTTGTTTCAAAATTGAAAACAATCCTCTTAAACCTTGATACTGCTTTATCAACCAAGTTTATGCAGTATTCTTCAATTCTACTGTGTCTTAGGAAATAGGGATGCTCAAGGAGAGGGAGAGAGACAGGGGAACAATCAGTGAAACAGAACACACACAACATTTATTGATTAAGCTTGCCATCTTACATAGACATGATTTGTAGCATCCCAAAATAGTTACAACTTTAACACTAAGTTGTTGATCACAGATGATCAAAACAGATATAATGATAATGAAAAAGTTTGAAATGTTGCAAGAACTACCAAAATGTGACACAGAGAAATGAAGTGATCATATGTTGTTGGAAAGATGGCTCAGTGTAAGGTTGCCATGAAACTTCAATTTGGGGAAGAAAGAAACAATATCTGTGAAACACAACAAGAGAAAATAAGATAAAATGAACAGTGCCCACCTAAGGATTTGTTATACCATATTTAAGAAGAAAGTCTCGAGTTTTCTAGAAAAAGGACTACCAAGAACTGTGAGCTACTTTTCTACCCTGCCTTTCCACATGTGTTCATTGAGTCACATGAGTTCATTTTCCCCAGGACTCTGTGACATTGTATCACAGATTGTTGAGAAAATATTTTGTAGTAACTATGAAATGCTTGTAGATACCTGTTTCTGAGAGCTTATTAAGTTTGTCTGACTAATTTGTATCAGGGATAATTATAAGAGAAAATATACCAGTGGGGGCCCAAGAGCAATAGAAGTAGAAAGACATTTCTAACATTTCAGGACTAATCCTTGAACCTTAAGGGGAGATACAGAAGCCACCATGTGGGAAACCTTCCATAGTAAATAGAGGTTTGAAGAGTGTAAATCATGCACCATGGACCATAACTCTGATGTATAATCATATAATCTGCTGACAATTCAACCCCTTTGTTTTATAGATGAGACAACATGACTTAGTCACACAACCAAATGAGGTGGCATCTAGATCTCTTTTGGGTCTTGATCTGCTATCTTATGATGTCCAAGTGAATGTCCAAGTTCCTTTTCAACTCTGAAAAGCTATTTTTCAAGATCTAGCTCAATGCCATTTAACTCTTACCACTTAAGGAAAATATTTTGTTTGCCCTTGGCGACAGTGTGACCTATTGTTTCCATGATTGATATAAAAGGATATGCAGACCCAACTACAACTCTATAGGCATCGAACAAATACATAAATATAATGAATTATTAACACTGTGTAAGCATTAGTGTAAGTGGTTTCTGTAAAGTGGAAACTGCTCGTCAAAGTAGGTGGTAGATGAGAAGAGGAAAATCCAGCCTCACTTCCTGTTAGTCCGGCAAGGCTTGAGGTTGGGGGAGGGAGGGACTAAAATGTTAAGGGTTTTTTTCCATAGCAAGAGGGGAAGGTCTCTTGAAAAAAAAAGTGAGTTTAGTAGAACTATGTAGTCTAAGGGCTTAGAGTCAGTAATTAAAGGCTGTGCAATCCAAAAGTTTTGCCCAAATGTTTTCCTAACAAGACTCCATCTTGACTAAATTTGGTCTTGTGCCTTTCTTAATTTGTAGACTTCTAAATATGGGAGAGTCATTAGAGGCCATCTAGTCTAACTACCTAATTTTAAAAATGAGGAAACTGAGGTCCTGAAAGACTGGGTCATGTAAAGAGTAACTGGTAGGGCTGGAATTCATTTATTAAGTGCTCACTATATGCCAGATACCATACTAAGCACTAGGAATTACTTCCTCTACCTACCTACCCCTTTAATGCTGAATCTTGTAAGTTCTGACCTCTACAATCTTACATATATATCTTAAAACTCGGCTTTTTCCCATCCTCACCTCATGGTGAATCATTATTTGGGATAGTTTCACAGGTGATAACTATGGCCATGTGAATTATATGAGGGCAAAGAATGGTTTTCAAAGGTCAAAGAAGAAGTTTTCAGAAAGGGAAACATTTTTTTTATACCTATATTAGCAAAACAAATTCACCCCCCCCCCAATCTTCTGGGGAGTGTTTACCTTCTTCCATAGTTTCAAAAGACTCACTTTTTAACTGAGAGTACGAGTACAAGTTTTTTAGTTTGAAAGGATTTGGGGAGAAAAGTTCTGAGCAAGTGAGAATGAATAGAAAGTTATAGTTTAAACTCAATTTATCCATAAAATATTCCACCTGTCCACATTTATAGCCATAGAAAAGATGGAAAACTGAAATCTCCAAGGAAATCCCTGGATGCCAGTCATTTAAGTGACAAACCTTTAACTATGTACATGCCATTTATTGGAGATGAAGTGGACAGTGTTGGAATTTTACCTTCTATCAGTCTTCCAGAAGCAGTGGTGTAGAGTTGTAGCCTTGGAGTCAGGAAAACGTAAGTTCTAATCCCTTCTCTGACTCACGACCCTGGTCAAATTATCAACCACTCACACAATACAAGGACTGCAAATTATAGAGTTATTGCCAACTTGTGCTGGTTGTAGGAAGTTGTAGTCACAGGTCAATCACAGATCCAGTCCCATCCATCAGCACAACTTTTGGAAGAGTAGTTAATAAGGAACAGCATATTGCTTGAGGAAAGCTAAAATAAATGAGTCAAGTCAGTCCACATCTAAATCAATCAATCAGTAAACATTTACTGAGTTCCTACTATGTGCCAGGGTCTACGTGAGGACAAAAGGCAGTGCCTACCCTCAAGGAGATTACAGGCTAATGGGCAAGACAGTATGGAAACACATGTCGTCGAAGCAAGCTACATACAGGATAGATTGTTGTCCTTTATTTTTGAAGCAGACTAGTGACATCACAGGGTGATGTCTTGACTTGTGCATGAATTGGATTTAAGAGAGACAGCATTGCACAAAATCATCACCTTATGCCTCTTCCAGAGTCATCAAAGTCCTGGGACAAAAGTCTAGTTGACTGGCTGTGGCCCAGGGTTCAGTGGGCATAACCTCGGAGAAATAGGAGATAATTAGCAGAAGGAAGACATTAGATTTAAGAGGGGTTGTGGAAAAATTCCTGCAGGTGAGATTTTAGTGGGGACTTAAAGGAACAAAAAAAGGTCTGTATTTAGAACAGAGGAGTGAGAACGTCCTGGCCTGGGAGATAGCTAGGGACAATGCCTATAGCCTAAAGATAGAGTGTCATATTTGTGGAACAGGCAGGAGGTCGAAAGAAAGTGAATATATGTAGATCATGGATTCTTAACCTGGGGTTAGGTTTCAAGTTAGATCTATGAACTTCAATGGGACAAAATTACATCTTTATTTCAGTATAATTGATTTCCTTTATAGTCAGCTAGATGACACAGTGGATAGAGCACTGGAGTTTCCTTAACTGTAAAATAGGGATTAAAAAAGTAGGACCCAGTTCCTAGAGTTATGTGAATTGAATGAAATATTTGTAAAATATTTGGCATGGTGCCTGGTATACAGTAGGTGCTTAATAAAAAACTTGTTCCTTACCCTCCCCCATTGCTGCATATTTAATTTTATGCATTTAAAAACATTATTCCAAGAAGAGATCCATATTTCTTATCAGATTACCAAAGGGTTCTATAATACAAACCCTTGATGTATATGAATGTAGAACCAGTTGCCTAGGGCATTATGGGTCTCCACCTTGACTCAAGGGAGAACAGAGCAGTGAATTTCTATAGGATGTACAGAGAAGGTAATCTCCTAGATCGTCCTGCTTTTCTTCCATGTGGTTTTACTCCTACTCTATCCTTTGAATTCCTCCCCTAAAAAGGTCTTAGAGATGGTAGGAAGCCCTTACCTTCTATCCTAATCATAGCACAATTCCAGAACTATGTTTAGCTCTGGCCATGACATCTTAGGAAGGTTGGTTGTTGTCCATTCTCAAAGAGGACCAAAATGACATCACCATGATAAAGTGAAATTTCAAGGTGTCCCACTGTGACTGATCAGACCAATGTGAACTTGAAATGCTCTACCACAGGTTGGGCACAGATAATCCATGTGAATATTTGGGGTGGATATCGCAAATTTGTGCATCTGCATTTACTTTGTGCTGTCTTTCTGATGTGGCACACCATGCTGAGCAGTCTTGTGCCAGTGTCTCCCATGTTGCACAGTCAAATCCAAAGTTCTTGAGAGAGACCTTGAGAGTGTCCTTGTATCACTTCTTCAGACCACCATGTGATTGCCTGCCCCATGTGAGTTCTCCATAAAATAGTCTAGGAAGGAAGGCTATTGATAAGTTGGGCAGCAGAAGGAGGATGTCAACCAGAATGAAAGATGAACTTTAACAATATCATATGAAGGTTATCTAAAGGATCTGGGAATATTTAGCTTGGAGAAGAATGGATTTACATGGGACTTGATAGTTGTCTTCAAATAATTGTTGAGGAAGGATAGAACTCATTCTTCTAGGTCCTATAGCTATAGTCAATTAGCATTTATTAAGGATCTGCTGTGTTCCAGGCACTATGCTAAGTGCTGGAGGGAGGAAATCTGTAGAACTCCATTTAGCTCTAGATTCTATGAACTAGGGGATATATGTGGAAGTTAGACACACCTTATACTCTCCCACTGTGAATTTTCTGGAAAGGAATGTCTTAAAAAGTGAGTTATTGAAGTTAAATCAGCCATTGCAGAGGACAGTAGGAAAAGATTTAGGCACAGGCATTCTTAACCTGGGATGTGTGAACATTTCTCTCTCTGTTTGTATGTCTTTCTCTGTCTCTCTTTTCTCCCTCCCCTATCTCTATACCTAAACTTATATCTGTTTATATGTGTGTCTGTATCATCTGTATCTTTCTGTAGATATCTACAAGCATATCTACAGATGGAGATATCTATAGATATAGATAGTTATAGATCTGGATATTTATGGAAATCTCTATCAATAGACAAGAGATATATGTAGAGAGATATACCTATATCAACAAAGATGATTATATCTATTTTTCTATCTTTCTACAGCTATATGGATATAGGTATAATATATATGATATATATATCTTCATTTTAATAAAATTGGTTTCCTTTTTAGTCCTATGTATTAATGAACTTAATGATAAGGATCCCAAGATTCACCATATTGCCGGTGGGGTCTATGACACCAAAAAAGAAGCTTAAGAACACCTGATGTCAAATAAAAGAATCCTGAACTGGGGGCAAGATGACCACCATTCTCCAGTATATGAATATAGTCACCCAACATTCAGGAAGGATGTAGTGTGAGAAAATTTGACAACTGAATTTTATTTTTTGATAAGAAAAAATCAAAGGAGCACAAGATTTTCTTTGAAAGAACTCTCAGAGGCCATTTAGTCTAACCTATACTCTGGGATGTGCTGCTATACATTTAACAACTGGCTCTTAAAAAAAATATACACATAACATACTTTTAACAGGTTAAAGTGGGAAAAGAAGCATTTATTAAGCACTTACCATGTGCCAAGCTCTGTGCTAAGTGCTTTACAAATATTATCTTATTTGATTCTCACAACTACCCTGTGAGGTAGATGTTATTGTTATACCTACTTTACAGTTGAGGAAACTGAGGCAGAGGTCAAGTGATTTACCCAGGATCACACACCTAGGAATTATATGAGATTAGATTTGAACTTGCTTCTTAAGTCTAGACTATCAGCATAGCAATAAATCAAGCCTTGATTTTTAGTGTTTACCAATTTCCAATTATAAATGCTTACATGGAAAATTTAACAATTGGCTCTCATGAGCTGTTTCAAGTTCTTCCTAGAACATGCCTGCTTTTTCCTGAATCAAAAATCCCTCAGCCACATCTCCAACAAATAATCATGTAGCTTCTTTCTAAATACCTAAAGTGAAGGAGAACCCACTATTTCTTGAGGTAGTAGAGAATGGAAGAGTGGCTTCATTTTTCAATGAAACTTTGGGGAAAACAATTTATCCTGTGCTATCCTAGCTTTGGTTATTTTCTGGACTCTAGGATGGGAAATATTCCCATTTTGACAGAGTTTGGAGAAAATAATTTTGAGGAAAAAGAATGATTCTTATAGCCTAGAAATGATGCCCTGAGTAACAGATCCAAGATTGTAATGTCTATTATGTGAGATCCTGAAACTCTGAACAAAGACTTGTTCTGATCTCGAGGCCTTCCCCAAAATGCTAAGTTCTCTTTGGATTGTCTTGCTCCTGCTCAGAATTTACTCTGAGAAATCACCAATCATAGGTCATATATTGGTAATGCCTCATTTCAGCTATTTTCAGTCATGTCAAACCCATTTAGGTTTTTGGGTTTGTTTTTTCTTTGGCAAAGATACTTGGGTGGTTTGTCATTTCCTTCTCCAGCTCATTTTACAGATAAGGAAATTGAGATAAAAAGTGTAAGTGACTTGTCCAGTATCACAGATGAGTCTTCCTGACTCCATGCCCTGCATTCTATCCGCTATGCCAGTGGCATAAAAGAGCATATTTTCTCAAGTAAAGGAATTGAGCTGATTATGAGGCTACAGATGTGCAGCCCAACTGATGTGTTAACACCTCAAAGTGTTGGGTTAATGGAAGGAAATGGAAGCTATGGGAATGGCTGTTGGAAGGACCTCAGAAAGAGTACTGGATACTGCCTTTGACATTCCAAGGAACATCTTAAATGATTGAAAGTGAATGTCATGAGTGGTTAAAATGATAGAAGGGGAAAGTGACAAATGGAGAGGATGTGAAAAAATTGGGGCAAAACTTTATTGTTCCTGGGATTATGAACCGATCCAACCATTTTGGAGAACAATATGGAATTACGCCCAAAGAATTATCAAACTACCTATATCCTTTGACCCAGCAATACCATCTATTGCCAAAGATGATTAGGGGAAAAGGAAGATAATTTATATGTTCTTAAATGTTTATAGTAACTCTGTGGCATCAAAGAGCTAGAAATTTCAGTTGGGGAATGGCTGAACAAGTTGTGGTATATGATTGCAATGAAATACTAATGTACTATAAGAAATGATGAGCTCAATGAATTTAGAAAAATGTGGAAAATCATGGATGAAATAATGAAGTGAAACGAGCAGAACCAGGAGAACATGTTATGTGGTAACAGCAATATTGTTCTAAGAGCAATTTTTAGTGAATTAGTTATTTTTATTGTTATAAATATCCCAGTAATTTGTAAAGGACATATGAAGAAAGATGTTATCTGCATCCAGAGAAAGAATTAATAAATAGATGTATAGGACAATTTTACACATACACACAAACATATATATGTATATATACATATATGTATATGCATGCACACTTATTTGTGTTTATTGGTAGCCATCTATGGGGGGAAGGGAAGAAAAATAGGAAAAAAAAAAGAAAATCACCTTAAAATTTTGTTGTATATTTGAAAGGAAGAGCAAGTTGTGCATAGTAGATTTGCAGTTTCATGTATGATCATCTTTTTTTATTGTACTATATTATGAAAATGCTTATTTTATTTCACAAATTAAAAATGAAGTAAAAAAAGAAAGTGAATGTCATGAGTCATTTAGGCTTGTGAGAGAGCAATCAAGGGTGTATGGTGGTATATGGAAAAACTCACCCCCATTAGGTAGAGAGAGAGCACGGTAGTAAGCAGAGGATGTAGTCAAGGGATGTGTTCTTTCTTGACTCTATTGTCCTTGCTTCATAGAGGTGTGTGGTCCTGTTCACTGGTTTTGGGGTCAGTCCTAGGTAATGATTTAGGTCATTCTACCACCCATGCCAGTGTTCCAAAACTGGGAAAGTAAATGAGCTTGACAGTTGTGGTAAGAGCCAGCATAGCACTGCTAATCTTAGCTTTTTATGACAAGATCACTACCTTTGCTTACCAAGCTCATTCAATTGTACCTCATTCTTTAAAGTCCTATGAAAAATTCTACTTCTTCCATATGTTCTTTTTTCTTAGTTTCTACAGACTCATTTCTTAACACATGTTGTTGATCTGGGCCCTGAAAGACATAATTGAACCAAGAAACCAATGACCAATTAAGCTTCCCTGCTGCACACGATCCATCTTGTGCGTTTTCATTGGCATGGATTGGTCAGCCCAGTGAGATGATAAATTCATCAGGCTGAGAGTGGGCCTTCAGGGCTGCTCACACAGTAGGAACAGAATAAATGACATGGTTTATAATAATCCACACACATATTTCAAGAAGGTGCTCTGATTAGAGCTCCCTTAATCATCAGCAGAGTTCCATTCTGTCTGCAGGAATAGTTTTCTCAATACCTGCAGTGATAAATAAGTAACTTCTATTTTTATAAGCCTTAAAAATAAAACCAGAAAAAAAAGCCATGTGAAAAAACGGAGTTAGAAAATTCGTTTTGCCTCTCAAATATACAGGAACCACTAGTTGCTTGACATGGATTGCATTAGCAATCAATCTACATGGATTTACTAATTAAATGCATTCTACATGCCTGGCACTGTGCTTGGCTCTGGGAACACAACACTAAAATAAACAGTTCCTGTCTTCAAGGAGTTTACATTTTATGGGGGATAGAAGGAGGCAAAAAATGTATATGCAAGTATAAATAGACAACAGAAATACAATTTAAGCATGGAAAATCCTTAGGATGTATGGGAAGGGGAAAGGGAAATTGGCAAAAAGCCTCCTATCAGAGGTGGTATTGAGAAGTGGAATTGAACAGGCAGTACATTCCAAATATGGGAGCCATATTGTTCAAAGGGAAGGGAGGGGAGGAAAGAGAAAGAGAGGAGAGAAAGAAGAGGAGAGGAAAGGAGAGAGAACATTTCAATGGCATAAGAAAAGTTGCGTATAATAGTAAGGCCAGTTTGCTTGGGCTATAAAGTGAATTTAGACTTGGAAAAAAATACATTTAACCAGATTTTTAAGGGCTTTAGATGCCAAAGAAAAGAGTTTAATGAGGAAATCACTGAAGTATGATGAGAAGTGCAGTGACATGGTCAGAACTTTGCTTTAGGTATATCACTTTGGCAACTTTGGAGAGGATGGACTGGGTGTGTGTTGGCGTCAGCTCTAATGCCAGCTTTCTCTTACTTCAGGTTTGATTTTGGCACAAAATGAGATACTTTCAAGTAATTAGATAGTTAACAAAATGAGGCTTACCTTGCCCTAACATAGTAAGAATATACAATAAAGGTACAGTAACTTTTAGCTTCTCGGGATTTAGCCTCCCTCATCAAAATGAAATGTGTCTGGTCATCACGGGAGGATGTGGTGAAGGACATGTGGATTTACATGATCTTCAGGATTCTGCCAAGTTGAAGGAGTCCTGATCACACCTGAGTCGGACTTTTTATGCCTGTAGGTGGCCAGAAAGCTGCTGTCAGAGAAGTTGAGGCTAATCAGATCCTGGGGACAGCTTTATCTCCTTTTAGTGAAAGCTAATCTATGTCTGAGCTTTTTATGGCTGAGTCACGGGAGGGAAGGAGGCATGTAGAAACTGGTGTAGACATTAGTCTTATCACAGAAGGGAAATATCTTCAGGCAGAGAGTTCAGTTAGACGGATACTGCAATAGTCCCAGTCAAAGTCAACGAACACCTAAACTAAGGTGGTGGTCGTGTAACTGGAAAATAGAGGATGAATGGAGGAGATATTGTGGAGGTCTGAGAGCACATCAGCAGAACTTGGTGACTGATTGGAGTAAAGGATAGTGAGGGGTCAAGGAGTTGTAAATCTGGTGCTTGGAAGGATGATGTTGCTTTCAACAGAAGTAGAGAAGGTAAAAAGAGGTGTGGGTTTTGAATAGAAAAATAATGTTGAGTTTGGGAAGTCTACGGAACAGTCAGATCACAATGTCTAATAGGTAGTAGTGATGTGCAATGCAGGCGAGAGATATAGGCTAGAAATATGGTTAGGGAATCATTGGCTTAGTGATGAGAAAGGAATCCACTGGAGATGATGATATCACTGATAGGGAGAATGTAGAATGATAAGAGAAGAGAGGAGAGGAAAATAGGGAGAAAGGAAAAGAGAAGAGGAGGGAAGGGAAGGGAATTAAAGGGGAGGGAAGAGAAAAGAAGAGAGAAGGGAAAAGGAAGAAAGAAGAGAAGAAAGGAGAAAGGTATCAAGAGGAGAAGAAAGAGGTATTGAGGCAGGGAGACAAAATAATTGAGAGACAGTAGCATTAAGTTAAAATATGGGCTTTTCTGCAAAATTTTGACATATTACTGCAACCTAAGATCGCATTTATTTTTTAGGCAGCCAGGCCGTTCTATTGACTCACGCTATACTTGCAGTAACTTTAGATCCTTTTCATTTCCTTTCTATATGAATGGTGGCTAACTTAGATCTTTCTTAACTTGCATTCGTACATTTAAGTTTTTGAACCTAAATTTAAAACTTTACTTTTATCCCTTTTAAGTTTTCTTTTGTGGTTTTGGCTCAATGTTCTACTAAGATTATTCTGAATCTTAGTTATGTCATCTGTCATATTAGCGATCCATTTCAACTCTAAGCATTTATAAACTTGGGAAGTGGAGTTATTCATTCTACAAGCATTTATTAGGCTCCTTCGGTGTATAAGGGATACGAAACCAAAAATTAAATAATCCCTGACCTCAAGGAACTTACATTTAGTTGGGGAAAAACAAGTTGTTTAAATAAATACAAATTATACTCAAATGCATCCGTGATTTCATCAGTTTGGAAGTTCTCTTTCAGATGAAGACTGTAAGCCATCCGTGACTTCCCATGCTGTACAACTCTTATCTGTGTATTCCCATAAGTTCATTATAAGAGGTTCCCCTAATGTGTTGGAGATCTTGCTCCATTTCTCTTGATGTCATAAGGAGAACAGTAAAGCACTCTGACATTTCTTGTCTTGTTTGATGACATCTTTTACTCCTGTCCTCCTTTGAAATTCCTCTTTGGTTATATACAGCCTGGAATCATATCTTGAATGTATTTCATCATTTTCCGCTGTCTGGTATTTGCTTTAAAATTTTAATTCAGCACAAAGAAAATGCAAAGTAATTTTAGGTTGCGGTGAAATACATTCACAACTGAAAGGACCAGGATAGGCCATACGTCAGAGTAATATTGAAAAAAATTGAACAAACTAAGGCCAAGTGTTGTGGCTTATGGTGCTCCACAAGAAACCTCCCTCCAGGGTGACAGAGAGCCATTAATATACATTGTTTAGGTGTTCTTACTTAACCAACTACAAATTCAGCTGCTAGGATATTTCAGCATTTATCCCAATACTCTTCATGGTCAAAAGCCTTGCTTCCTAAGTCATGACCCCCACATTTGGGAGGGTTGCCTTCTGTTCTTCTGGTTTCATGCTATCTTTTGAAGACTCTCTACCTCTCTCTAATTCCCACCTAAACTGACTTTTAAGGTCACCTGGGAGCATGGCCGGCCATTATTCTTCCTATTAGTGTTGCCCCTTTCTCTAAACAGTTCAAGGGACTTGAGCATCATAAAAGAATTACTTGGCTTTAGTTCAATGCCATGTTAATAGTCCTGTTTTCTGTGATTAGATACTAGGCTTTCAAGGACCACTTCTCATACATGCATAAAGTGCATATATGCTTTTGTACATATAATTCAGATATATGGCTTATGTATGTATTATGTTATATACTATTTTTGTAGGGGTTCTCTAATCTTGCTACATGATACAGTGAATAAAAGCTTTGCCTCTAGAGTCAAAAGAAACTTGGTTCAAATCCTGCCTCTGAAATTTAACTATGTGAATTTGGGCAAGTCACTTAACCCTCTCAGAGCCTCTGTTTCTTCAGTAAAGTAGGACTGCATGGCTTTTCAAGTCCCTTTCTTTTCTAGATCCTATGAAGTCGATCAAGAAAAAAAGGGAAATGAGATTATTTTGGCATGACTTGGTCATGGAAGAAAGTTTCTAGTGAATAAAACATTCTCTTCTAAATGTGAACAAACTTTGAAAAATTATTTTATGATTTTGCAAGGTATGTACTCTGTGTTTACTTGCCTTTGGTGTCACATATTTGCCCTCTTCTCCCTTTCTGAAACTGTAATCTCCTATCTCTACTTTTCTGGTATATCTATTTTCCTTTGTGATTTCTAAAATGTCATTGAAAGAAACTCTGAGACCACATCCACCAGCTTCTTCAGTACTCAGGGATATAATTTGTTACCTCACTATAGCATGACCCTACATTCTAGAGAATTATACCAGTAAAGTTCAAGTTATTTTTGTTCAATCATTTTAGTTGTGTCCAACTCTTGATGACCTTACTTAAGGTTTTCTTGGGAAAGATTCTGGAGTGGTTTACCATGTCCTTCTCCAGCTCATTTTATAGATGAGGAAACTGAGGCCAACAGGGCCAAGTGAATTATCCAGGGGCACAGAGTTAGTGTCTAAGGACAGACAAACTCAGGTAGGTCTTCCTGACTCTAGGCCTGATGCCTATCCACAAGCCACTATCCACTGCATCAATGAGTTGCCCACAGTTTAAGTTACAGCAGGTCCTAATAAATTGGAAAGGCTTCAGGTGTGGGCCTGGCAATAGATTGTAAATGTCTCATCCAACGGTCAATTAAATTTTAACACACTGATCACTTGTGTTGGCCACCAAAAAGCCGTCTCATACAGATGACCAAATTTCTCTTACATTTGAAGACCTCTAGTATTGAGGACATACCAAAGCAACTCATATAGTTTTTGGACAGCTTTAATTATGAGGAAATTTTTCCTTCCAATGACTGGTAATCTCGTTTTCTGTAACCTCTCTCCACTGCTTTTGGATAGATCCTTTGGAGCCAAGTTGAACAAGTTTAATCTCTTGTTACATAATGAACTCCCAGTTCCAATAATAATGATAGCAATAAAAATAACATCAGTCATCTTTAAGTTTTACTCAAGGGATGGTCCCTTTAATCACAAAAATCAAACTGAGAGGGGAAGACCCTTAGGGTTCCTGGCCAAAAGAGAAAGAGTTACTCTGTAGTATTTATGTTCACTCTGTGCTAGGAAGGCAAGGTCCAATCTATCAGCTCCAGAGTAAACTGGGTTTTAGGTTTGGTCTTTGAGAAAGAAATCTAGCTGGTAAACCAAAGGGAAAAAGGCAGCTTTTTTTGGTGATTAAAGGGGCCATCCCTTGAGTAACTACTTAGAGAGACCTGTTCACTGAATGGTTGTCATCTCACTCAAATGAGACCTTAGTCTCAAAGGACCAGGGTTTCCCGTTGCATCCTGGGTCATTTCCAGTCATCCTGATGACTACCTGGCCAGTGGATCCACTGACCTTGCACAACCCTCCTTCACTTAAATCAACGTCAACTACAAGTCACGTCATCATCTCCCTGATGTCACGATCCTCTTCGAGATGAAGGACAAACATATGAGCAATAACTATGTGCCAGGCACTGTGCCAAATAAGGGCTTTACAAATATTATTTCGTTTGATCTTTACAATAACCCTGTGAGGTAGATGCTGTTGTAAGAACCATTGTACAGTTGATGACTACAAGACACACAGTGTCTGAGTTTAGATTTGAACTCAAGCCTTTCAGACTCCCAAATGAAACATTCCATCCATTGTACCATCTAACTTGGACTCAGGAAGGTCTAAATTTAAATCTACTTCACACGCTTATTAGCTGAGTGATCCTAGACTAGTCATTTAATGCCTCCCAGGTTTACTCTCTATTTTTGTAAAATGGAGATAATAATAGTGTCTACTTCTTAGAAAGCAAATGAGATAATATTCTAAATCATATATAACATAGAATGTAATAATAATCTAGAATATTGCAATAAAATACTTTGCAAAACTTAAAGCACTCTATCAATGCTGGTTTTATTATTATTATACTGCTTAATAAATATGACCTGATCCTAAGTAATTTATTCAGCTGTTTTTTTATCTTTAGAACCTGAGAAGAAAAACAAAAATCCAACTCCGTTTTGGCCTCTGAAGTGAAGGTAATAACCCTTAAACAAAAAGTCTGTGATGTGTTTGCTTCATTGAGGAGACGGGGGGAAAAGTCACATTTTGTGAGACTCTAGGGCTCCACATAAAATATTACTCAAAAATCAGGTCAAGCTGCACTTTTGAAACTGTGAAATGACCTTTCTGGCCTGTCAAAATTAGTGAAGAAAATTGGAAATGACTATCACAGCTACTGACGTTTTATGTAGTGAACTTTCCTGGAGAAATCAGAGAAATTATAAATGTACCATTATAAAGTGAAAGTTCTACTTCTTCCCCACTCTTGTCGTTGTAACTCTTGGTATGACACTTTTCCTTCTACCTTTTTCTTGGCAAAGAGAAAAATATTTTCCAAAATGGAATCTCCAAGGCCTCTAATAGATGTTTTCCATCCTTAGTCATCAGAAAACTGGCATTTCTGCCAATATATGGTAAAGACTGACCAAGACTCTCCCTTGTGGGATAGCAGTGAGTATTCACATTGAAATGGGTTGGTCTTTATTGCACTTACCATCCCAAGAGAAAGATTTTCATTTTTGCCTTTTTAATTTTTTACTTTGAGAAGGAACTTGTGAATGAATGGTTACATGACCCTTGATATACTCAGAAAAGAGAAACTACAAACAACTTGGACTTGTTACTGCTTGGTTAATCACAGAATTACACTTTTAGCTGTGAGCACATATCACAAGTTATTCTGACAGTGTTAGTGTAATCATTACACTGGCCTTTATGGTGTGGAAACATAAGGTATAACTTGGTAAAGAGCTGACAGTTAATTGGATCTGAATAAGGAAATTCCAAAGAGGGTTCATTATGCTTCCCAACAATGCAGTTATAAATTATAATTGAATTTCTCTTAAAAATGAACAGCAAATCTTTGTAAAGTATTTCATTTATAATTTTATTTTTGTCAATTCCTTTCCTAAATGAGAGCAACCAGGTCAATGTTATTCAGTCTCATCTTCATGTGGACAGATTCCATCCTGTTGTCATAAAATGTGATGGACAAAATGATTTTAGGTCTTCATATGTCACTCTGACAACGACTTCAGGACAGTCGGAGGTGGCCATAGGCAGAGGCCATCTGCAGAGTTCCTGCCAATCTCCAAGTTTTCAGGACCATGTGGTTACTACCTAGAACACCTGAACTACAGTTCCTTATCAGTGCACTGGAAGTAACACTGAATTTGAAGTCAGAAGACCTAGGCTCTATTGCCGTTGCCGTATGACTGTAAGTCAGCTCACATCTCTGCAATTCACATCCTCATCTTTAAAGGAAGAGACTGGACTAGACCTTAAAGGTCACTCATAGCTGTGAAACTTGGACTCTCTCATCACCTCTTCCCTAATCAATATTTAATATTCTCAGACTTAGAACTCTAAGAGCACTCTCAGAGGCAGCTAAGTAGTACAGGAGATAGAGCACTGGGCCCGGAGTGAGAAAGATCTGAGTTCAAATTCAGTCTCAGATACTTACTAATTGTGTGACATTGGGCAACTTCTCTCAGTCTGTTTCCTTATCTATAAGATGAGGATGATAATACTCCCTACTCCCTAGGGTTGCTATGAGGATCAAATGAAATAGTATTTGTAAAGTGCTTAGTATAATTCCTGCTACATAGTAGATACTTAATATATGCTTGCTTTTTCCTTGTTATTACTGTGACTTACTAGGTAAAGCATGGTCAAAATAATCCCAAATGAACTAGTGCGAGACAACCTTATGGTGCAATTTTAAGGGATCCTAAGAAAGCCTACTAGAGCTTCCAAATATCTCTCCCTTACTGCTTACTACCTATACAAACAAAATATTAAAATAGGGATCACAGGCAAGTAATTTTACTTTTATGAGCCTCAGTTTCCTTATCTGTAAAACAAGAATGGGAAGTCTGAGGTCATGAGAAAGGACCAGCTTAGAGACAATACTACCTGGGCTCAGGTCTTGACTTTGACACTTTCTGCTTGCCCTGAACAAGTCATTGATCCTCTCAGTGAATATTCCAGGAAATTCTGTAAAACTATAATTTGCAGACAGCTGTTGAGAGAGTTGACCAGCAGTTTATACCCTGACCAGCAGCAACCCCCATCTCCTACAATGGATCGGTATGGTCATACTAACATTGCTATCAGCTCAAATGGACAGGTTTTTAAAGAAAGTGTTTTGTAAATTTCACAATGCTGTGTAACTGTGAGGTTTTTTAAATTACTTCACCTATTGTAACTGACTAGGTAATCTAATAAGCTAATGCATGTTAAAATGTTACTGACTGATAATGGCCTCATGTGTCACCTCTCCCAGATACCATATATGTGCTTAAATGGGGTCTTTGGTGTCTTGAAGCAAAAAAAGTGACTAAGGGTGGGTATTTTTTGTCCTGTGGTGTGATAGGGAGACAGATTTGGAAGCTGTGGTGGACTGTCTTGGGAACCATTAAAATCAGGTTACCTCCCACTAGTTCATTTGGGATTATTTTGGCTATCCTCTACCTAGTCAGTTACAGTAATAATCATAATTGTAATTTTCCCTTGCCATCCCAAAGAATGTTAAGACAGTTAATGCCGTTAATTAATCTTCATGACACATGAACGGACAAAGCTGGCTTTGAGGAGGCTGTCCCACTTGGCTGGTGGGGAAGCTGAGGTAGAGAGCAAGGTTACAGAACTGTCTCAAGGTCAAAGCAAGCCCATGGAGTCGATGCAGCCAGGAATAGCATTTCCGCAGCAGAATCAGTCTTTTGGGAAGGCACTTCTACCACTTTCCTCTGAAGATGATTGCCGAGGCACCAGAAAAATGATTGCTGGTATTAAATCAAAGCTTTCCTCTGCCTGGTTATTGTTGCCTGTTCCTAGGTTTCTGTTCCTCTCTCCAGCAGGGCTCCCATCTTTTCCAGCTGGGGTAATTCAGTTCATCCCTCATCTGGGATAAACATGCTCAGCTATCATGTCATTGGCAGCCCTGACTTACCTTGCTATGTCGCTCCTCTCCCTGTTAGTCCAGGGTTTGGGTTTTTCATCTCTCCTCATCCATTTATTCACTTATCACTGTGACTTTCCTTCATGAGGAGGTGTAGAATATGTATTTCTGTCATGTATTTCTCGAAAAGAAAATTTTGAACATCTCATGTTGCTCCCTTTCTTATTTTTGCTAGCAACAGTGGTCTGGATTGGGTGACTTCATCCCTGTCAGTTGAAATTGGATAGCTTCATTCCCAGCACCATGCTCACCCAAACTTGGTGTGGTTTACAGGTTATTTGAGGGTTGAGGGCAATGACTTGTTTGCCCATAGTTATTTCAAGGTGGGGGATTTGTTATTCTGTGGTAAAACATCTGGTTCGACTGAGGAAAGGGGGAAGGGTTACTATAGGTCAGCAGGAAGGCTGGAGTTCATCTGTGGGAAAGGGAGTGGTCATAATGCACTGATGTTGGGAAATGCAGTTGCCTTTAGCCTTGAGTCTGAACAAAGATTTTCTGTTATGATTTACTTTTGACATCGTATTAAAAGCCTCCCACAGGAAATAAGCATCTTTTAAGAATCACTATGAAGTGATATGACTCCCTATGGTTGTAGATTCCTATAACCTCAGCAATTTAGCTCAGTAGGGATATGTTAAAGCTTAAACAAGCAAATAAACCCCTAACCAAATTAAACACCAAGACATCAGTTAGGCTGTTTTCAAAATAACCCTGCCAAGATTTCTTTAAAGGTCCTTGTGACCTCAATAAGGCTGTTCATAAGGGACTGAAGAATCTGTACTCCAAAGAAATCCTGGGAAAATTTTAATTCATTAA